>JAPTHN010000160.1:42500-405763 GCA_026936325.1 Platynereis dumerilii | reverse complement strand
AATGCATGATCATTTCCTTGAATGTATTGCATATTTAAAGCAAAATGCAGTGCATTGTGTGGTGAGATAATTGTCCTGTAATTGCACTAAGAAAACGGCCAATTGAGAAATGTTGAGTTAAGGTTTAGAACCATATTGAATTATCAGGATTACTGTTGACTAACTTGAGCCGAGGAAGGGAGGGGGGTTAAAATTCTTAAAAGAGATATTTACTCTGAAATCTATACTTCATTCAGTGTACTTCACAGTGTATATAACAGGATAAGAAGAGGAGATGGACAAAAATTACGTCTACCAGCAAAACGGCGTGCTTTTCCCGATCATTGCAGGTTTTTAAATTGTTAGAATCGGTTGATTTTTGGGTGAGTTACACAATGCACTGCATTTTGCTTTAAATATGCAATACATTCAAGGAAATGGAGATATCTCTTGACCCTCAGAGGGTGCAGACGTGTCCAGGGAGCTCCTGCATGTGCATTGAACTTAGCTTGGATTGCATTACTTTATCATGATGGATTTGATATGCATGGATTTATCTAAGTGTGTACAGCAGACTGAGGACAATCTTATGGCAAAATAATGGATATATATCAACATAATTAGCAATTTTAGTTGGATTATAGCCATTTTATTAAGAAACTCGGATTTCAAGAGCTGGAGTGACCAACACTTCAAAGGGAGGATTATCTGCACCCCTGCTGAGAGACCCACATCCCCTAGCCTTTGAACAATGGAGGGTGAAAAGAGACACTGCCTGGGCAGCAAATGCAAATACCCAAAGCAGCAAAGTGGAAGAAAACAAGTAAGATGCACATTATGCAATATCTGGCATTACAATGACTGTGTTAAAGAACCTGAAAGTGGCATGGTGTGGGCATGCCCCAGCTGCTGTGTGATAGTCCCTTTGATTAGGACATTACATGAAGAGGTGGCTCAGATAAAAGACACAAACATTATTAAGATCAAGGAAGTTGAGGAATTGAAAGATAACCAAGTTCAAATGATTGAAATGCTTAAAAAGATTTCAACACAGTTGGATACTGAATCACAATTGAGGATTAAAACCCAAGAGGAATTGGCTGCAGCAAGGTCACAGTTGACTGAGCTCTCCAAGCAATTGGACAATCAGCAGACACAGCTGAATGAACTCAAGCAAGTCCCACCCCCTGACCCCCCTCAGCTGACCCCCACTGCCCCTCCCATCCCCAGCCTGCTGCTTGGTACTAGCTTGCTGAGGAATGTGGATCCCAAGAAGGTCAAAAACTGGGACATCATTGCCAAGGGGGGAGCAAAGATCAGCGATCTGCAAAAGGAAATAGAAGCCCTGCCTGAGGAAAAGTCATTTACTGAAGTGATAATCGTTGCTGGGTCCATTGACCTTGAAGAAAAAAGTGAGTCTGACATTGTTTTGGATTATCAATCTTTATGTGTATCTGCCTCCCTCAGATCAAACAAAATCAAGATCTCCAGTGTATTGCCCAGGACTGATAAAGACTTAAAAGCAAAAACAAAGGAGTTGAATGCTCAACTCAAAGCCATGTGGGACAAGGATGGGTTCACCTTTGTGGACAGTGATCCTTCCTTTCATCTTATGACTGGTGAGGTAAATGATGCAAATCTGACAATTGATGGGCTTCATCTGACAAAGAGAGGGATTGACTGTTTAATGAAAAATTGTGGAGTGCTGGAAAGTGGATCAGCCTTCACACCTACAAGGTACTCTAAGTCAGATGACTCAAAAGTTGTTCTCTTCAGAGGACACAAAAACCCCCTTTCCAACTTCTTTGAAGTCAGCATCACATCAAATGGACGACACTTCTCATCTACAGAAGCAGCCTATCAGTACAGTAAGGCTGAGACCATGGGTGACAGCTACAAAGCAAGTAAGATCCAGTATGCTAAAACAGGACTGCATGCTATGAGGATCGCGGAAAAGATAGAGACTGATGACAGATGGACTCAAAAGAAAAAGAAAGTTATGGAGGATCTAATTAAAGAAAAAATCCGTGTCTGTGAAGATGCTCGAAAAGCCCTACTGGAAACCGGATCCAAAGAGATCAAAGAGGACACCTCTCACGAATTCTGGGGTCGTGGTAGGGAAGGAAAAGGACTGAACATGTTGGGGAAAATTTGGATGGAATGCAGGGAAAAACTTCGTAAGGATCCAAGCTTCCCTGGAAAACCAAGTAAACCAGCAGCACCTAAGCGAGACTGGACTGCAAGAAGGCCTCAGAGACGGAACTGGGCAACTAGGCAACATCAACCACGGTGCTACCAGTGTGGAGAGGCGGGACACAGAGAATTGCAGTGTGGGCAACGTCAGACTGTGTCATGCTGGGCATGTGGCCTGGCAGGACACAAACGCAAGCACTGTGATGACAACTCTCGGTTCAGGAACCCCGGCTGGGATGACTACACTTCACGGTCCAGGAACCACCATTGGGATGCCTACTAGGACCTTGGCCAGGACCTCAGGGCCGCAACAACATGGACTGATGAAAAGATAAGTGACCCTATAGATTATTCTTTTAGGACAGATGAAAATGATTTTGAGGAAAATAATTCTGATAATGATCAAATGATCCAAATGGATCATCATGATGAAAATTGCAATTTAGGTGACAATGTAACTAGTGATACTTGTGAAATGCTCTTTGAAGAGATGCAAAATGTAAGAAGGAACCATGCCAAAAATGTAATAATTGCTCATTTAAATGTGAACAGTGTTGGTTCAAAGATCTCAGAGATCAAAGAACTACAAAGAGTGTGTGGACTTGATGTGTTGGTGTTGAGTGAATCAAAATTAGATGAATCATTTAAACAAGAGCTACTTGACATAGATGGATACTATTGTGTAAGACAAGACAAGAGATCTAACAGTGGGGGGCTTCTAACTTACATATCCAAAGACATCCCTTATTCTATTGGAAATACAAATGTGTGCAACAATGAAATAGAGTGCATGTCAATTGAACTGAATGTTTCAGAGGAGAAAATTATGTTATTATGCATGTATAAGAATCCCAGGACAGATCCTGTCACGTTTAAGATGTTCTTTGAAGAAACAGTCGAAAAGATTTCTGATTCACATGAAAATGTCATTATAATTGGTGATTTGAATTTTAATATGATGCAAGATAACGTGTTATCAACTATAATGCCATCATATAACCTGACTAATATCATCAAGGAGGCAACATGTTTTAAGTCTAGTGATCCAACATTAATTGATGTAATGCTGGTGACAAAACGCAGGAAATTCATAAAAACTTTCTCTGTAAACACTGGAATAAGTGACTTCCATAATCTCATTGGTGGGGTTTTGAGACTACACAAGCCAATGCCAAAAACAAAGATAATCGAAGTTAGAAAACTTTCAAAGATAGACTATGAGAAGGTTAGATCAGAGCTATCCTCAACAAATCTATCCCAGCTAATTATGAAAGCTGAAGGGGTAAATGATGCCTATAAAGTAATACAGACAGAACTGTGCAATCTGCTCAATAAACATGCCCCTAAAAAACGGAAGATCATTAGAAAGAATGATTTCCATTGCATGTCAAAGGAACTGAGAAAGGCACTATATAACAGGAATAGGTTTCGAAATAAGTACTTCAAATTCAGGTCTGATGATCATTTAACTTTATATAAAATACAGAGAAATAAGGTCACAGCTATTAAAAGGAGAGAAATATCAAAATACTTTGAAGAAAAGTGTAAAGAAGGAACTAAGAATAAAGATTTCTGGAAAGCTGTGAAACCCATCTTTTCTAAGTCAAGGACAAAATCAGATGCTATACCGCTGCGTGAGAATGGGGAAATAGTCACAGATGAACAAAAAGTGTGTAATATCTTCAATGTATTTTTTCGAAACATTGGGTCGGAAATAGGTACCCCTGAAAACAATGAGAGATCGTTACAAAATATCGTAAGTCACTATGATAGTCACAGTAGCATGAAAATGATAAAAGATAGCATAAAGGGAGTTAGTAATAGGAAAAAAAATTTACATTAAGGTTTGTGAGTGAAAGGGAGGTTGCCAAAACAATCAGCTCCCTGTCAAGTAAAAAGGCCGCAGGCTATGATGAACTGCCTGCTAAATTTATCAAAATGACAAGTCAGGAGTTGATTAAACCTTTAACATTGCTGATCAACAGGTGTATACTTGAAAACAAATTCCCAGAAGAAATGAAAAGGGCCAACATATCACCATTGTATAAAAAGAAAGACAAGCTGAATAAAGATAACTACAGATCTGTGAACTTATTGCCAGTATTGTCAAAAATTCTGGAAAGAATTCTTTACAATCAGGTATATGAACATATGGCCCCTCTATTTCATAAACACTTATCAGGATTTAGGAAAAAACACAGCTGTCAAGATGTACTAATTAGGATGACTGAAGATTGGAGAGAAAGCTTAGATAAGGGACTAAATGTAGGAGTTGTGGCAATAGACCTGTCAAAAGCTTTTGATTGTATGCCCCATGGACTTCTATTGGCAAAACTGTCAGCTTATGGATTCAGTGCTGATGCATGCGATATGATGAAATCTTATGTAATGAAAAGAGAACAAAGGGTGAAAATAGGAGATACGTATTCAGAATGGGTTCAGAACATCAAAGGAGTCCCACAGGGCTCAATTCTTGGTCCCCTGTTATTCAACATTTTTATCAATGATTTCTTGTTCTCAGATTTTAAAAGTGAAATTCACAACTATGCAGATGATAACACCTTAAGCTGTGCAGATGGTGATTTAACTTCGTTATGTGACAAGTTAACCCAAGACTGTATAAAATCAATGGAATGGTTTGAAGTTAATAATATGAAAGCAAATGCAAACAAATTCCAAGTCATGTTTTTAACTAGGAACAATAGCCAAAACATAGAGTCATTAAAAGTAAATGACACTGAACTGAAAACTGCAACCTCCGTAAAGGTGCTGGGAGTAGAGATAGATAGGGAACTGAAGTTTAAACAACACATAAATGATACATGTAGCAAAATTGCAAAGCAAATAAATGCAGTGAAAAGGATAAAGAACTTTCTAGATAAGAAAGCCAAGTCCACAATCTACAACAGTTACATGAAATGTAATCTAAACTATTGTTCTGTTGTATGGATGTTTGCTAACAAAACAGAAATTGAGAAATTAGAGAGAACAAATAAAAGAGCGCTCAGAATGGTAGCAAACAAATATCATTTGGATTATGAAGCCTTATGCAAGGAAGAAAAGCAGTTGAATGTTTCTAATCAGTGTGTAAAGTCAGCTGCCATACTGATGTACAAGATAAGGAAACATATTGCCCCTATATATGTTAATGAGATGTTTAGTGTACAAGAATCCCAATATGACATGAGAGATGATAATAAGTTCTCCCTTCCGACCTTCCAATCAATAAGCTATGGAAAGAATAGCTTTAGATACTATGGGGCCAAGCTGTGGAATAACATTCCATTAGAAATTAAGAATAAGAACTCACTCAACACCTTCAAATCAGCCATCACACAATGGTTGTTAAATAATGACTTATCTATCTTGAGATAATGCTATAGCCATAAAAATTTCTTTATTTCAGAAATAAAGAAAAGAAGAAATCTGCCACAATGGATTATACGGACATGTGATAATATCTGGAAGTGTCATATGCATTGGCACAGATATCGGATTATCCACTATTGGACATTAATTATAAATGGACTTTTTATGACTATTGGACACTTATTTTGTGGCATATTATGGACTTTGAATTTGATGAATTTGGACTATATGGAGTTGTTCCATTGTATTTTTCTTTTTTTCTATTTTTTTTTTCTATTCTATTTGTCGTACAGAAGTTGTAAACTTGAATTTAAACGACTTTTAAATAAACCATTACATACACATACATACAAATCAATGCACAGAAAATAATGAGGCGTGTGCTGAGGGTTAGCTGCTGCACATTTTTATGAAAATCTGTGCGTGAGGAGAAATGCTGGCTGGATGGATTTTTAAAAGTATTTTTGGCACGAAAATAATCCGCTTGATTCACATTCTGGGTCCTGAGGGGGAACCAAGGAGCACTCTGAACATTTGGTTGTCACTGTGACTAGTTTATTACTACTTTAGGGTAGTAATGGTTGCAAAAATTTGGTATTGACTTCCTGGAAAATCATTTTGACTATTCTATCATAATCATAATGACTATGTTGACTATGTAAGTGTCCGAAAGGTTGTCAGTTTGATCATCATCTGGTAGCTTTGATTACCAGAGTGGTACTGTTGACTAATCCAATATTTGTCACATTGACAACCTTTTAGTAATTTTGACTCAAGGAGCTGTCGGTTTAGGCACCAGAAATTACCACTCTAGAGTTGTCATCTTGACCACCCTGTGTTTAGAGTGAGATGAACCACCAAATCAAGAATGTTACACATTGGAGAACAGGTATACCTAAGACATGTGAAAAGAATAGGGCTGGATTTGGCTTGTAGAAAAAGCATTGTGAAATATAATTTTTTTCACAAGTGTGTAAGAGATCTCGTATGAATGTAGAAACCACTACAACGGCAGAGCTGCAAGCTTGTCTGAATAAACAGACATGAGGTCAAAAAATAAGACAAGTGACTGTCCTCTTTTTCTGTAGACACCCTGTAATGGACAAAAAGGTCGTGCATTCCGGAAGATTTTTACCTGGAGCAAAAGTGAACATTTTGAGACTCATTAATTCTTGAAAAAAAGATCATCCCATCAATTCAGATTTTAAAACCTTAAATATTAAATCAATCTGTTTTCATCTTGTCACAATATTGTCAGCTTCATTTGACTTTTTTAAATAGGTCTACCCCCACAGCAAGTGCTTATGAAACAGTCGAAGTTGGCCTTGACCGAAGCAAGTTTACTTTGCCATTTCTTTCTCCATTTAAATCTTTTTTAAACTCCAGTTTGCTATTTGAGGTTCTTTAAAATTTATGACACAGTAATATTTCTTTCTTAATCTTTTTTGGTTTCATCATTTGGATCAGCGTTAGACTTGGTAATGTTCATAGCTCAATATACAAAGAACATTGGTTAGTATATAGTCTAGTGCTAATCCTTTATTGCGCCATTGTTGAAAAGCTACATTATAAACTCTGGTGAGCCGATTGGCTGGTTCTTGTGACTTGGCACTGGTTAATCTGCCTGATATTTGCCAAGTCCAGAACGCATCTTTTGATGGCAGCAACTGGTATTTTAGATAGACAGAGTGCCAAGATGGAGAAATATGTGTTGACAGACACACAGACTGTATAGATAGATAGATAGATAGATAGATAGATAGATAGATAGATAGATAGATATAGATCAATAGATATATATAGATAGATATAGATAGATACAGATAGATATAGAAAGATAGATAGATAGATAGATAGATAGATAGATAGATATATAGATAGATAGATAGATAGATAGATAGATAGATAGATAGATAGATAGATAGATAGATAGATAGATAGATATGGTGTATTTTACTTGAAAGCTGCATGGGGGTGTTGCTTCATCATTATGCTTTTAATTAGGCCTCAATTGTACATTTTGCGGTCTGGTCTTGCAAATTGTGGTCCAAATCAATCACTGCTTACTCTCTCAATCTTGAGAAAATCAACCAATCACATTTCAGTGCATGGCTGAATGATTGTAAGTTGTAAATTGTTTTATTCTGTTTTTTTTTTAAACAGCTATTGTCATTTGCACAAATAAAAACTTCATCCCAAGTGTAGCAAATTCACAGCTAGACTAAAATGAAGTCATGTTTCTTTTAATTCCTTGACAGTTTGTCACAGGCATATTAGGTGGACAAAATAGCAAGACTCCACACCTCAAATTTGTTCAATTAATTGGAGGAGAGGGGGAGGCCCACCCTACCCTACGTCACTTATCAGCTGACTGAACATGCAGTAGGGACACAAAATATTGCTCAAATTCCAATTTGATATATTTTTCTTGATCTGGGATAAAAACAGCTTTTTTAAAGGTTGATAGGATGCACTTGCAGTAGCCCCTTCTTTCATAAGGAAAAATATGAACAAAAATCTCATTTTGGCGAGTGTGGCCCTTTAATAAAACATCAGGACATGTGTGCAAGCTGATCTGAATAAACAGAACATGAGGTCAAAAAAGAAGACAAGTGACTGTCCTCTTTTTTTGTAGACACCCTGTAATGGACAAAAAGGTGATGCATTCCAGAAGATTTTTACCTGAAGCAAAAGTGAACATTTTGAGATGCCGTACAAAATAACCTTGAAGATTAACTCATTAATTTGTGAAAAGAAGATCATCCCATCAATTCAGATTTTAAAAACTTAAATATTAAATCAATCTTTAATATTTTGTACAGTTCATAGCACAAAGGTCTTCAATTGACTCACCAGGAGCTTTCGCCCTTCTCTCAAGGGCTTCCTCAGCTATCTGAAAGGCTCAGTTGGTCACATGACCGCCCAGGGTCAGGTCATGTGACAGAAGGTTGCAGAAAATGGGGGGGAGATCCCAGCCTTGGTCCCGGTTGAGTGATGGTTTCTTGCGACGTATCTCTATGGCTTCCTTGATTTTGCGTTTTAGCCAATGGTCTTCCTTTCCCAGAACTTTCGTGTCTTTCCAGTCTATTTGATGTCCCAAGTTGGTACAATGTTCGTGGATGGCGGATGAAGTGGTCTTTCGATGCTCTTCGAGTCTTGTTTTTAGCGTCCTAGCCGTTTCTCCTATGTACAGTCTACTACAGGTCTGGCACTTGACTTGATAGGCCTAGATTACTCCCGCCTTCTGTTCTTTTGGAGTTATGTCTTTGGGCTGGACCAGTTGTTGTCTGATGGTATTCATGGGTTTGTGGTAAACAGTGACCCCATGTTTCCTAAAAGTTCTCTTCAGTGACTCCGCAAATTCCTTTAATATATGGCAAGCCGATGGGTGGTTGTTTCTTCCTACTATTGTCACTTGAGTCTCTTTGTTTCTGTTGTTGTTGCCTATTGGGGATGGACATCATCCAGGGAGCATAGTCATTCGCAGTGAGGGCATTTTTCACGTGTTCCAGCTCTGTCTTCTTGTCATCATCTTCTGTGATCAGGTTTGCTGCTCGGTTAACAAGAGTACGCACCACTGACCGTTTGTGCTCCAGATGGTGGTTGGAGTTGAAGTTGAGGTATTGGTCAGTGTGCGTACTCTTGCGGTAGACCGTTGTTTTAGTGCTACCGTCTTCTCTCACATGGACCAACACATCTATCCTCATGAGTAAATTTGATGGACTGGTGGATACTGTTCAAGTGTTGCGTGAATTCCTGAACATCGTATTCGTGCAACATCGTGAAGGTGTCGTCAACATAACGAAACCACACTTTGGGAGGATTCTTGGCCGTGCTGATGGCTTTACGTTCAAAGTCCTCCATGAACAGATTTGCAATTATCGGTGAGACTGGAGAACCCATTGCTGCACCCTGACATTGTTGGTAAAACTCTGACTGATAGACAAAGTATGTGGTGTTAAGGCACAAGTCGAGCAATTGTATGACATCCTCTGCCTGTAAGCTGGTCCTTTGGCGCCACGTTAGATCTTTCTGCAGGTAGTCTCTTGCTACTCTGATGGCCTCGTTGATGGGGATACTCGTAAAGAGGGCCGAAACGTCAAACGATATCAGCTTCCAAGGAGGAGGGACTTCCAAGTTGTTGATCTTGTTCACGAAGTCAGCGCTATTCTTGACGTGGTACGGAGTTCGCCCAACTAAAGGTCCCAATATTTTAGCTAGGTACTTGGCTGACTGGTATGTTATGCTGCCAATGCTAGATACAATCGGTCTCAGTGGATTGTTGGCCTTATGGACCTTCGGCAGTCCATAGAACTTCGGTGGTGTGGCTGCTGTTGGATACAGTTGTTGCCAGGTCTGGTGAGTTATTCTGTTGTTGTCTTTCCATGACTTCAGAAGTCGTACAAGTTTGGCTTTGAATTTGTTAGTGGGGTCAGTCTTGAGTTTAATGTAAGTATCCTTATCATCTAGGAGTGCTCTTAACTTAGCATGATAGTCAATACTGTTCATTAAGACTGTTACCCTACCTTTGTCAGCTGGGAGGATTTTCAGGTCTTTCTTCCGAGCTAGTGACTGCAGGGCTTTCCTCTCTTCCAGGGAGATGTTGTGCTTGTAAGATCTTTTCTTAGATAGTATTCTCGTGACATCGCTTCTCAAGGCAGCTGCTTTTGTGGAATCGTTTATCTGTTGACATGCTATTTCGGTGGCCATGATGCAGTCGTCGACCGGAAGTTTCGCCGGTGTCACAGCGAAATTTAGTCCCCTCGCAAGTAACGATCTTTCGGATTCAGTGACATTGTAAGAAGAAATGTTCATTACCCAACGGCTTTTGTCAATATTACGGTCTTCAGTGTCCTTATTTTCCATGTTCTTGTTCATGATGTGCTGGAATTTGCGTTGTTGGCGCTCTTTTGTGGTGGCGAATTCTCGTTCATGTACGGTGTCCAAGTGTTTACAAATGGCGGCCATGGTGGCTTCGTTGTGAATTTCGCGGGAAAGTTTATACAGATTTCCTGAGGGCGAAAGCTCCTGGTGAGTCAATTGAAGACCTTTGTGCTATGAACTGTACAAAATATTATGGAATTCCAAAGGTCAGGATTAAACCTTCATAGTTTTAAATCAATCTGTTTTCATCTTGTCACAATATTGTCAGCTTCATTTGACTTTTTTAAATAGGTCTACCCCCACAGCAAGTGCTTATGAAGCAGTCTAAGTTGGCCTAGACCGAAACAAGTTGACTTTGCCATCTTTTTCTCCATTAAAATCTTTTTTAAACTCCAGTTTACTATTTGAGGTTCTTTAAAATTTAGAACACAGTAATATTTCTTTCTTAATCTTTTTTGGTTTCATCATTTGGATCAGTGTTAGACCTGGTAATGTTCATACCTCAATTATATACAAAGAACATTGGTAAGTATATATATATATATAGTCTAGTGCTACTCCTTTATTGTGCCATTGTGTAAAAAGCTACATTAATTAAATGTGCCAAAATATTATGTTTAAGAACACAGTGTCTCTCTATAAAGTTTTTTTTTTATTATTCTAAAAAATTTAAAGGGAAAAATTCTGGCACTTGGCATAGTGTTCAAGAAGGAAGTCATTGGTTTGATTTCATAAACCTAGGATCCATGCAGCAGCTTTCAAGAAGCCCTATAGTATAGCGCAGTCCGACTCCTCGCTATATTCAGGGAGACTTTAATTATCCCTGGCTAATAACATCAAAGAAAAAGTCATGACCACTAGCACTCCATGGATATGAACCACACTATAATATCCATGGAGTGGTCATGACTTTTTCTTTGATGTTATTAGCCAGGGATAATTAAAGTCTCCCTGAATATATTATATGTTCTAAGGACAGTAGAAAATTTGAGGGTCTCAAACACATTGGTGATCCTTTAGAATGTGAAGAAACTCAAGTTTATTTAAAACTATTTACTCTGTTATACGCAGACGATACCATAATCATGGCTGAATCAGCAAAAGAATTGCAAAAGGCAATGTATGCCCTAAAATTATACTGTGATAAATGGTCTCTAACAGTGAATACGTTAAAAACAAAAATTGTAATTTTTTCACGTGGCAAGATTAGAAAAATACCTAAAATATACTATGATAATTCAGAATTAGAAGTTACCTCAGAATATACTTACTTAGGCTGTAAATTTAACTATAATAATAAATCGCAAAAAACAAAAAACACTTTAATCAATCAAGCTCGTCGAGCCTTATTCAGCTTGAAAAATAAGTGTTATGATCTTGATCTACCTGTTGACATAGAATCACAGCTATTTGATCAGATGATTACTCCGATCCTCTTGTATGGTAGTGAGGTCTGGGGCCATGAAGATACATCCATACTTGAAAATTTTCACATGAAGTTCTGTAAAAAAACATTAGGTGTCCACAAATACACGCCCAATAGTATGGTTTTGAAGGAACTGAATCGAAAGAGATTATCAACTATAATTGAAAACAGAATGTTGAACTACTGGCTTAAGGTTGCCTCTGATGATAACAATAAATTTACAAACATAATTTATAAATTACTGAGGAATATGTATGATAGAAACACTTATAAATCTCCATGGCTTAAAAAAATTCATAATCTACTGGATAAAACTGGGATGTCCTACATATGGCAACTAAATCCAATTAATATAAGCAAAAATTGGTTTAAGCAAATAATAAAAACTAAAATAAATGATATTAACAATCAAAACATTAATTCTGAATTAAAGCAAAATGGTCAGTGCATTTCGTATAAATTACTCACATTTGAGGAGAATGCTATACCACCCTATCTGAGACATTTAGATAAAAAGGCTCGACAACAAATTACTAGAATTAGATGCCTAAACAACAAGCTTCCAATCATTGTAGGTCGACATCAAAACATTCAGAGACATGAACGACTTTGCACATTATGTACTAAACAAACACTCGGAGATGAATTTCATTATGTGCTAGAATGTCCCTATTTTAAAGAATATAGAACTAAGCTGTTGAATGGGTACTTTCATATAAGACCAAGCATGGCAAAGTTAAAAGAAGTGTTTACTTCAAATGATCAGACTGTGCTCAGAAATCTTTCCAAATTATGTTCAATAATTATCTCAAAATTTGTATGATTTCACTGACTTTCACATTGCAAAAATATTATTGTGTAAAATATACCTGTTATGTCCAATGTCCAAGCTACAAGGTATCAGTTTATGAAGGTATATATTTTCTTAGTTAGTATATATTTTCTTAGTTAGTTTTTTTTTTTTGTGCTTCTTAATAATTATATTAAAATTGTATATATATATATAATATTATATTGTATATTATTATATCATATTTAAGTCATTATTGTACTCTTATTATTTATACTATTATTATTTATTCACTATCATTGTTGTTGTTAAATGTGTGTATATATTTTCTGGCTCCATGCCATTTTGTGGTGAGCTAATAAAGAAATTGAAATTGAGTAGGGTCACATGTTGTTGCTATGGCCTTGTTGCTGAGGAAGCCCAGCTGACCTGTTCAGCCTCATTTTGAGGACAGTAAGAATGTACATTTCACTCTCAATCGCATACCATGTAGCATGCAGCTGGGCGTTCACCGCTCTGCAAAAACAACAACAGGTAAGTCCAGCTGAAAACTAGAATGGTCCATTCCTGGCTCAGAATAGGGGATCTCACTTTCAGGTTTCTGTCCGATTCTCTCCATCCCTCCCATTTCTGCAACTTCTTCCCAATTCTAATAACCCCAATGATTGAAATGAGGGGTATCTCCAATGTGCTCCTAACAGTCAAGTATGTTTGAATCTTCTGGTAGTTGAAGCACATTCTATTTTGGCATTCCTGTAGATGAGACCCCGAAATGGCCAGAGCAGTTGCTGACATGTGCAACTATTGACCATTCTTGTCTTTAGCACAACAGGAAGAAAACGGCCAACTCGGAAGATTGGGGACCCTGGATGAGCAACTTGGAAGATTGGGGACCCTGGAAGAGCAACTTGGAAGATTGGGGACCCTGGAAGAGCAACTTGGAACATTGTGGACCCTGGATGACCAACTTGGAAGATTGGGAACCCTGGAAAAGCAACTTGGAAGATTGGGGACCCTGGAAGAGCAACTTGGAAGATTGAGGACCCTGGAAGAGCAACTTGGAAGATTGGGGACCCTGGATGACCAACTTTGAAGATTGGGGACCCTGGAAGAGCAACTTGGAAGATTGGTGACCCTGGAAGAGCAACTTGGAAGATTGGGGACCCTGGAAGAGTAAGACATCAAATGAGCTGCAGGATGATCAATGTCCAAGAATTTTGTTCAAGGATAAAAAAATTAAATGACCTAGGCTGCCACTCACGCTGGTTCAAGTGCAGTTTCCCAGGACTGCGGCCAGAAAAAGACACTTTTCTTTTACCCATTCACCACTCTGCAAAAAAACAAAAAAAACAACAGGTAAGTCCAGCTGAAAACAAGAATGGTCAATTCCTGGCTCAGATTAGGGGATCTCACTTTCAGGTTTCTGTCCCTTCTTTTCTCCCACTCCCTCCTTGTGTGACTTTTTCCCCAATCCTAATAACCCCAATGATTGAAATGAAGGGTATAGAATGTGCTCCTAACAGTCAAGTATGTTTGAATCTTCTGGTAGTTGAAGCACATTCTATTATGGCATTCCTACAGATGAGACCCCGAAATGGCCAGAGCAGTTGCTGACATGTGCAACTATTGACCATTCTTGTATTTAGCACAACAGAAAGAAAACTGACAACTTGGAAGATTGGGGGCCCTGGATGAGCAACTTGGAAGATTGTGGACCCTGGATGAGCAACTTGGACAATTGGGGACCCTGGATGAGCAACTTGGAAGATTGGGGACCCTGGTGGGGACCCTGGATGAGCAACTTGGAAGATTGGGGACCCTGGATGAGCAACTTGGATGATTGGTGACCCTGGCAGAGCAACTTGGAAGATTGGGGACCCTGAATGAGCAACTTTGAAGACTGGGGGCCCTGGATGAGCAACTTGGACAATTGGGGACCCTGGATGAGCAACTTGTAAGATTGGGGACCCTGGATGAGCAACTTGGAAGATTGGGGGTTCTGGATGAGCAAGTCATCGAATGATCTACTGGAAGATGTTCAAGAATTTCCTCCAAGAATGGTGAAAAATTAATGACCTAGGCTGCCACACATGCTGGATCAACTGCAGATTTCTCAGACTTCGACCTGAAAAAAGATATTTCTCTTTTACCCGTTCACCGCTCTGCAAAAAAAACAAAACAGGTAAGTCCAGCTGAAAACAAGAATGGTCCATTCCTGGCTCAGATTAGGGAATCTCACTTTCAGGTTTCTGTCCCTTCTCTCCCCCCTCCCATTTCTGCAACTTCTTCCCAATCCTAATAACCCCAATGATTCAAATGAGGGGTATCTCCAATGTGATCCTAACAGTCAAGTATGTTTGAATCTTCTGGTAGTTGAAGCACATTCTATTTTTGGCATTCCTGTAGATGAGACCCCAAAATGGCCAGAGCTGCAGTTGCTGACATGTGCAACTATTGACCATTCTTGTATTTAGCACAACAGGAAGAAAACGGCCAACTTGGAAGATTGGGGACCCTGGAAGAGAAACTTGGAACATTGTGGACCCTGGATGACCAACTTGGAAGATTGGGGACCCTGGATGAGCAACTTGGAAGATTGGGGGTTCTGGATGATCCACTTGGAAGATTAGGGACCCTGGATGAGAAAAACATCGAATGAGCTGCAGGACAATGTCCAAGAATTTTGTTCTAGAATGATAAAAAAATGAATGACCTAGGCTGGTACACATGCTGGATCAACTGCACATTTCTCAGACATCGACCGAAAAAAATGTTTCTCTTTTACCCGTTCACCGCTCTGCAAAAAACAAAAACAGGTAAGTCCAGCTGAAAACAAGAATGGTCCATTCCTGGCTCAGATTAGGGAATCTCACTTTCAGGTTTCTGTCCCTTCTCTCCCCCCTCCCATTTCTGCAACTTCTTCCCAATTCTAATAACCCCAATGATTGAAATGAGGGGTATTTCCAATGTGCTCCTAACAGTCAAGTATGTTTGAATCTTCTGGTAGTTGAAGCACATTCTATTTTGGCATTCCTGTAGATGAGACCCCGAAATGGCCAGAGCAGTTGCTGACATGTGCAACTATTGACCATTTTTGTATTTAGCACAACAGGAAGAAAACGGACAACTTGGAAGATTTGGGACCCTGGATGAGCAACTTGGAAGATTTGGGACCCTGGATGAGCAACTTGGAGGATTGGGGAGGATTGGGGAGCCTGGATGAGCAATTTGGAAGATTGGGGACCCTGGATGAGCAAGTCTAAGGGCAACTATCGACAATTCTACGAACTAGATTTTTGATTGAAAAATCTGTCGACAATGATTCTAGGATAATTGATTATTGTGGAATGACGTGAATAAACTTTTTTTCCACAATTTTAAGTGCGGCGTGTGAACATTCCAATGCCCATTTCTCAAGAAATTGCTTCATCTGAGCTTGGAGAGAAAAAAAAGAAAATGTGAATTGGCGGGAATTTCATCTACCAAGGCCAATGTCAACTTGTCCTGTATGTCTTTAAAGGTAGAGAACAGATATATCTATTCAATTATGGCTTTACATATAGAAAATGGTAAAGAAAGTTAAGAAACTAAGACAATAAATGTGTTTGTTTTTCTTTTTTATGAAGCTTGATCTCCTTGATGTCAAGCCAGATCAGAGCCAGTTCATGAAGAAATGACAGTGGTCACCGAAAAAGCAAAAGGGATCATGGATGTGCTCTGGATAAGAAGTATTTCAATGTACACATGTTGTATTGGATGTACATTTTTTAATAAAGATTGGAAACATTTCAATAAATTTTAGAATTTATTTCCAATTTAGAATTTAATATGTAATTGCTGTGAAAATAAACTTTGTATTTCACCATTATTAAAGCATCCGTTTTAAGTTATGACCATTTCCTTGAATGTATTGTATGTGCCAAGTATTCCTGCCAGAGGATACCTTTTTTAAGTGAACTCAGAACTCAGGGCTCAAGTCCGATATCCGATTAAGTAGTTCCCGTGAACTCTTCACTCTTTAAAATTATTGCGTCAAAACCGTTGTCATGACGTCACATGGGGGTTGCCACCCCCACAACCGTGCTCATTGGCTGAAATGTTTGTTACGATGACGTCACAACCAAATAGCACACTTACTGTTACACCCTGGAACTATTTGGTCCTTATATTGGACTTGAACCGAACTCAGAACTTTTATTATTTCACCAGTAAAATAAATTACATCTGTCATTATCTGAAGACCAACAGAGATATTGATTGGTGAGGAGCCTCAAAAAGACAAAAAAATGTCACTCAATTGATGGCCCCTAAATGCACTTTTTCAGGATCGATGGATTGTGATTTTTAAAAGTTGTCTTGTACATACAAAGGTTGAGCAATACATATAAACCACCGTATTGATATTTAACTTTATTTGCTATGCGCGACACAAATTAAAACACTTGAGATGTTCCACATGCATATATGTCTGATATCTTGTCACATATCTCCTCAAGATAGGTCAAGAGGCAGCTGAGATAAGATTGTATAAGAGTGTCACAGTAATTGACAGTCACTCTGATCGCATGGCTCGAAGAGTCAAGATGCTTAAGATATTAGCAGTAGTACTCATTGCACTGGCATATCATTATTATATTTACTATGGAATTGGTTTTAGAAATGATGACAACGTAAGTGGAAATACTGTTGCAGCTGATCAAGGAAGTGTGTCAAAAAGTATTAAACCAGTCTCAAGGAGTTTGAAAGATGTCACCGCGACTGTGGAGTTCGAGGATTATTTGCAATTGTCTTTGAAGAAATCGATAGAAGAGTTAGCTACGATTGAATTCAAAGCTATAACCAGCAATCCTCCAGGGACTGTCACAAAAATCAAAGGAGGAGGGATAACATACAAGGATGAAGGATATAACATCAAAATTAAGATGTATGAACATGATGATAAGACAGTCTGTACTAACATCAAATGGAAAGCAAAGAAAGTGAATCTTCCCATACACGACTGCATCGACATCAAAGGAGCGAACTGGTATGGCGGTCCAGAAGTTTTTCAACAAAGATGGCCGATGCAACTTGATATCCAACCATTGAATCCTTATGTGTCGTATGATACATTTTCCAGAGAGAAAGACTATGGGTCAGTGTTGGAAAGATACTTCTTAACATCAGATGGCATGGCTCTCTTCATTAAACATGAGTCTCCATTATCGATTGGATACGACAATGAACGATTCTGTTTATCATCGGATTATGACCATGTCAGGTATCCGCACTTCAACGGAAAACCACTGGAACTGGATTACACAATGTGTGTGGGTCAAAACATCCTAGATGTCCACAAGTCCTTGTTGGGTCAAATATTCCCATTTCCCACCGAAGCACCCCATGACGATGTGTTCAAATCTCCAATATGGTCAACATGGGCACGATTCAAGATGGCCGTGACTCAAAATGATGTCAAGAAGTTCACTGAAGATATTGTCAGCTATGGATTCCCTGCATCTCATATAGAAATTGATGATATGTACACAACCAATTATGGTGATTGGGAGTGGGATACGGATAAATTTCCTGATCCAAAAGGATTGACGGATTTTGTCCACAAAAAGGGTTTCCACGTCACGACCTGGATTATGCCGTTCGTTGACGTTGGAACAAAAGCATTCGAGGAAGGAATGAAGAATGATTATTTGGTAAAAGACTCCACAGGATTAGTCCCTGGTTTGGTGAAATGGTGGCAAGGTACAGCTGGATTGATAGACTTTTCTAATCCAGATGCTGTCCAATGGTTTAAGCGACGTCTGGATTCTTTACGTGAAGTAGGTGTCGATTCCTTCAAGTTTGACGCTGGCGAATGCCAATATCTTCCTCCCGGATATCAAACACATGCCCAACTTAATATCCCACTAGATTTTGTCAAATATTACGTAGAAGCATTACGCGAAATTACCGATACGAGAATTGAGGTCCGAGCTGCTTACCAGACACAAAATGTTGGTATTTTAGTCCGAATGATGGATAAGAGCTCAGTGTGGGGTTACGATAATGGCCTCAAAACCCTCATTCCTTCAGCTTTACACTTCGGGATTGTTGGTTATCCTTTCATATTACCAGATATGATTGGTGGCAATGCATATTCAGAAGGTTCGATAGTTTACGGCGATCTTCCGGAAAAAGAACTATTCATCAGATGGATGGAACTTACGGCATTCTTACCAAGTATGCAGTTTTCTATCGCTCCTTGGCAGTATGACGAAGAAACTACTGACATTGCTGTTAAATTTGTGAAACTCCATAAAGACTTTGTTGCTCCGAAGATCATCGAATTAGCGAAAGAAGCGACACAAAATGGCTATCCAATAATTAGGCCAATATGGTGGATAGCTCCCAATGACTCCATGGTCTTTGACATTGATGATCAGTTCCTGATTGGTGACGACCTTTTAGTGGCTCCGATTGTTGAAAAGGGCGCCACCAAGCGGAATATTTACCTTCCAAATGGAACGTGGTTAGATGTGAAAACAAGGCAAAATGTACTAGGACCCATAAAACTGAAGGACTATTCAATAAAGTTAGATGAAATAGGACTCTTCCAACGAGTTTAAGCGAATGAAAAATGCCATTTTATTGAAATAAGTTTTATTCTGTTTTAACTGTGCAATTTTAAAATAAGATACTGGTATTTACAGTGTTCTGCAGAAAACATGGAGAAAGGTAACTATGGAATTTGTGGATGAAAATTTTCAGAGTCAAACTAAATTTTTAAACAAACCCCTTTAGTCACACTATATAGAAACAGCTGTTATCATGCAGTGCAAACAGTATATGCCATGTATCAATTTAGATCTTTTCATTTCCAAAAAAGGTTAAATCTCCACTTTTTTGTTTCTTTTTGTTTCCGTGTGTTGTGAAATTAGATCATGAGCAAAATGTTCTGAACGCTTTGTACATTTTAATCAAGAACAAAAGGTTGCCAGACATGCATTGCCAGGTTATCCAGACATCTTTCTATAAATTATATCCATCACGTTTCTTTCTAGACAATTGCTATTTTTCAATTTTTACTACTCTTGACTACTATTATGCTTGTTCACTACTGTTCAGTTATTGATCTACTGATAAAATACTGCTGTATCTCATGTTTTATCTGTTCTCAAATGCTTATATTGTAAAAGAACTGATGGTTTGCCATTGATTCTTCATTTCTGTCTTTCACCTTTATGTACTTTTCAAGTTCTTCCAAGTAAAAAATAGACACACAAAAAATAATTCCAACATGTGTTCACAATTGAATCTTGACTCATGACTGACAATGTCTGACATGTGGGTAAAAATATAGAACCAAGTCAAGCAGCCCTAGCTGTGCATGTGAGTATGGTGAGGAGTAAAAGAATTGAATCAAGATTTCGTGGAACTTTTTGAGATGAGAACTCAAACAACAATTTGGAGAAGCCCAGCCATTTTCTGTGACTGGGCCACTTCTGAGTAAGATTACAGGGAGGGTGAACTCAGTTGATATGGTGCTGCTCTGCCAAATGCTGGGTCACGCATAGGCGTACGGGTCACGCATAGGCGTACGGGTCACGCAATTTTTGGGAGGGCGAGCAACATTTGCCCGAATTTAAATACTTAAATTTAGTACCATTTCAAATGAAATTGCCTGGAAATCATTGATTTTCAATAGTTTTTATTTAATCAGCTGCCCAAATTTTTTAGCTTTTTTACCCGAATCTCACTGTTTCCCAAACGCCCCACCTGCCCCCCCCCCCTCTGGTACGCCTATGGGGTCACGGGTTTCATTCCGACTCTGGCCGGGTCACCTGGACTTATGTTAGACAGCTGTTTCAATCATCCTTCACCTGATTGCTGCACAGTGCACATGTGTACAAAAATGCCTGTCGGAAAACAATTATTTACTTGAGCTAGCTTCTGAGAAAATTTGCAAAAAAAATTGAGCAGCAGGACAGCGTTCTGTGGGATTTCTATGCTGGCCTGCAACTGTTATCAGCATGTTACAATGTGATAATCTGGCCACCTGCCCAAGTGATGCATGCACTGTGTTACAGTGGATCTGTTTTTAAGGAGATTCAGGTTTACTGAGTTAGGAACTTGGGATGTCCTAATGACCATTTTGCTGCTGGTAGTGTCTTTGGGCCAATTCAAACCACATAGAAAATAGGAGCTTGACATCATGTCCTGTTACCATTATAACATCAGAAGAGTGGCTGGCATCTTACATGGGGATTTCATGTTCCTTACAATTTGTACACTGCTGTGTCTATCAACCGTATTATTATTTTATACTCGACATGTAAAGTGCGGCATCTAAGTAAGTGAAAAGGGTGATTGTTTGTTGTTAGATCAATGCTTTAAAACATCCCCAACCAAACCGTTTGTGGATGGATTCTCAAACGGTGAAATGAAACATAAAGGTTGATGTTTTATCTAAGTCTGATTTGAATCGCTGCCGATTTCCTTGGCTATAGCCTACTCATGAGTTATATGTTGAAGAAAGTGTTTGATAAGTGAAACACAAGGCTAATGTTAAACTTATCAATGATTTTGAACCAAATAAATTTCTGTAGAGCAGTGAAAATTGCCAACCGGTCATGTCCCATTTACTTTAAAATAAAATTCAATATAACCCTTCATGTTGCAATATGTTTTCATCTCATAGGATGAGAATCCATGCTTCCACAAGCAGTTAAGTTGAGGACATTTGAGGATGTTTAGCATTGACCAATTGCAAAACTTCACAGTTTCACTTACATAAACTTACTTAAAACTCCAAGAAAATTAAGCCCTGCCTATAGCCACCCTCTTGCACAGTGACCCTGACAAAATCAGGGCATGCTTTTGCCTGATAAAAGCAAGGGGTATTTAAGCTAAACTGAAATAGACTGGCAGCTGCCTCGATTTTGAAGGGTACCTCTTGGAGCATGATCATACACCAGAGGGCATAAATGAATGCTAAACCCTCTAGTGTTCTGTCAGGAGCAAGTTGCATTGCATAGTCAAAGAAATCTGTATAGTGACATGGTGTTCGGGTTTTTACACACAAATTATATCAGCTCCGAGTCGCGTTATGTTGCAGGCGCGATAACCAAATACACTCGAAATTTTCTGGATTCTGTTGTTCTTATAAGTTATCACAATAAAACCCCATTTGGGCATGTCAGTGACAGACTGGTAGCATATAGAGTAGGAACTAAGACTTGATTATTCCCTAAACCATGGTTTAACTTTGTAGCTGAAATTGACATCTAGTAGGGGATGCATGCCACCCATTCCCCCTACCCCGTATATCCCTCTGTGCTTCTTTGCTTACAAAGAAGAGTAGAGTGTGGACCTTTTTACCTTCAGCGAACGAAGTTCGAAGAAGGTATTGTAATCACTTGGGTAAAAATGCCGTCCGTCCGCCGGGCGGGCGGGCGGGCGGGCGGCGGGCGGATAGATCGTTTCCGGCCCGGCACTCGGCCTCTATTGAATGTATGGGGATGAAATTTGGTACACATCTAGCCTGTATGGTCTAGTCGTGCCTTTTGATGGTCTGATGAATAGATCTTAAATACTTTTTGAAATAATTAACAAAATATAAAAAAAATTTTTTTTTCGTTTCCGGGCCAAGGCTCGGTCACTATTGCATGTGCATGGATGAAATTTGGTACACATGTGGCCTATATGGTCTAGTTGTGCCTTTTGATGGTCTCATTGACAGATATTCTATACTTTCTGAAAAAATGAGAAAAGATATAAAAACATATTTTTTTTGTTTTTTGGGCTAAGACTTGCTCACTATTGCATGTACATGGATAAACTTTGGTACACATATGGTCAATATGGTCTAGTTTTGCCTTTTGAAAGGTCTGATGGAAAATATTATATACTTTTTCAAATATTGAAAACAAACATAAAAATTATTATTTTTGTTTCTGGCCCAACATCCGGTCACTATTCCATATACATGGATGAAGTTTGGTACACATATGGCTTGTATGGTCTAGTTGTGCCTTTTCATGGTCTGACAGATAGCTATTCTATAGTTTTTGTAATATTGAGAAAAAATATTTAAAAGAATTTTTTTTATATCGGAGCCAAAACTTCCCCACTATTGCATGCACAGTAATGCATTTTTCTAAACAAATCACCTATGCAATTAATTTAGCAGTGCTTTTTGATGCGTGTAACACTTTATGAATCATTGGAAAAATAGAGATAATGGAAGGCCACTACTCGACCGCTATTGCATACCTATAAGCAATTTCGTAAACGCACCAATTTTATGATATTATTGTAATCTTCTAAAGGTGTTATTCGCTGAAGGTTTGCTGCTGCGCAGCCTATGTTTGAATAAAGATATCTCAAGACAACTTTTTAAAATAAAAGCCCATTTCTCCAACTTTGTTAAAACTTTAAACCAGTGAATAATGTCAGTGAATAGATGTGAATAATGCATGCACCAATGTATAGTAGGCCCAATATAATACATTACACTTTTTAGACAATTGTATAGCTCTATTCAATAGAACCATTATTCAATATTAATTTTGAGATTTACTATAGGCCTACACTCTAATTCACCTTCACCACATATTTTATAACTTTTTATTTAATACCCACTTTTATTAAAAAATTTTCAACTTAAATTGTAGCAGGTGGTGTACTTTTAAAAATGCATTAAACCAGTGTTTTTACCCTCTTTTGGCAAACTGAGTAGGTTAAGTATTTCAATTGTGTTTTTGTACCTATTTTTCCTGTCTGGGAGCTAAATTCTCTTTTGCATAAGAAGATAAGTATCCAAAAAATTGCATACTTTGCTAAAAGAAACTAAAAGATCACTCTTTTATATATATATTCATTACTAGATTTTAGTTCTACACTAAGACTGTATACCCCCTGCCCCACTGCTGCACTATAACACACACATACACATTTCCAGCACTTTTAAACTAATTTTGCATGCACACTGACAAAGCATTTGATTCAGTGAACCATGATGACTTGTAGGGGTGTTTGACTCTGCCTGTGCTTCGAGTGTGTGCAAAAGATATGCAGAGCACTCAATGCTGAACTGGGAGCTGGTGAATTGCTTGGTGAATTGCTTGGTGTGTTCTTGGCTGCAATTGCTGGCTGGCTCCTCATAGAATTGGCTTTTCAATAGTACTGGTGATACCTGTGAATGAGCTCCTTGTCACAAGTAAGTAGTTTTAAATTGTTTGACCACAATTGTATGAAAATAATTGGCCCATACAATTTTCCTATATATTTTTTCTATACAATTCACCCAGAACCATAATTGGTCTATGCAATTAATTAGCCAATTGAATATATGTCTATGCAATATACATGCTTATTTGACCACACTCCTGTTAAAGACTTTGCTATACAATTGACCTATACAATTTGTCTATACAATGTACCCAGTAACTTAATTGGTCTGTGCAATTAATTAGCCAATTGGATATATGTCTATGCAATATACAAGCTTATTTGACCACACTTCTGTTATAAAATTTGCCTATTCAGTTGGCCTATAGACTACAAGTTTTCTACACAATGCACCAAGAACCATAATTGGCCTACGCAATTAATTAGCAATAAATTTGCCTATAGGCTTAGACCTAATAGCAGTTATGAGGTATGGAAATGCTTCATTTCATTAAATTACTATCAAGTCATGTAATTTCTCAAAAAGTCATGTGTTTGTTTATTTGCCCTTTGCTGTTAATTAGCTTTAAGTGATTTCCTGCTTTACACTTTACACGATTATACAATTATAGTGATCTGAACATATTTCATTTCATATTTCATTTGTACGACTGTCACATCTAGTTATTCTTCTCTCAGATGCCTTTTTTGGAAAACAGAATTTGGAATTTTTACAGTTTGTTTGCCCTCATTTTATATCTATGCATGAGGAAAAGTAAGGGATTATGGGGGATTTACATATATATGTTATAAAGAAAAAATCTTTTAAAACATACATTAAAAAAGTATGCTGCTTGACAGCAAACCCTCGACAAAAACTCTCTGCAAGGAGCCATCAAATAAAAAACATAAAAATTAAAAATTGTTGAAATATTTCATTATAATAAAAACCAGCTGAATTTGGGAGTACCTATCTACAGATTAGTAAGAACATCAAAACAGGGTTATTAAATTCAGTTATCGAAATTTTTGTTGGCAATACCAAGTGATGACAAGGACAGATATATTTGGTTTTTAGCTAAATCGACATTATAAAAAATTGAGATTACAGGTTTTTTTCTCTCCTACCAATCAACCGTAAAAAAATGTATGCCTCGAGAACATCTGAGATGCATGGTAATTTGTAAAGATTGATTATATCTGACCTTATTTAGGTTTATCTGAAAGAAAAGTAATACAAGTTCACTGTCATTCAACAGGAAAAGAATCGTTAACAAACTCTCATATATATGCCCTATTATATAATGTGCATCACTCCAGCAGCAGCAGGCATACAAGTTATGACAAGGAAGAGTCCCAAAAAAAGAGTTTTATCAGCTTGTGTTACAAGTTTACAACATAAATTTTTGTCTTGAAAAGTATGATGGTAAAAAAATCAATAAATCATGAAAATTATCACTACTGGAATTCATACAAAATATCATAAACATATCAGAAATGTTGATAAAAACCATTTAAAATGTCATAAAGAGCAAAAAATGTCATAAAACTTTTTCAAAAACTTAAAAAATATATATGACTCCCCCATGTTCAAAATTCAGGAATGTGGCCTATTGTAATCATTGCTTGGTGTGTAATCCAATCCAGGGGTCTTCTTGACATATGGCTCTTATGTGCAGTCTGCTTGCTGACTAAATAATAGGTTCATTATGTGAGTTGAGAGATCCCATGTCCTCAATTATTCAAACACTTGAGAGAATGGTGTGGAATTGCATACTCCTTGGGTTGGGTTGACTAGCAGAGAGCTTCTGACCAAGTTCTGAGTTGGCATGGTGTGGAATGATTGTAGTTATGGCTGAGGGTATTGCAGACAGAAGTTATGGGACAGAACAGATAGAGTAATTAGTGGGGTTATTATATCCTTTGGTTTGGGTTGACTATCAGAGGGCTTCTGTGAGTTAGTGGTGTAAAAGCAATGATAGAAGTTATGACAAAGGTTATGGGCAGGACCGAGGGAGTAATTAGCAAGGTTTGGTGCTGTCAGAACTTCAACTTTAAAGTATTTTAAGTGTTTTTATTGGTGTATATTTTACAAGGATATATCCCAGCACTAGTAATTGAAAATGTGAGAGTTTGCATGCAGTTAGGTCAATTTCAAATGCCTGAGTTTGCTCCTAATATCTCAATGGAAAAGCTCAGTAAGCAATTATTTTCCCTCTTTCTGGGGCTCATCCACTATTTCACCAAGCATTTTGTTTTGAATTGACCACACCATAGTGTTGTAGAGGCCGAACAATTTCATATTTCACCCTTCCTGCTATTGCTGTATCTTGGGTTGATGCTGTGACATGAGTTTTAAGAATGATGGTAAGGTTACCTCAAAATGGTAGTCAATGGTAGGAGTAACTATATCAGGTCAGACTTCGTTGTGCCCTAATAGAAGTGGGATGAGGGTTAGCACCTATCGCTGGTTCACGGGTTCATTCTCGACCTGCTTGGGTCACCTGAGTCATGTTGGACAGCAGTCCAATCATCCTTCGCCTCATTGCTGTGTCCTCCTCCTGTCCTATTTTTAAATCCTACTATTAAATGCATAAATACAGGACTTAAAGCCCAAATCATCCATGTTTCTCAACAGCTGTTTCAATCATCCGTCGCTTCATTGCTGTGTCCTCTTTCTGTCCTTATTAGCCTACCGAGTGTATAAATACAGGACATAGAGCCCCAATCATCCATCCATTCAAGCAGAAGTTATCAAATTTGCAAATATGTGACATTTATAATCAAGAGTTTGCTTCAAGCACTTCAGAATACATACCTTTGTGGTTTTTTAACATGTTTTACAAACTATTTCAACTGATAAGTGTAAGAATTATTACATTTCTTTGTGTGCTACAGAAGTCAGTTAACTGGTGTGTAATTATACACCACATGTAGGGGTTTATTAATGCCTTCTGTCATTTAATTTTGATCAGACACAAAAATGACATTGTCAACTTTTTTTAACCTTGAATATTTCACCTTCATTAGAAAGGGGAGAAGTTACAAGACTACAGGTTGAATTTCTAAAGTTTACTTACATAGCATGTTTCATGTATTTAATTCATTTTTTTAGGATTTTTTATTTAATTTTTTTCTATGTTTTTTTTTTACATTTTTTCTATGTCATTCATTTTGTCTGGTGAATTTTCTGTGTTATATTTAGTCTCGAAATTGCAGGTTGTGTAATTGGAAAATTAAGTTTATTTTCCTGAAAAAAAGGTTAAGAGGAATGTCTGAATGAACAAGGCCATGATTTATAAACAGTTATTAATTTTTGTGTCGTTTTATATATTTGCTTTAATATTCAGTTTAATATTTCTAAAACATAGTTCAGATCTTACAATTTATAATTTAATGCATATCTAACATACTATGCCTAATAAATAAGGGAGAATGCCAATATTTCACAGAAAATTTTAAAACATGGAATAAAAGAGATCGATGATCATTTATTACAAATTGACATTTTGTATCAATAATAGTCATTGTTAACAGTTCCAAGACAGATGGGTGATTGGGGCTTTACGTCCTGTATTAATGCATTTGGTGTAGGCTAATTAGGACAGTTCTAAGGAGGACACAGCAATGAGATGAAAGATGATTGAAAATGCCGTCCCAACTACGTCCAGGTGACCCGGCCAGAGGGGGGATCGAAAACCCAGGACCCAGCAATTGGTAGCACAGCTAATGCATTACCAACTGAGCTTACCCTCTCCTTGGAAATACAGGATAGGAAGCCTAACTTAAAAATGTATTTTTTAGGATGACTCTGTTGCTTATAATGTTATTTCTCCCCTGAGGCTGTTTTTTCACAATTGGATTTCTATTATAATTGACATCTTTTTGAAGAACTCAACAGAATATCTGTGTTGTTGAGTATCAGTAAAGCACTCCTCAAATATCTTATAAAGTGAGTTGTGAATGAGTCCTTTGTTGAGGAAAACCAATTAAAAAGTCCATGTATGCTAGAAGTCATAAGCCATCAGTTTATTATATAAAGTGAATGCTTTTTGTCATGTTCTTGCTGTCCTGGTCAGCCGGCCAATGCGAATAAATACAGGACATAAACTCAAATCATTTTAGTCTCGCGCTTTGTGATTTTCAGTGAATTTTGGTATTTTTTCTATTCAATCCAATGGTATACGAAGAAATGTTGAAGTTTTTTTTCCTAAGACTCCACTTTTTGCAAACTTCCTTGAAATTTTATCTGAAGACAGCAATGTCATTGATGAACTGACATATAGTTATTAAATATATGGTCTCACAATACCATTTTCTATTCAGAAACTGAAGTGTGTTTCACCTCCAAATCTTCAGGACTCATAATTAGTTTTCTCCTAAATTCCATTCTTTTATTTCTTTTCCTGTCTTCTACTTTTCAAGTTGTTTGATGTCACATACTGTGGACATTGTGAACTCACAGACCATGACCCTGGCTGTTTTAGACTCTTGCAACTTACACTGAAGTTACCATTCCTAAGAACTTGGAAGTCACATACATTGGAAGTCACAACAAAGTCACAACTTTCTTGTTAATAATAGGATAGGTCTCACCCAGTAGGGTGCTGAAATTTGACACCAGCACCAAATGGTGAATTTTGACTCTGTGTCATTTTTTCTGCAGGAGGGCGAAAAGGGGAATGTGGATATGATATGCTACAATGGAGATCTTGAACTTGAACTTGAACCTGCTATACAATGCATTTATGGCAGTAAAAGGCAAATCTGTTACAAACATATTTAGTATTTAAATACAAATTTTCACTGATTTTGTACTTATACAAGAATGAAACTTGTATTTAAGTTTTAACAGAGAAGGAAAACTGGACATGCTCTTCTACTAAAGGTAAAATAAAACACTGACTTCACTTACATTCTAGATTGTAAAATTACTATTTGAACCAATTTTAGAAATTGTACCACTATACATTCAAGAACTTATTCAAGTCAAACCAAAAAGCAATATCACAATCTGGGAGGCAAACACAAACACCTGTCAGCAGAACCTGTTTCATGTCACAAAAATAAGTTTGAAGTCGAGCTTTCTCAAATGCAGCTGATGCAGCCCCAATTCAGGAACAGCTTGCCTGAAAAATTGCCAACTATAAGCACACGGGAAAGTTTTTGGAAGAACCTTAAAACCAACTTGTTGAAAAAATATACCGTTGATTTCATAGGATAAGTTCTAATGAGCATTTTGCTCGAATTAGTGCTTTATTTAGTTTTTGGTAATATGCATTATTCACCATCTCTCTCTTTCTGTAACAATTGCATATGCCCAAGGGTTAAGGCTAGATACTTCTTGATGTAAATCAAGTCTGTAATGAACCTTTATCTCCATAGGAGCTGTAATTCTAGAGATCAAGTTTGGGGGCAAGTTATGCAGGTGTTAGGTGAGGGTACAAAGTGTCACTGAAGTTGATAAAGTTACAAGAAAGATTTTATACACCCTATTGCATCCAGGGGCAATGGGTGCTTTTGAAATAAAATACATTGCATAGTTGTGATAGTGCAGACCTTCGGGGCAAGTTCTTACCACTTATAAAGAAGTTTTGAAGGATAAGACTGGAGTCCTCAACACACTCTAAAAACTAAAGTTCTAATAAGATACCAATATTGGTTTTTAAGCTTGTCCCGTATTTTGAACACCTTTTGATTAGTTAAAAAACCATTAACAATTGATATTTTCAAAAACCAGTTGCATTTGTACAAGAAAGAATCAGTATTGGTTTTTTGTTTGATTTGCAGGAAGTCAGGTATGGATATTAATGTTTCAAATTTCAGATACTGTAATTCCATCATAGAAATCCATCAATACTAACATGCATACAACAGAAAACACAATGGGTTTTTTATTCCTTGACATTTGAAATCTTTTGGAATTGTCATTAATTGAAAATTAAACCATTTCCTGCACTTACATACCAGCATATCACTAAAAATATCAAAATTGATTCTCCCATTATGCATTGGTGGATATCTTATAAAACCTTTTTAGAAATTTTGCGGTATGGACAATGGTCATATTGCGACCCAATTACAGGTTTTCGTTGTCATTTCATAGAAATTTCTTAATGCCAGTATTTCAGCATTATTATAAATAATTTTTTTTTTTCACGTTTCTCTTGAAATATTATGTAGTTAAAATTAAATAAAAATAATAATAATTCCATGGATCCGATTTCAATGTTTATTTTTACATATACACATTCACACACATTCATAATAATTGTAAAATTTATTGAAAATCCAGTATTGACCTCATATATCACAGTTTGGCCTTGGAAATAAAAACATCGCAGCAGTCATTGATAATCAAACACACAAAGTGAAAACATCACAGCAGTCATTGGTAACCAAAACACAGGAAAGCAGAGAATTGGTTGAAATAAAGACACATTACATGCAGAAAATGTTATATTGTCAATGACTCGGGTTATATTCCTAAAAGCGGCAGTCAGGGTGGCAATGCCAATCGAAATGTCAGTATCATTAGTTTGTATCAAAAGTCTTCAGTAGCCAATCTTGAGGATGGATGGATGATTTGGGCTTTACATCCTGTATTAGTGCACTTGGTAGGCTAACTAGGACAATAGCGGGACGAAGCAATGAGTCCGGCTAGAGCTGGATTCGAACCCCGGACTCAGCGATTGGCAGCCCAGCATGCCATCACGAGACCAACCCTACCCTCTCAGTAGCCAAGAGGATATTTTTGTCATTATTAACGCACAGTATTGGGATGGTATGATTGATGGTCGAAGATTTCCTTCTTGTAGCGAAATTTATGCGCTTTAAGGTCAATTCTGATGGATTAAAGGTGAACGACTGTACTTGAATCGAACCTTGCAGTGTGCATCATTGGGATCCTGAAAGTGGAAAGTGGATAAGCATTGGTATCTAAATATCACTTTTATGCAAAAAAATATATACATTGTATATATTCAGTCAAGGTAGTCATTATATACAAATCTAGGACTTAATCTGCAAAACCTTCGATGGACCTTTTGGTGTTACAACTCCACATTTCATTACTGACTAACATTTACAAAAATTTCATTATTTTGTAGTTTCCCTACACACTGGCAGAATATGAATTCTGAATTCTTGTCTTCTCCCTAATAAGGCACTATGTGCTTTACAAATAAAATATCTCATACTGTTTGCACTCACCTCAATATAGCAAAAAGGAAGTAGACATTTTCCTTGAGTACTCTAGGAGGGGCAAGGTAACGATTTCCTGGTGAGATCTGAAATAGTAGGTAGATACATCCATGAGTTTTTGTAAGGAGGATAATGCCAAAAATATATCAAATAACTTCATTCATTTAAATCAATGCATTAGGTTATGCAACATCCCCTGTTCACTCATGTTTCGACTGAAGATTAGTAAAAACAAGTTCATTTTAACACAAGAGAATATGTGAATACTATACAATAAGTATTTGTCAATTGGAAAAGATAAGGCAGAACTGTTATTCAACTTACATACCTTGAGAAGCATTGTCTATATTTTTCCCAACTTGCTTTATGGCGCAAACTTCTTCAAAAGGTAGTATCAAGGGCATCAGTAGGAACATGTCATTCTTCATCTGAAACAGAAAGTATATGTAATTTTGTATAATTCACAGGCATTTGTAACACATTTCACCTGAAGAATAATAAAGCACATCAGAAACACCATACAACTCAACACAACATGGGGTAAAATTTGAGGGCGACTGTACATTATGAATATCAGATTTGAAAATAATAATAACGCTATTATCATAATTAATGTAGCATAAGTGTCAGCACAATTGGACCATTAGCAGGTAAGTTGTGCCACATTATGGGGCAAGTTGTACAGCTCAGCGTATCCGGTGAGACCTCAAATCTCACCAATATCTTCAAAGATAAAATATGTGTCATGTGTATGACATAATTATGGCTGAAGCTCTGATGCTCTGATACTCCGATACGTAAAATGAAAGTTGTCACAATACATTGATGGCCCCCATAAACCAAAAACTTTAAAAGTCTATATGTTTGTTATAACAAATTCTTCTTAGCCTTTTAAAATTTCTTTGCCACATTTACAGGGCTGTGTGCGAAAGAAGCAAAAATGTTTCAAAAGAGAATTCAAATCCCATATCATGCCATGAGCACAGCTTGTCAATGTACAACTTGCCTAAAATACCTCTTTTTGTGTAAATCTGTCACTCCATTAAATGCCAAAATTACACAATTGAAGAACAGTAATGCTGGTCTTCATAGTACATTCAACCAAAAATACTCAATTTCTGATAGACACTTTTCACATTATAATATTTGGCAGTTTTTTTGTTCATAATTTTTATGGTTCTTCAATTCAACCCTGCAATTGGTGGCACAATACCCCAGTCTCCCCTACAGCAGACGACTGGTGAAAATTATGGAACTGGGTATTCCATGCATAATTTCATATATATATGAACCATACATAGTGTACACCTTACCCAAATAAACACAATTGCATTCAAAATGCATATTTATTGGGAGTTTAATTCAGGAATTAAAAAAAAAAGTACCAAGTTCTTCTCAATCTTCTGCACACTAACATGCACACCCTTCCACTGCTGTGTTGAGACTAATGAACTCTGCCTTTAACCTCCTTTAGACATCACCAAGATACTTATACCATTGGAAAAACCGGTATCTAACTGACAATACTGCATGTTAGCGCCCTGCTAAGGATTAACATTGTTAACAACAGCAAACAAACAATCAGATTATTGTTTATTTTGCAAAAATTATAACTTAAAACGTATAATAGAAGAAGCATATGATGTCTAAGTCAGTTAGACACCTCTTTGTCGGGTCCTAACATGCATTTTTGTCAGTTAGATCCCTCCCTTCGGTCGGGATCTAACTGACAAAAATGCATGTTAGAACCCTCCAAATCGGTGTCTAACTAATACTAAGTCTTGATTGATAAACAAACAGCTTTTCTTGTCAGGCGACATGTTGACAGTTTTGTGTTTGTAGATAAGGTCAACCAGTGAGTGAGCCCTGATGGATTTGTAAAATACCTAATTGGATATTCCAGTAGCCATGACTGATATACTGCACAGTTAGTCCTCTCTCTTAAAACTTCTAAATAAAGTAACATGCATGAATTTCAAAAACATGAACCACAACATTAACATTGTCAACATTTCAAATCATTTTCCCACAAGTATATTAAAAATGGATCATAATAAAGGTGCTTTTTCAGAAGTTTGGTTTTTAAAAATACCATAATTCCCCAAGACCAAAACCAATTTTCATGAAAAATACCACTTGCTCTGAAGAATACCAAATATAGCCTAAAAATACCAAACTGGTTTTTTATTGTACACACTGGTTTTGCACAATACCACTAATATCCTAAATTTTTTAGAGTGCATTTTACATATTTACCCCATGTCTTGGATCGTTTACTTGTATCAGTGTCTATGCTGGGCAAGTAAAGGATCCCTCACATGGGGTAAATTCGTAACTTGTTGAGGACACCAGCTCTCTCTATCTTACCATCAACTGAGTGTCTGGAATTGGGCTAAGAGTTCGAGGGCTGTGCTTGCCATATATATATGTCGATCTGTCAATCTTGTATCTACAAATCATACATGTAGTCACAAGGATTTATATTCTGCTTTTTCTGAGCAAATGCGATTTTTCACATTTGCTTTTAAAGTATGTTCAAAAGTACAGTTTGATAAAATATTCTACTTTCATTCATGATGCTGTTCATGAGATTGATGAGACACATTAGAAGGTATCAAAAATTTCTACTTCTTTCTCTTTTTCACAATCATTTGAGCAAATATGAGTACATTTTAATTCATTAAGATATAATATTATGAGTGCATTCCAATCTAGTAAGTACAGAAATGTTAAAAAGTTAAAAGTTATGCACTTTAATTCTATAAGGCTTGATTCTTGAGATAAATTTAAAGGTGAGAGTAACTTTTTGTCTAGATTTGTTACATGTTTCTAAAAACTGTGTGCACTGAAATTCCACAGCATTTGAATTATTCAATATTTTACACACGTTTACTACATTGAAAATGTATCAGAAAGTGAAAACATAATTATTTCTGAAAGTTCTGTCGATTTTTAACGAAATTATGATGTGTGTCCATATATCTTACTGCATGGCTCAACGTAATATTACTTTAAAACATAGGCTGCGCAGCAGCAAACCTTCAGCGAAAGACATCTGTAAAGTCATAAAAGCGATGTTGACAAAATTGGTATAATGCAATCGTGGCCAAATCTTGGCCTGAAATTATCTATATACCCGCTGCCCTACCATCTGCCCGTCTGCCTGCCAGGGTATGTAAAACCATGGAAAGGCTGAACTAGACAAATTTACACATATTATGTTGCAGTTTCATACATGTACAGGGAATCGGTTATGAGCTATGGGTCGAAAACCAAGAAGTATATTAATTTATATTTTTCAAATTTTTTCTAAATATTAAAAAAGTGTTAAAACTACCTAGCAATGAGACCTGTGAAAGATCTTTATAGGCAATATGTGGATGAATTTTTGTCAAGGTACATCCAAGAGAGGCTAAGTTTTGGACCAGAAACCAAAAATTATAATTTGCAATATATTTTGTCAATATTTCAAAAAGTATAGAATGACCATGAATCACACCATCAAAAGGCACAACAGCATCGTATAGGTGATATGTGTATGAAATGTCATCCATGTACATGCAATACTGGGCAGGTTTTGGGCCAGAAATGAAAAAAAATTGTTTTTATTATTTTTTCTCAATATTTCAAAAACTATAGAAAACCCATCAATCAGACCATCAAAAGGCACAATTGGACCACATAGGCTACATGTGTACCAAATTTAATCCATGTACATAAGATAGTGACCGAGTCTTGATCCGGAAACGAAAAAAATAATTTTTTATCTTTTTGTTTAATATTTCAAAAAGTATGGATTATCCATCAATCAGACCATCAAAAGGCACAACCAGACCATATGGGCTATATGTGTACCAAATTTCATCTATGTACATGCAATAGGGCCCGAGTTCTGGCCCGGAAACTATCTATCCGCCCGCCGCCCGACCGCCAGACCGCCAGACCGCCTGACCGCCCGACCGCCCGACCGCCCGCCCGGCGGACGGACAACATTTGACCAAAGTGATAACAATACCTTCTTCGAACTTCGTTCGCTGAAGGTAAAAAAGTATGGAATATCAATTAATCAGACCATCAAAAGGCACAACAAGACCATATAGGCCATAATTGTACGAAATTTCATCCATGTACATGCAATAGTGACCGAGTCTTGGACCGGCAATGAAAAATAAGTTTTTTAGTATTTTTTGTCAATATTTCAAAATGTATAGAATATCCATGAATCACACCCACAAAAGGCACAACTTTATCATATAGATGGCATGTGTAAGAAATTTCAATCATGTACATGCAATAGTGGCAGGGTTTTGGACCAGAAATGAAAAAAAAAAGTTTTATACAATTTTCTCAATATTTTAAAAGGTATAGAATATCTATCAATCAGACCATCAAAAGGCACAACTAGACCATATAGGCTACTCCTGTAAAAAAATTCATCTATGTACATGTAACAGGGGCTGAGACCTAGCCCGGAAACGAAAAAAAATATTTTTACCTATTTTTCTCAATATTTCAAAAAGTACAAAATATCCCTCAATCACACCATCAAAAGGCACAACTAGACCATACAGGCTACATGTGTACCAAATTTCATCCATGTACATGCAATAGGGGCTGAGTCCTGGCCCGGAAAAGGTCCATCCGCCCGCCGCCCGACTGCCCGACTGCCCGCCCGGCGGACGGACAACTTTTGACCTAAGTGATAACAATACCTTCTTCGAACTTCGTTCGCTGAAGGTAAAAACATTATGATGTCATTACAAAAACACCAAATTTAAGCAATATTTTGCTAGTTGTTATGTGATATATCTATTTGCTTCTTATTTTCCACATTTTTTCTATTCTTTGAATATTGATGGATGGATGATTGGAGCTTTAAGTCCTGTATTTGTGCACTTGGCACGCTAATTTGGATTGAAGGAGGAGGTCACAGCAATGAGGCAAATGATGGCTGAAACTGCCATCCAACATAGGTCCAGGGAACCAAGCCAGAGCTGCAATCAAACTTGGGTCCAACCATTGTAAGCCCAGAATGTTACCAACTGAGCCAGCCCCCTTCTTATTCTTATTCGGGGGAGGGCTGGTCTAGTGGTAGCATGCTAGGCTGCCAATCGCTGGGTTCAGGGTTCGAATCCAGCTCTTGCCGGGTCACCTGGTCCTATGTTGGACTGCTGTTTCAATCATCCCCTCATTGCCTTGTCCTCTTCCTGTCCTAATTAGCCTACCAAGCGAATAAATAGAGGACATAAAGCCCCAATATCCATCCATCGCATAAATACAGGATGTAAAGCACCAATATCCATCCGTCTATCTTACTCTCATTCCAATACAACACCAATATACTTGCTTAAATAATATTTGGTGAACATGTATATTAGAAGCGAAACTTCAGGTGGTATATTTCTCACTTCTGTAACACAATTCTCACCAAACTCTACTTTGTATTTAGTGACTTTTCTTTTGTGGACAGATGTGTCTTTGTCTAGTGAAATGTTCTTACACTTTAGGAATTTTAACCATTGTATCTTTTTTCATAAAAGTTTGCTAAGTGTGAGGGAGAGAGCAGTGGCAATTCAGTCAATGCAAAACAGCTGAGCACTGTAAAACTTCTTTGGTAATAAAAACAAAACAAAAAAGAGGTATGTTAGGAAGGAAAATTTTATATTTTCATTGACTGTTACGCCTGGCTGCAAACCATGCATTAAATAAACCGACATTAACAGAAAATTCTTTGGTACATTTTTCAATAATTACCATTAGTGAATTTATAGTTTAAGAAGCGTAGGAGGTCTAAGCTAAATGACACAGAAGAATTTTTGCAGTGTTGGTCCTACTTTTCCAGGCTGTAAGTTTTATGCTGGTCTTTTGAAGTATTCGAAACCTATGGATAATATAAAGCAAAACATGCATGAAATTGAAGCAAAATATCAAGCAAATTTAAAGCAAATTTTAAAGTACACTGACAGTAAAAGTGACAAGACTATACTTAAGGTAAATTATGCAGAAATTTGACAATTTATTTCACAATGTATTTAACAATTACCAAAGATTGATATTGTCAGTAGGGAATTTACAGTTTGACAAATCAGATGTAGAATATGGAATAAATCTGTGGCAATTTTAGATTTGAGGCAGTGGGGTATATATGGAGTTCGTAGGTCTATTTACTATTTATCTTTATGCATTTCTTTATCCATCCATCCGTCGATCTTTATCCATCTATCTGCCTATCTGTTTCACCCTCAATGTGCTACAATTTCATCTCTTCTAAAGTCAGTACCGTCCTCAAAGTTAAACAATTTTATCTCTCCTTAATTAAAATCAGTACCATCCTCAAAGTAATACAATTCCATCTCTTTTAAAACTCTGTAAAACCCTGAAAGGAATACAATTTCATCTCTTCTCAAATCAGTATCATCCTCAAAGTAATGCAATTTCATCTTTCTAAAATCAGTAACATCCTCAAAGTAATACAATTTCATCTCTTCTAAAATCAGTACCATCCTCAAAGTAATTCAATTTCATCTCTTGTAAAATCAGTACCATCCTCAAAGTAATTCAATTTCATCTCTTTTAAAATCAGTACCATCCTCAAAGTAATACAATTTAATCTCTTCTGAAATCAGTACCATCCTCAAGGTAATACAATTTAATCTCTTCTTAAATCAGTACCATCCTCAAAGTAATTCAATTACATCTCTTCTTAAATCAGTACCATCCTCAAAGTAATACAATTTCATCTCTTCTGAAATCAGTACCATCCTCAAAGTAATACAATTTAATCTCTTCTGAAATCAGTACCATCCACAAAGTAATTCAATTCCATCTCTTCTTAAATCAGTACCATCCTCAAAGTAATTCAATTTCATCTCTTCTGAAATCAGTACCATCCTCAAAGTACTTCAATTCCATCTCTTCTTAAATCAGTACCATCCTCAAAGTAATACAATTTCATCTCTTCTGAAATCAGTACCATCCTCAAAGTAATGCAATTTCATCTCTTCTCAAATCAGTGCCATTTTCAAAGTAATTCAATTTCATCTCTTCTAAAATCAGTACCATCCTCAAAGGAATACAATTTCATCTCTTTAAAACAGCCCATTCTCCACCCCAGAATGAAATACGTACTTTATGGACTTTTTGCACCTAAATATAAACACCGGTGTTCATTCTGAAGGAACAAAAAGGACGTCCTTCATTCTCATATGTAGATCACAGAACTGTTGAGTATGAACACCGGCCTCATTTCTACAAAATCAAAGCTGGTCTTCATTCTCTCAGATCAGGATGAAATTGAAGGTTGGTCTTCATTGCAAAAGAAAATTAAATACTATAAATTTCATTATTTAACCTATTGATGAAAATAAAGGACAATCTTCATCCAGTCAAATTGTTCCAGACCAGTAGTACCAGTACCCTGGATGAATATCACTCTTTTTAGGAGTTAGCTCATTCTTTAATAAATTAAAGACCTACATTATTTTGTTAATAAAGATTACATGGGGGTATTAAATTGTATTTTTCAGTAATATCAATAGAATCCTATAGCCCTCATTCCATAATTGTGATAGATTTGTTAGAATATATTTAATTCATGGGAGGGGGGGGTCCAACAATTTTTGTTGGGAGGGGGGTGATGGCTGTATGTTCATCATTGGTATAATCTAATGTTGTTGTTTTTTGCTAATAGAAATACTGCCAGACTTTTGAAGGGGGCTGTTATGGATACAGATGGGGGGGGCTGTATCCGCCACTTGGGGGGGGGGGGTTATTACTTTAATGACCCCCTCCTTTGATATTCCATGCATTTTTTTCTGTTGGAGGAGGGGGGGTAACTTTATCCAATGTTATTCGTTTTAATAATGTATTTCTGCAAATATAATGCATTTTTTCATAATGACATTTCAAAAAATATCATGACTTTTAGAATAACATAGGCCTATCATATTTTTTTCCTAACATAGTGCATTTTTCAAACCTTTTTAAAACAAGTTTACTATTATTATTATTGGAACAAAAAAGGCACACCAAGCAGGGGAGTAAGGGAACAGGGGATTTAATATCATTAAATTGTTTATAATTGTAAAAAGGAAAAAGGTTGTTGTGTTATTTGAATTACTATAATAACCCAGCACCCAAAATGTTATAACTGGTAGAAATAACATCCAGAATGCAATAAAATGTAAATTTAATTATGTTAAATTCGACACAAATCTGCATACAGCTTCGGTCAATATGAAAGCCCCAGCATCTAATCATACAAGGGAAAATGAGTCAAAGAATCCCAATTCAGCAGAACGCAGGTCCATTATGGGCAGTTACCAGTACTAGCCTATACTATGCTGCCTATAGGCATAACTATATCGGAAAATGAATGACATTCTTTATCTTGTACATGTTCCTTCAGAATTAAATACAACCTTCATTTCCAGGTGACAAAAGTCCATAAAGAACGTACTTCATTATATGTGGAGAATGTGTTGCTTTAAAATCAGTACCATCTCAAAGTAATACAACTCCGTCTTTGCTAAAATCAGTACCATCCTCAAAGTAATACAGTTTTAGAACTGCCCTCAATGTATCCATGAATCTATGCATCTATCCAACCAATCTATGCATTATACATCCAACCAATCTATCTATCTATCCATCAGATTCTATCTATCTATCTATCTATCTATCTATCTATCTATCTATCTATCTATCTATCTATCTATCTATCTATCTATCTATCTATCTATCTATCTGTCTATCTATCTATCTATCTTTCTTTCTATCTGTCTATCTGTTTGCCTGTCCAAAAGCTTAATAATAATATGTCAATGAACCTTTAATACAGTTACTTTTATCCCTCGGCTCCATACGGTCTGCTCTCGTCAATATACCCAGGTCCTATTTGTGACATCTGTCCAGTAGATTTGCATTGCATATAGAATTCTCAAAACTGGATCAGGGGTACTGTTTTAAATGCAGGAAGAGTCTTGAATATTTGTACTGCTGTAAATATGATCCAGAAACCAAATAGGAATGTATTTGTTCATTTAATAATGTTATAAATGCACAATCTGTGAAATCCCCACTATTAGGTTCTGAATGTACTACAATCTACATGTTGGCCAATATTGGACATACATATACTACCATGTAGTACAGGAAATGGCTGGATGGGTGACTGGGGCTTAATGTCCTGTATTTATGCACTTGGTAGGCTAATTAGGACAGGAGGAGGACACGGCAATGAGGCGAAAGATGATTGAAACTGCCATCCAACATAGGCCCAGGTGACCCGGCAAGAGCTGGATTTGAACCTGGGACCCAGCGATTGGCGGTCCAGAATGCTACCACTGTGCTAACCCTCCCCCATGCACTACAGGAGTTCTGATAATAAAGTAAATTAATGTATGAAAGAAAATTAATTGGTATAGAATACAATTTTAAGGATAGCGTACTTAAAATTATATACCGGTGCTTTTCACTTATGCCTGCAATAGATGCATTTTTGTCAATTATCATATCATTATCATAAATTGTCTCTTGAAATTTATGTAATTTAACAGTAAAAAAATTCAATAGAGTATAAAGCTGTCCTGACATGCAAGGCAAAAATTTAGGAGCATTAGCTTCAGGTACAGACATGAAATCAAGAAAATCATATGGAAGTAGATATACATCACTGGAAGAATTTTATTTTATTTTACATGGTTGGCATATTGGCCCAAAAGGTGACAAGGTTTAACTTGAATATGATGGTTTGGAAATTGACCAATATCATGCATGTAACTCCCTATCCCTGATGTATACAAGAGAGTACAGTTTAAAAAGGTTAAGACTTTGTATAATAATGTCTAGCGTATATTTAAGGAAAGATTCCAAACTAACAGTAATGTACCAGCTCACAATAAACATTGATCAATACAGAAACATTTTTGTACATTTTTTCGTGATTTCAGCAGTTTCGATAATAGCTGAAACTGAACAGATTATCATGTACAGCAATATATGAATTCTTGCAACAACAAAAAACAGATCTGAGTTGGCTCTTCAAAGTTTATATGAAATGATAGTGAAGTTAGACAGACTGTTACATAAAAGTCATCTCTACCCACAGGCACTATAGGGCCCTTGGTCTTCACAAACTGTCTTGATTTCCTCTTGAAGTGTGAACTGCTCTGACAGTGATCCTTCACCCTGCCAAGGCCTTCCTCCCCTCCATATAACCTTTCTGTCAAATTCTATGGAAGAGAGTCTGACTTCAAATTTGACTTGAGCAGAACCTTTCAACTTCATTTCTTTAGTCTCCTTATAAATGTATTTCAAAGTAATGTGATATAATGTGATATGAGATGGTGTAGATGTTCTCACCCAACATAAAAAAGTCTGAGCAAATTCATGATCTGTTCAATTCTATTGTAATTGAACTTTTTTCTCACTCTGGCACGATCCTCACAGGCATGCATTGTTATCCAACTTCATATTTATCAAAGGTAGCTGTATATGTGATATAAGATGAAAGATAGAATAAATAGTTCTCATTCGCAGTCTTACTGTTGAACTCAATCAGGTTTTCGCGTGAAAAGAAAACTTTGAAGCTCCCTATTCGCACTCCTTGAACTAATTTTGCCTGAGATCACGGGACGTTAAAATTTTAAACGTCCTTTGATCCAGTGTTCTATACTTGGGCAACTAAATAGACAGATAGATATGGTAAGTGCAGCCCTCTAAGCCCAGTTCTGGGCGCATACTTGGGCTGATGGATGAGATGGGAGAGAGAACATGCTACACATTTACCCCATGTGAGGGATCCAGCTGGGATTTTGCTCATGAAGGTACACTGAAAATTTTGGGTTCCCCACCCGGAGTTCGAACCCATGCAGGCAAAGACCTTAAGCGGAGCAGGCAGGCACCTAAGCCACCTAGCCTTGAACACCTCTGAATGAATAGAGCATGTGCCAGAAACCCAAAATATTTGAGGCATACGTAGAACAGTATCTAACATTGATACATTTTTAAAACCTTTAGTATTTTTTTGTTTCATCTCTTTCAGATTGATGCATGGAAGTCAGCAAGCCATTCAAGATGAACAACGGACCGCCAATGATGATGATGCCCGTAATAACGATGGGGAAAAATAAAACAAGGTAAGTCTTTCTGAGTTCCACTAATTATAACCTTTCGGCTTATCATACAACCTTTCGGCTATATCACACTTTTTATAATGTCTAACCTGGGAAATTAAAGTGGTGAATATGTATTGTTTTGTTATCACTTAGGTGGCTGACAATGGCTGTAATAACCGCCGCCCCCTCCCATCCCCTTCAATCAAAGGTGTCAATGCTCATTAGCATACTCATTTTGTTAAAATGATGTTCTCAGTTGAGTTGAGAACTACTTTTTAAATCTCCATGTATAGAACATTATGAATATTAAGATATTCAGGTCTACCCCTGATCTTCTGAAGGTAATAGATGGCTCCATTTCTGCTTATTGTATATGTATACAATATACATTGGCCCTTCCGAAGTCCTTTTAGCTTCCCTTTCAAAAGAAAGTCTGATGCTCTTTTGGTGAGCATTAAAGTCACCCTTATACCAATACACTATTTTAATGGCACCAGTCAGTAGTGCTCAGCACTATCAATTCTGACACCTTTCACAAAATTCCTGATTATTGAAGTGCATCACAATTCAGAAGGGTTCTGGTTGACAGAGGAATACCTCGGACTTGAAAGGAGTTTACATGTATTATAAATCACCCAGTGATCAAACAGTGATAGACAGATATAAGTATCACTTTGTCTTTTAATGAAACCAAATATTATTTTAGCATACCCAATGATACCCATGACTATCTAAACATTGCATGTAACAGTACTCACATACTAGAAAGAAAGGGTGAAAGAAAGAAAGAAAGAAAGAAAGAAAGAAAGATAGAAACATAGAAAGATAGATAGATAGATAGATATATAGATAGATAGATAGATGTCTGAGATTCAACCAACCTACCAGAATAAGAGTTGCCTTATTTCTTATTTATACCTCCGTGACCTCAATATTTAGGAAGGTGATAGTGGGCAGACCATTCCAAATTTCCATGGAGAATTTTCTCTGCCAATACCACCAATATAGGACCATCCATCATTCTGTCTGTCTGTAAATGTAGTTATTAAATGTCCGTCTGTCATCTTGTTTAGCTATTTATGAAGTACAGGCTGAATTTTGAGTACATATTGGCACAGGAGAGGGTTTTTGGACAATTGCTGCAGTTAAATATACATCTGGAATGGTAACTTTGAGGAATTTGAAGAATTTTTGAAGAATTTCTTGAAATCTTTACCTTGCCAAAACTGCAGTATATCATTCACAAGAAGAAACGCTTTCTAGTATTTAAAGGTTGTTTGAGTATTTTCTATTAGGTAGATAGATAGATGGATAGATAGATAGATAGTTAGATAGATAGATAGATAGATAGATCGATAGATATACAGATATATAGATAGATAGATTCATAGATACATAGATACATAGATACATAGATACATAGATACATAGATACATAGACAGATAGATAGACATATAGATAGACAGATGGTAGATATCTAAAATCTAATCTTAGACATTAATAAAAATAAATAAAAAATCGACTTCATTTACCAAATTTAAATTGCCAGTCTGTGAATTTATATTGGCTTTATTAATAATCATAACTTGAATGGGAAAGAGTTTACATTCAGCAAATCTTCAATTTCTTGCCAGTATGAAAAAATAACATGTTACAAAACTTCAATGGCTGATTTTATGGATGTGTCAAACTTTTATCAAAGCCATGTTTCAATGCTATGCTTTTTTTATGTTTTTATATTCATTTTTTATCATTTTTTGTTATGTTAGACACCTCACTTGTGTATTTTTAGGGGACTGGTGATTTTCAGTAGGGTTGGCAAAGAAATTGCACTTTAAGTAGTTATCTGATCTATTCGGAAATGGTTAAAAAAATATACGAAATATTTAAAAAGAAAGTATTCAATGGATTTTCTTTTTCAGTTTACACTTTTTAAAAAGAATTTCAGTTCACATTTTGTGGTTGTTTAATTTCCTTGCTGACTTTGTTGTTTTCTTCCTTTTGCATTTTGTTAGTGTTACTTCCAGATTGGATATGATACCATTCAAAGATTTGATGTTAAATTCATAAAAACTGGTTTTTATTGTAGGCAATCTTCTTTATACTGTTGTAAAATCCTTCCCTTTCATTCCAGTTCTGACATTGACAGCTGTTTGCTATATTATCTAAGATCAGTCTTATATTTATATTCAGAACTATTCACTTTTTTGTCCAAGTAAAAAGAGAGGAGTAGATCAGATAGCACAAATGTAATAAAACTTTCACACACTATCTTTTAATTTATAGGGGAATGCTAAAAAATGTATACATACATAAAATAGAAAAACATTGAATTGCTCGCCTAAAACATACAGTATTAAAGTAGCCTAGCTTTTCAATACTTGTGATAAAGATTTTTGTTGATATACAGCACAGATTCGCTTGTGTACTTCCCTCAGAGATTTATAGATAGTCTACAGAATGTCTGAGTTCTTGAATAAAATCCATACGTAAGTGCTTCCATTCCAAGATTGGATTCACTGGTATTAAATTTTTTTTGGAAATAAGCATCCTCCTGTTATATCAACCTCTTCCTCCCACGTGCTTCAAATCCACCCCACACTGTTACAAAAAGGTTTTATATGGAACCTTTAAAAACAACAATTAGATAATCCAGCTGCACTGAACTCCCATAATGGAACCCCTTTCTCTCAAGTTGGGAGCATAGGGTCCTATCATATAATGCCTTCCCACCAAGTATTGAACCTTTTCAATTCAATTGAACCCTTAAAAAATTTAGAACCTTATTTCGGCTGTTGACTATACCATGAAGAACCTTTTGCGTTATTACAGATCTCATATAAGTGTGCCAACTGTGCCATGTCCCATGTGAAAATATACAGAGATGATGTCAGTATCTCAATACTGACATCACTATCAGGCACTCCCTGTGAGCATTTGAGACCACAGCTCGATCAAGTATTGACTCCAACTGCTATTAAAAAAAATAGGCTTACTGGCTAAGTGTGAATAACAACTGATTGATCTATTTTCATATGTATAATAATTATTTTGCATGATGGTATATTCAGTTGGAGCATGTTGGCAGGGATTAGAAACTTTTGGGTGTTTTCAAAACATCATACAGAATGATCAGGGCTCGCCAACATTTCAGCAGTTTCTTGTAGATTTATAATGATCTGATCAGGGAAGGTCCCAAGTAAAACTGCTGAAACTGTGAATATACCATCGTGACATCAATATGCTCATACAGACATCACATGAGCACTGTGGCAATTGAAAAGAACACGGCACACTAATATGAGATCTGTAATAATCTTGTTCTTGATAGGCTGCCTTGTATTCTCGGTTCTATGCTGAGACAAGTAAAAGACTCAACCATTGGGAACAGAGAAACGTTTAGTGGGGACTCATAGGCTTATCATTTCATCATTATGTCTATCTTTGGCAGCTGCTCAAATAAGCTAAACCACAAGCATAAGTAGCATTGAAACAATCAAACATGTTCAGCCAAAAACCCAATGTCTGTATGGTATATGGAGGGCATCCACATTTGTGGGATATACATATTCTCTTGTAATACTGAAATATGATTTGAAGAACAATTTTGGAAATTTACTAGGTTCAATATGCTGCCAAGGAGTGGAAAAACCTCATGACCATAATATAATATCTCAATTATTTAAAAAGGGAGTACCCCCCCCTCCTCCACGATAGTCCACATCTCCTCTCAAATGGTCCTCAAAAGAAAGCACAAAATCAACAGCACACGATCAAAGTCTTTCAAAGAGTCCAGAAAGGGGAGGGTTGTAGCCAAACAGTGAAACCAACAGTGGAACCAGCTGATGACAATAGGAACTGTCCATTGTCTCGATTGTAGAGCATTTCTTGTCCTACAATGAACTCTGGGAGAAGCAATGCATGATGGGAATCATGGATAGTCTAGGAGAGACTTATATGTAGGCCTATCTGTCCTCAATGTAATTTGATCAAGACAGATAGATGTAATTGATTCTAAATGCCTTCTGTATTATTAGATAAATGATAATGGCCAGTCATAATTTTGTATCACCCATAATTTTGACACATTTGTTTGAATAATGGTCAATATCAATGGTTCTTACAAAGTATGTGGTTCAGTAAAGTGTGAAATGTAATACTCGAAACGAGACACAGTGATATAATAAATCATTGCTTTTACCATTAAAGAGTGAAATGACTTTGCGCAGGTATACATTAATTCAACATAGACCAATTTTGTGGACACAAAACAACCAACAGCTGGGTCTGGAAAGTGGAAGCAATGGTCTGGGTCATGCCAATGTATGATTCCCCTGACAAACTGTAGGCTCTACAATTACATTGAAATATTTCTGGAAATTAAAGAAATTTGTGGATGTTTTTAGCCTAATGGAAGTCATTATTTCGTCTTTTTTTTTTTCACTTCAAAAGCTACCCATTACGACCATTTCTGCCACCTGTATACCCCAATATACCCTAATTTACCCCCACCCTTCTCAATATTTGCAAACCCTTCACCCCACAACAAGTATTTTCAACTATTTTTATAGAACAAACAACAGGCACTGATCCAATGAATGCTTCCAGAATTTGGATATTGAAGTCCCCACCATGGAGCAAGTGACAGATATTTGCACCTGTCGACCTTTGACCCCTTTTAATCATCTCAACACCTGTACGTTTGTTATGTCTGGTAGTACTATAGTGATCAGACAGAAAGGGGGGTACCTAAATATAATTCTTTAATTTTATTTTATGGTAATAGAAGAAATGTTTATCTTAACAAAAGAGTTGGACTAATAGTGGAAGTGATGAAATTGTATTACTTTGAGGATCATACTGATTTTAGAAGGAATGAAATTGCATTACTTTGATAATGGTAATGATTTCCGAAGAGATGAAATTGTATTACTTTGCGGATGGTACTGATTTTAAAGAGATGACATTGTATAACTTTTAGGATAGTACTGATGGTAGAAGAGATGAAATTGTATTACTTTGAGGATGGTACTGATTTTAGAAGAGATGAAATTGTATTACTTTGAGGATGGTACTGATTTTAGAAGAGATGAAATTGTATTACTTTGAGGATGGTACTGATTTCAGAAGAGATGAAATTGTATTACTTTGAGGATGGTGCTGATTTAAGAAGAGATGAATTTATATTACTTTGAGGATGGTACTGATTTAAGAAGAGATGCATTTGTATTACTTTCAGGATGGTACTGATTTCAGAAGAGATGAAATTGTATTACTTTGAGGATGGTACTGATTTAGAAGAGATGAATTTGTATTACTTTGGGGATGGTACTGATTTAAGAAGAGATGCATTTGTATTACTTTCAGGATGGTACTGATTTCAGAAGAGATGAAATTGTATTACTCTGAGGATGGTACTGATTTAGAAGAGATGAATTTGTATTACTTTGGGGATGGTACTGATTTTAGAAGAGATGAAATTGTGTTATACTTTGAGGATGGTACTGATTTTAGAAGAGATGAAATTGTATTACTTTGAGGATGGAACTGATTTCAGGAGAGATGAAATTGTATTACTTTGAGGGTGGTACTGATCTTAGAAGAGATGAAATTGTATTACTATGAGGATGGAACTGATTTCAGGAGAGATGAAATTGTATTACTTCGAGGGTGGTACTGATTTCAGAAGAGATGAAATTGTATCCTGTTCAGGCAGTCACTGCAGACAGGAGCACCACACAGAATGAGCTGTCCTCGTGCTGCTTCGGCAGCCATGAGCTGTGCTCATATTACTTTGGGGATGGTACTGATTTTAGAAGGGATGACTTTGTATTACTTCGGGGATGGTACTGATTTTAGAAGAGAAGAAACTGTATTACTTTGACGATGGTACTGATTTTAGAAGGGATGAAACTGTATTACTTTGAGGATAGTACTGATTTTAGTAGAGATGAAATTGTATTACTGTGAGGATGGCACTGATTTTAGAAGGGATAAAATTGTATTATTTTGAGGATGGTACTGATTTAGAAGAGATGAAATTGTATTACTATGAGGATGGTACTGATTTCACAAGAGATGAAACTGTATTACTTTGAGAATGGTACTGATTTTAGAAGGGATGACTTTGTATTACTTTGGGGATGGTACTGATTTTAGAAGAGAAGAAACTGTATTACTTTGAGGATGGTACTGATTTTAGAAGAGATGAAATTGTATTACTATGGGGATGGTACTGATTTCAGAAGAGATGAAATTTTATTACTATGGGGATGGTACTGATTTCAGAAGAGATAAAATTGCATTGCTTTGAGGATGGTACTGATTTTAGAAGCAATGAAATTGAATTACTTTGAGAAAGGTGCTGAGTTTTAGAAGAGATGAAATTGTATTACTTTGAGGATGGCACTGATTTAAGAAGAGATGAAATTGTATTACTTTGATGATGGTACTGATTTTTAGAAGAGATGAAATTGTATTATTTTGGGGATGGTACTGATTTAGGAAGAGATGAAATTGTACTACTTTGATGATGGTTCTGATTTTAGAAGAGATAAAATTGTATTATTTTGGGGATGGTACAGATTTAGAAAGCGATGAAATTGCACGACTTTGAGGATGGTACAGATTCAAGAAGAGATGAAATTGTATTACTTTGAGGATAGTACCGATTTCAGAAGAGATGAAATTCTATTGCTTTGAGAATGGTACTGATTTTTAGAAGAGATGAAACTGTATTATTTTGGGGATGGTAGGGGAGACCGGGGCTGGTTGTCACAGGGGCAGGTTGTCACACTTTCGGGGCAGGTTGTCACACTTTTGGGGCAGGTTGTCACACTTTCGTTGCAGGTTGTCACGCTTTCGGGGCAGGTTGTCACGCTTTCGGGGCAGGTTGTCATGCTTTCGGGGCAGGTTGTCACACTTTCGGGGCAGGTTGTCACACTTTTGGGCAGGTTGTCACGCTTTCATGGATATTAAATTGCCATATCCTTAGAGTCAAGTATGGCAAATCCGTCCACCCCCTAATATAGGCATATAATTATAATTTTTACAGTTGTGTGAGTTGTTAAAGCAAGAGAAACTCGTTTTTCAACTAATTTCGCCGTTTTATTGTTTTTATAGCATTTTAAATGATATTCAGGCCCATTTAAAAGTTGAAGACAAAATACAATGAAATCCTGTGACGTCATCACAGCCATTTTCTGATAAAAGGTAGTTGGTTTTGTGGGCCTATTTCCATCAAAAACAAAATATATTAAAGATACAATTGAAGCATGGTACGATTAATTTTATTATTCTCATAGAGTTTTTTTAATAACTGAATTCCAACACTTGTAAAGGAGATACAATGGAAATGAAAGTGGACGGATTTACCATCATTATTTTAAAACTGACTTAACTGAGTGATTGTAAATCCGTCCACCCACTTCAAATGATCTTTAAAAATACTTTTATGACTTTTATTAGTTATAAATGGCAAAAGAATGATTAAAGAAATTAGATTGAGCAATTATACCACTTGACTGCATGGGTTAAATGGGTTTTCTTAATTATGATTGAGGCCGTCAATTGGAATTCTTTATAGTTTACTTGACCTCTGTTGCTTGATTCTCCTATTATAAGTGCAATCAGCACCCCAATGTTCTAATATTGACAGAAAATCCTTTGTGACAGTAAATATATTGCAAAACTTTTAAAAATCACAAGATTTGATAGGTATGTGCAGCATAATACCCTGTGGACGGATTTACCATCCTTGCTGGACGGATTTAGAAGCAACCTGGACGGATTTAGAATCCCTAACCTTCAATCTTTGTTGCTATGGTTTCAGCAAAACTTATTTGAATATTTTACTTTTTTGGCTACAAGTGGTACTACGGAATATGCCCCTTCCAATGTGCAAATTTTTATTTTTGAATCTAATACCATTTTCCTTAAAATACAGTTATAGCCAAAAGTGGACGGATTTACCAGCCTTGACTCTAGTACATTCTACTGATGATTGATGATGTAAGCAGAAAAGGCATAGCGTCTAAATAGATCTATTTCAAATTTTCAAAAAGAATTTGCAGAAAAATTCTACAGTCTGCACTCACCCTCTTCCTTATCAAAATGTATTTCTGTTGCCTTGATAAGTCAAAATTTGTAGCACCCTTGTACAGAGTCACATGATTGTTAAGGTCTGCACTGGGCAAGTAGGGGATTCCTGACATGTCCAAAATAACTTGTCTCATTCAGAATTTGGCTTACTGAGTATCACTTCCTGCATTCAAACTCTTAACCAAAAGTGTGACAACCTGCCCTGAAAGTGTGACAACCTGCCCCGAGTGCTGAATTTTAAAAAAATGTCCAATATGACATCAAGATTTCGAATGACATAGGTATATATTCACCAGATAGATTTAAGTTACTCCTGTACTGACATTCATATACAATGGCTTGCCCCTACTTGCTTTAAATAAAAATAGAGCATGTTTAAATTCTACATAGTGTGACAACCTGCCCCTGTGACAACCAGCCCCGGTCTCCCCTACAGATTTGGGAAGAGATGAAATTGTATTACTTTGATGATGGTACTGATTTTAGAAGAGATGAAATTGTATTACTTGGATGATGGTACTGATTTTTAGAAGAGATGAAATTGTGTTACTTTGAGGATGGTACTGATTTGAGAAGAAATGATTTTTGCTTATTAAATGATGGCCCTGCTTTTGAAGAGATGACGTTTGTTACTTTGGAGCCGCTACTGATTATACTCTAGTTGTATGATATCAAATCATGTGAGCATTTTCATTTACAATAAGAAATATCCTTGGTTGTGCATCAGATGATCTTATGTTTAGATTTTATTTTTTCATTCAGAATAAAAAACAGCTTTATTTTCTGTGCATAAAAAGTTCTTTTCGCATTTCCTTGTGTTGCTGTTTACTTAAACATTTTCTTATTTGCTCCTTTTGACCCATCCATGCTTAAACCCAGGTGTGTATGATCTCACAAGAATACATTAAAACATCCTTTCATCGTGTGTTGACCATACTTTTATATAAGTATTTGATTTAGGAGAAAAAAATTAAAAGAAGAATTCCTGAGATTTAAAATTTTTTAAAACCTTTTTTTCCAAAAGGTGGTATTTGTCTCATTCCAAACTAAAAACTGTTGAAGATTTTGTCTAATTTATATCCATTCACAATGTGCAACTTTTTTCAAACCCTGACCCTTTTAAATGGTTTCACAGATCTTAGGGATTCCATAGTAAATCCTGTTGACAACTTAAGTGGTAATGTCAATCAAAATACTTTACAACACCTAGTAGTTTTCGTCTTTTTTTTTTTGGGAGTGTGGTTTTTAGTAAAGAAGAGAAAAATATATATAATTTCCAATTATTCTGATACCCCTTCAGTGCCTTCACTTATTTCAAGAACTTAATTTAAAAGGGCGCCTAATTCTCTCAAAAAATTGAAGTTTTATATTATACATGGCCAATTGTACAGTGTATGTAAAATGTACGAAGCTCTTTCTTGTGTATTTTGTACGTAAATTGGTTGTTTCCAAGGAAGAAACACGTACGAAAATTTATGTATGTAAAACATACTAAATTTTTGTTAAGTTGGTTTTTGGGGCTTTAACTTGATTTTTTTGCAGATTGTTTTAGATAGGCCAATGTAAGGTCTAAACTTAAACCATTTGTGATAACCACATTGCACAAAAATGGCCAAAGTAAGTGAAAAGTAGGTATGAATTCGTACGAAATTTGTATGAAAATGTACGTACTTACTGTGGATCGGCTCTTTTTTGTGAGTTTCGCACATAGAATTTATGCACTTAATTCATACGCTGCATAGTTGCCAGAGTATTGTATGCTTTTTGAATATGAATTGTACTAAGATTGAGGTCCATTGCTTTGGTTACCAAGAATTCCTCTGCCAGTTTGGTGAGGGAGTTACCTTAGTGAGTAGCAATTTGTGCTTACAATTTCTGGGTCCTGGATTTGATTTCAGTTCTAGTTGGGAAATGTGCACCCATGTTAGATTTTCAATCACTTGCCTCATTACTGTATAATGCTCCTGTCCTAACGAGCCTGCACACTGCATAAGGTCCCAGTCATCCATCCATCCTCTGCAAGTTTTATCTCTTCCAATGCTTGGGAAATTTTGCAGAACCATTTCAATTTACCGTTTTCATGTTTTTACCGTTGTTCGTCTGTCTATTGTAAATAAATTTTGTCAGGAGGTCATTTCAGACACACATTTATGTATATTTCCACTTCATGTATAATTTTGACTGGTGCAACCCTGTTATGGTAGGGACATTAATTCCTGCTTTGAGCTCCAGATTTAATTTCATCAAATGTTATAATAATTAATAACTACACATTGTCATTCATTGAAAGAAGGTCATGCATATATCACGTTGAGCAAAGATTAGTGCTTGTCAAATTGCTGCTTCTCTATTACATATAAAATTACAAGAGAAAAGATAACAAATTGTCTGGTGCATTACTTAGTGTTTAGATGTCTCATTGCAAATTTCTCTTTATTTTTCAGAGGCTATTTCGAATACCCCTACCAGACATCTTTGGCATTAGGAATAGTTCACATAACACTAGGTGTCGCTGCTATAGGAATTCAAATTGCCGCCATGGTATTAAGCACTCCTTTCTCATACATTGCTCCTGGAGTATGGATTGGCTGTCTTGTGAGTATTTCAAAAACCATAACAGATAGAATTATTTACAGTCATGAAAATATAAGTCGTTTTTTGATGTTCGTTTGGAGCACAAAAGATCTGTGACTTCACATCTAAATTTTTCTTCAAGACTATCTTCCGCGGAGTGTAATTCCATAAAATGTAACTTTATCCGCGGGATGATAATTTTTTTCCTATTTTTCTTTCAGTATATAGCATGTGGTGCCCTCGCTATCACCGCAGCCAAAAGAAAAACAAGAGCTATGGTGAGTATGAAATCCTTCATTAAAAACTATTTTAAAAAATATCCAACAAGTTGCACTAGCTTTGTGGATAGTAGCTTCAAAACATTTTAATACAATTGGCTGGAGATATCCTACAAGTTTGGCTTGGCGAATAGCAGTTTGAGGAAATTTAAAACTTCTAACCAGCCCCGGCGCTGTGAAAAAATGGCCGCCATCAGATTGACTTGGAAATGGTGTAAATGTAGAGGGAGGCTCAGAGAGCTGTGAGTGAATATAACTCCCCTGGTTGCAGATTAAGTTTCAAGAATTAACATAGCCTGTGGGGTAGGGTGTCCCAAAAAAAGTGAAAGTCTGAAATTCATTGGGGCTAACCTCTAAATGTGTTCTATAGCCCCATTCTGACTCCCATGTAAAATTTGAGCTCATTTGAAGTTGTTTTAGATGTTGCTCAAGAGCCCCAAAGATAGATAGGGGTTTAACATTGAATTTTCATGCGAAAATGGCTATTTCAGCCAATAGCTCACAAATTATCAGTTTCAGTCCACCCAAACACATGGATAGTTGATACAAATATGTATAAATTATTCTGCACTGTGGTACCAATTTCATATCTGTACCTCCCTTGGTTTTTGTGTTATTGGCAAATATACACTATTTTACAAGAAAAAATGATGCCAAGGCAAAGAACCTTTCTTAATGAATATCAATTGCAGTCTAATTTTGAATTTAAACATGAGACAAAGTGTGGGGGGAGAAAAACCATAGAAATACATAGAACGGACATGATGCTATATGAAGCCACCTCAAGATGAGGTCACCAAATCCGCCATATTGGAACTGCCCTGAGACATGACGTCACAATGGACTTTTTATGATGTGCCATTGTTAAGTGACATCACTGTCATTGGTTATGTCACGATACCATTGTGTCAGGATACAGGGCAGTTCCAAGATGGTGGATTTGGTTGCTTCATCTGCCAGAGCCTCATGTCCGTTCTATGTATTTCTATGAGAAAAACATATATTCTGTCAACATCAATGGGCACAGCTATTCACTGATCCCAGCTCGTCAATAGCCATCACAAAAAAAAATTGAAAAAGAACTAATATGCCTAACATGAATGCAGGGTGGGGCAATTCACATTTGATACAATGTTTGTTTCCATCTAAAAGGAAATAAAGTATGTTCCTTGCCAATTTGAATAATTGCCAATTGATGTAGATAAAGCAGATGTCATATGTGAGTCTCTTTAAATGGATATTACCTTGTGTTCCAATTTATGATTTTTACTTCTTCCAATTTCTCTTCACTGCCATCGAATCAGTACCAATAGAAAGTTTACTTTGATCTAAATAACAGAGTGTGACCTTATGACAAGCTGATTTTTAAGTGAATGAATAACAAGTTCTGACACATTTATGGAGCGACTTTTTTGAACTGACAACGTATACATGCAAGTTATATTTAGGAGGAATGGTCATCAGATAAAATTGTTCTTTTTTATTTTTCAGATTTTGACATTTTTAATCTTGGCACTAGTATCAGCCACAGTCAGTATTGCTTTATTCATTGTTGGTCCTATTGGACTTGAAGTGGACACTAATGAAGACGAAGATAGTCGGGTGAGAATAACACATTTCATTTCATTTTTGTTATCACCACACTGCAATTGTGTAAATTATCAACTGGACCTACATTGTATGTACTGTACAGAAACCAACATGAATTTGTGTGATTTCCTAGGGCAAAGAAAGTTGGACGTTCAAGTGAAGCAGATATTTGAGATGTAAATTACTCAATTTAATTGGGTAAATCTGACTCTTACAGCCTTTCACTTAACAGCCAAACACTTTGATATAGAATTAGAGTGTGCTGTGGCACTGTGACTCATGATAGCCGATGAAGTGTCATCTTCTCTACTTTCAACATGGGAAACATAGAGGCAGTTTGATTAGCCATGATCAAGAGAAGGCCATTTGACTTGTCATAAATGATTTTAGAGTGAAAATCAGAAGCATAATCCTTTCGTTTGGCTGTCACCAACAACCAGGATAAGTGTCCTAAAGGCAAATTAACTTTGAAAGTATTGGGTATGATCATGACAAATCATCAGAATGATGACACACAAAGTGCCATTTTCACTGTGCAACAGTAGACTCTTTTTCGGTATCGAAGTGAAAGGCTGTAAAGCTTGGTTACCTAATCCCTACAAAATGCCATGACATTGTGAATCTCTTTAGCTTGGAACTTCCACAGACTGATTTAAAATTACATGCGCAGAAGCAGTTTCATCATATTTTGAGAACATCCAGGGTTTTTCTCCTCTTTTTTACATTTAGCATCATTTTTGCCCCTCTGCCAGATTACAATTGACCGAAGCTCCTCTTCTAGTTGGAAGGGTGCATGGTGTTATTCCATCCATAGAACTTATACATGTATTCTGATCAATTGCCTAAAATTAAGAGTTTCTGTCTAAATTGATAACTTGACATTAGTGATGCACTCACCACTGACTTGATAGAGGTGCAAAATTATCTTGTTTGTCATCTCTTTCTTCCAGAGACTTGGTCTGAATGGCGCTTTAGTAGCCATTGGTATTTTGGATGTTCTTTTCAATGTGTGGTCTGCTATAATCACTGGTAAATGGATGTGCACTCATGGTTTCGAGAGTGAAAATTCCGTAAGTTATAAAAATGTTAATGTTTTCTTAGTCCATGTCGTTGAAACATCAACTTTCAATAAATAGTTCCTTGATTGCACTCAAATATTCGATAAGAATTTTTTTAATGATCAAATTATTTTCAAATAACCATAATAGCAATGTTGGAGTCAAATAAACTCTTGAAAAGTGACTTCATTTCATGACCTAAAAAATAATAATAAGTTAGCTGTACTTTGAATAGGCCTAGCATTATCTCAATTTTCAAATTATCTGCTACAGACTGCAGCGCCAACTGGTGGAATGGACTTCTCTCCATTCTCCAGTTATGGAGGAGGACAAATGATGATGATGCCCCCTGGTGGATACAACAACAACAACGGAATGGTCATGATGCCGATGAACATGTTACCACAACAACAAACAACAACGCCTCAACAACAACAGCAGTCAAACACGGTCACCAGTAAGGATTGATTAACCAATGGTTACGATCGAGGGATTTTGTGCGAAAATATAATGTGAATATAAAGTTTAATCAATTAGCGGCTGCAGCAGCTTATTTGGGCGATGGTTCTTGTGCGGTTCTTCTGCGGTTCTTCTGCATGTTGGTTGTGTTATGAGCTCTTCTTACAAGTATGACATGGTTCTTGTGTTTGGTTGTTGATGCATCTACTTATTATAGTAGTGTCATATTTTTTTAAAAACAATAACACCTGCATCTTTCTCTATTTGAAACATTCGCTTTCCAAGATGGCTACCTGCTTTGGAAAATGGCTGCCATTTTGTGAATAATGGAGCATGCAAAATCTCTTGGTGTGGACTTATACATTTTTTAATGAGATTATTTGTCGCAATTGATGCTGCATTGCTGCATGTGCTTGCCTTTTCTCTCCCCTCTCAAAATCTCACATTTTAAAATAGATTTTAATTTGGCCTTCATCAAAAAATTATAATCATTGACCAATTCCTCAAGAAATATAATATCTTAAAAATATTATCTAAACTGCATGGTGGCGCGATACTTAATATTTTTAATCTGTCAATGAAGCTTTCACCTTCTTCTAAAGACGGAATAACCATTTAATAATCAATCTCAGTCGTCTTTGCTTGCGTTTCCTCCTTGTCCATGCGCGGTTATATCTTACTACCTGTGTTTATCAAGTAAATTTTGACAACCTTATTTTTAAAATAGAGAATGCACTACATATGTCACACTAGCTATACTGGTGTAATTTTTGGATTGAAAACAAATTTTTCAGGCAATACATTTTTAAGAAATTTAATTTGACGTTTAATGTTAGAGTCTTGCGTCAAGGATGACAAACCATAATTAATTTTTAGCTACTCGGATAAACTTGAGGCTCTTTTTTTTTAAGATCGGTCGGCAGGACAAAAAAAGAGCTGTAATCCCAATTTTTATTGTGTTAATCAGTTACATAAATTATTGGATATGTTGGTTATTTTGTCATCTCAAGAAAATCAGTTGTTTCAGCCGATCTGAGAACCTAAAAATAAGCCCTAACTTATATCTTTGGTCCGGTTAACACAATTCATCCACTTTCCCCTTGCAGCTTTTCAGGCAGAGGGAGTTCCACAATTTACTCAATATTATGTCAAAAACTTGTTCCTGCCTACTATAAGCCTGGTCAACATTTATTTCACCATACAGTTTAAATTGGAATCTGCATTTGAAAGGATATTAGGATGTTATTTTAAACTATTGTTCAATTTTTGTTGGGAGCTGGCATTTTACTAAGAAATACCCTCAAATATGTATAAATATATATATATAATATATGAATTTCTTTTATCCTATTAATTGCTCTAATTCTGTCTTCAATCTTAAATATTTTATCATATCCTTCCAGGTATGCAATTAGGCCAGAGTATGGTCTTTAACCCTCTGAGTGGCGTTGGAGCCAGTTATGTGTCCGATACAATGGGAAGCCGAAAAAGCGGAACTTACAAAAATGGATCAACCAACGCATCTGGAAGAGCCAGCACTACTATGTAATCATTATATAAGGAAAATTAGGGTTCTGTTAAATACTGGAGTTGCCATGATATATGTTGCCATTTAAATTATAATTGTTTTGAGAAATTTGAAATTGCCTAAATCTAATTATTAAGCTGAGCATAAGGAGACAAGAATTATATCTTGAGGTTTTCATTGTAGGAGAAAACTCCAATAAATGGAGGAACTTTTAATTTTCTCAAAACAACTAGACTTTTCCAATGAAATATTATAAAATTCCATTCCATTTGTACTACAACTGTCTTTCAACTTCAAATGTAAATTGATATACAGATATTTTATGTACGCAGATGTGTTTAATCTGTTCTAGGATTTTTATTTTACTAATATTTTATTATTACATTTTTATATAGAAATATATGTATTATAAGAATAAATTTGTATTGCCATTGAAATGAGGTTTGTTTTATTGATGAATTATGGAGAAATATATAGGCTATTCTATTTATTTCAAATTATTTCCAAAAGGCTATGTCAATGGTCAATTGGCCATGCAAAATATTCCATAGAAGCTTTTCCCAAATAATTTTACCTTGGTCTAATTTTCCAAAAAACAATTCACTTGAAGTGGCCACTTCAGAGTTATTATTTTCACTGTATAAAACAATGAGTAGATATAATTTTCAAAACGTTTTGATACACAAAAAAGTCAATATGGCTTTGATCAAGCTTATCAAAATTTAAAACATTTAGAAAAATCACTTTATATTTCCGTGTACCATATTTTGAGATTTTCAAGCAACACGTCATATTAAAATTTGCTTGTTGTCAGAGTGTGGATTCCTCAATATTCGTCTTAATAACTGGCAAATTTTGACACATCAGTTTTCCATTCATGAGCCATGCACAAAGACTTTGTATAATCCTATCAAGTTTTTTTGCACTGAGGGTTTGCTGCTCTGCAATTTACCAATTTATTGCAAACTTGAAACCGAAAGCTGAAATCCTCAGCTTCTTCATATAGTATCTTTCATGAACAATGTTCAATTAAATTCACAGTTAGCAAGATTATTAAGCATGTTAAGATGTGTGAAAACAATAAACTGAATTAATCTGATTTGAAACTGGCAAGATTCTCAGAAGTTCAGTCATTTTCAAAAACTTCTTTGGATAACCAGCCATACAATAACTACAGAATAGGAGGAAGATACAACTTCAGTGAAAGGTGGGTATTTCTTTGATATTTATAATGTATTCTGATCTTCAAAACGTTCTCTATCAGTTTTAAACGTGGAAGAAGTTTTATTGCAATAATTTTAAAAGGTGTAACTGGGTTGTTGTAGCTAGAATGCTAGATACCTTCACTTTTTAAAAAAATAATTTTTCCTTATGAATACATATATGTAAACTTTTCTCTGACAAACTGGATATCAAAAGAGATGCATGTCTCATCAAAAGCATAGAAAAACAAAGCAAAATCAATGTCTACACTAATCTACAGAGTTAAAATGCAATTAAGTGTATAATATTTTACAATACTGGTCCCAGTTCTAGTGGTTACATCTATAATACATAAAATAAAATGGTAAATGTCTGATACTTTAAAATTTAAAAAGGGTCCAAATTCAGAGTGTCAATATCAGATTACAGATGTCATTTCAGTCATTAAACATTTACAGTGAACTGTCAAAAGTTCCTTCAAGCTAGTGAGTCCGCTGATTCTATACAAAATTCTGTAAACAATACAGTGCATTTCATGGCATGAACAACTATCTATTTAAATTTTCAAGGAAATGACACTTCATATATATTGAGCTTAGAATGACAGTAAAATAAATTTGGTTGTAAGAATAATAGGTTTAATATGACTCTAACCTTTCTTTTTGGATGTCATTTTAAGTAATTTTGCTAATTTTGTTATTTTTTCAGAGTGTTCCCATCATGGTTTTTGGCCACAACACTTGTTTCATATACATTGCAGTCATCACAGCTATAACAGCCACAGCTCTCCAGGTTGCTTCCCTTGTAACTCCAGGGTGGAGTGGTACGGCCGACGCCCATTACGGCTTATGGCATTATTGCGGAGACAATCATGTCGATCCAGAAAATGATTGTGTCAACATCAACAAGGTACACCAGTATCTGGGCATCGGAGGAGGTAGATAAATATTGTAACTCTTTTTACTTTTTGTTTGACTTAACCCTGACCAGACTGAAGCGACATTTATGTGCATCCCCAGTAGGGCGTTTCAGGTGCCCCCAATATTTTCCGATCCTGCTTGACCTTGGTCTGGTATTGCAGTTAATATAGTAAAAGTCACATATAAAATTTTGGCCCATTCTGTAAATACTTACCTATACCAGAATTCACTTGAAGTTTATAATGCAATTCCCCTTTGGCAAACTTGAAAACCCTGAAGATATTGCAAAAATCAATGAAGGAATAATATATTTTCCTCAATCCATAGATTCTGAGTAAGTTTTGGGAGGGCAATTCAAATCTAGCATCAGCGATTTTACAGCAGGTCTTCCTAATGAGCTAGGAAGTGTTGAATTTCCTAAAATGCTGCCATTTTATGCAGATTTTCACAAATTTGACAGCTTCTGGAAGCTTGGCAAAAGGGATTATACAAAAAATAACACCAGATTTGATTTCCCTCCCAACACTTACTCAGGAACTGTGGATTGAGAGAAAAAGGGAAGCTGGAATCGGAAAACATTGGCAACTGAGCATGAAAGAAAGTTTTCAGTAAATTTGTAACTCAACGTAACAGAAAATGTGACTAGTTTGAAAACAGACTATGCATGAAAGAAAATTTATAACTGAACATTATGGAAAATTGTGATTAAATTGGTAACTACAGCTGAACGAAAATTGTCTCTAACTTGGTAACTGACCATGAAGGAAAATTTGGTACCTGGCCATGACAGAAAATTGTCACTAATTTTTTTAATGAACATCATGGAAAATTGTTATTAAATTTGTAACTACAGCTGAACAAAAATTGTCACTAAATAGGTGACTGACAATGAAGGAAAATTGTCACTAAATAGGTGACCGAACAGGGCAATAAAACTGTCATTAAATCTATAACTAGGGCCTACACTGGCCCTACAGCTGAATGAAAGTGTGTCACTAACTTGGTAGCTTACCACAACAGATAATTTCCACTAAACGGTAACTGAAATTAAACAAAAATTTTCACTGAACTAGTAAATGAACAGTTTGAACACGGAAAGAATATCATCACTAAATTGGTAACTGACTATGAAGGAAAATTTTCACAAAACTGGCAACTGACCATGAAAGAAATTGTCATTAATTTGTAACTGAAGATTGCAGAAATTTGTCACTAAATTGGTGACTGAAGCTGAATAAAATTGTCACTAATTTAGTAATGGTCCATAAAGGAAAATTGTCACTAAATAGGTATTTGAACACAGCATAAAAATGTCACTAAAATTGCATCTAAAACTGTATGAAAATTGTTGTTAGATTGGTAACTGAAAATGAAAGAAAATTGTCACTAAATTTATAACTGAACACGGCAATCAAATTGTCACTAAATATGCAACTGAACATGATGATAAAATTGTCATTAAATTTGTGACTGAAAATTGTTACTAAATTGTCACTAAATTGGTGACTGAAGCTGATTTAAAATTGTAAATTTAAGCTAAATTGGTAACTGACCATGAAGAAAAATTGGTAACTTGCCATGAAATGGTAGTTGACATATTTTTTGTCACAAATTAGGTACTGTGAGAACAACAATTGACAAGCACTTTGCACAGATGAAATAATAATTTGTTTTCAGAATCTTTGCAAGCTGTTCGTGCAATGGAAATCACTGCCCTCATTGCCCTATTGTTTGCGGCGCTGACAGGAGTTTTGTACATCACTCACCGAGAGAATGTGGCCAGGATGGTAATGATATTTTCCGGAGTACTGGGAGGTAATATTTGCTATTTCTGATATCATAATTTAAACAATTTATACCAGTCTTGTTTATACTAGGGTAAGCTCGGTGCTCTTCTGTTAGGCTGCCGATCGCTGGGTCAGGGGGGAGGGTTAGTCTTGTGGTAGCATGCTGGATTGCCAATCGATGGGTCCAGGGTTCAAATCCAGCTCTTGCCGGGTAACCTGGCCTATGTTGGACGGCTGTTTCAATCATCCTTTGCCTCATTGCCGTGTCCTCCTCCTGTCCTAATTAGCCTACCAAGTGCATAAATACAGGACGTAACGCGCCAATCATCTATCCATCCACCCGATCAATGGGTCACATGTTCAAATATCATGCTTTATTTATGGTTTGATAGGTTTTCATCTCGGATGAGAATTCAATTTACGCACATTTCTTCACCCTACAAACAAATGTTACCTCTAAATAGCCCACATTGGTGCTGACGGGGGTAAAACAAAAACTCACCCCCTGCAAACAGTTACATACGGGTCAAAATCTTTGATTTATATATATATAAGTAAATGAACAGCTCTCCCCATTAAAATTACAAATTCACTTTTCCAGAACCAGTTTGGTTCAAGATGTTTGGCATTCACCTAATGGAAAAACATCACCAGTTTAACTTCTTTACAGAGGAAAGGGGAGGTTAGCTTGAAGTTGTAGCGTTCTGGGCTGCCAATCGCTGGGTCCAGGGTTCGAATCAAGCACTTGCCAGGTTAACCGGACAAATGTTGGATGGCCGCTTCAATCATCCTTCACCTCATTGTCATTTCCTACTCCCGTCCTGGTTAGCCTACCAAGTGCATAAATACAGGACAAGGACGTAAAGCCCCAATCATCCATCCATCCATCCTCCTCCTCCTGTCCTGATTAGCCTACCAAGTGCATAAATACAGGACGTAAAGCCCCAATCATTCAACCATCCATCACTTACTTACAGAGCTACTGTATACACAGTTTTTTCATCTATTTCAGGCAGTATAGCAATGATTGGACTGGTCATCTTCAGCGCAGAAAATCACGCCCTTTATTATTCATTCGCGCTCTGCGTTGTGGCGGGGGTACTGGGACTTTCAGCGGCTGGTTTCGCGTTAACTATTACCCATTCCTCAAAAGGGGACACTCATGTGCAAATACACTGAAATTAATTTTCAAAACTGCTGTAAGAACTAAACTAGTTTCCACTAGTATGCAATTATGTGGTGGTCCCTTTAGTTAAAACTATTGTTCTAGCGTCCAAAGGGAAAACCTAGTAAGTCACATTTAGGACATTCTGAGAAAATTGACTTTTAAATTTCAGTCCGTGCAGTAAGAGATAGACTAACTGCGATTTGCCATTGCCATTCTGGGGTAATGGGCCACTTCTCGAAAATCTGAACTTAATAAATATATAGAAACATGTCTCAGAAGTCCTATTTTGACCTTAACTCAATTTGGCTCAAATTGTGACTTACTAGGTTTTCCCTTTGGACGCTAGTGTTATTATTAAACAGTTGTTATGACTGTATTTATGACTGTAGCAAACTTGTAAGTTTACTGTGAGATGCATCGCGATAGATACAAATAATTGTATGATATTCTTTTATTCATGTTTCTAAAAGATGGTTTATTAATAAATGGTGCTTAATTTGTGTTTTAAGAAGCCCATGACAGATGAAATATAGATGAAATATGTTACCTTTTATGATAGATTTATGGTGAGTTGTTATTTGTACAGAGACTAATAAAAACATACTGCAATTGTTGTGGCAGTATATTTAATGCTCTTGCAAGTCGGTGTCATTAATTTATGCATTTTTAACACCTCATCAATTTTGGCTTTACCTAGTCTTTTTGTGACATTTTGGCTTTCCTACAATTTATTTATTTTTTTTGGCTTCTCCATCTCTGCATCAAATTTTAGCCTCACTAGGTGAGTATCTTTTAAAAAATTTTGGCTCTGTTAAATCTTTTCATACAATTTTGACTCACCTATCTCTCCATCAAAATTGGGCTTTTCTTTCTTTTTTCAAATTTATTAAAGTTCAGCCTTTCTAAATTGTATCCTTAATTTTGGCTTGCCTAATGCCTATAGATTTCTTTGTCAAATTTCACTTTTCCATGCCTCTTTCGTCAAATTTTGGCCTTGGCCTCCGTATGTTCGTATCAATTTTTATCTCTACATCAAATTTGGACTTTTCTATATCTTTTAGAATTTTTCGTCTTACTGTATCTTTTCATCAATTTTGGCTCGCCAGTCCTACCTCAAGCAATTTTGGCTTTTTAATGCCTTTTTCGTCACAATTTGACCTTTCTACATCTTGGTGAAATTTAATTCCACCAATTTTGGCTCTCATTCACGTTTTGGTTTTCTATTATATTTGTCAAATTTTGGCCCACATCTTCCATCAATTTTGGTTTAACCCACATCTTTGCATTAAATTTCAGCTTCAACCCACATCTTTGCATTAAATTTCAGCTTCTCAATCTCTTCATAAAATTTTGGCCTTTTTAATCAATTTTGACCTTTCTACATGTTTCCGGAATTTTGATTTTGCTACATATTTTCATCCATATTGGCTTTTCTAGCTCAGCTCTTCATCAAATTTAAGCTTTTTGTCCAATTCTGACCTTTCTACCAGTATCGTTCATCAGTTTTGGCTCTACTATGTCTTGGTATCAAATTTAGACCTTTTTTTTATCTCTTCATCAAATATGTGTCTTTTAAACAAAATCTTAGTCTTTCTGCATCTTTTCATAAAATTTTGGCTTCTCCATCTCTTAATGAAATATTGGCTTTCATGCATATATGTTCTTCAAATTTGCCCTTTTATACTCGTCATAATTATGGCTTTTCTTTGTTTCCTCTAACTTTCAAAGTTGAAAATCCTAATATTGGATAATGAATGATGCCAGATGCAAATATGCCAGATGCAATATGATGCCAGATACAAAATGACAGATGCAATACAATGCCAGATGCAATACAATGCCAGATGCAATACAAAGCCAGATGCAATATGATGCCCAGATGCAATACAAGATGCCACATGTAATAAGATGCCAGATGCAGTACGATGCCAAATGAAATACAATGTCGGATGCAATTTGATGTCAGATGCAATACGATGCCAGATGCAATATGATGCCAGATGCAATCCAAAGCCAAATGCAATACAATGCCCAGATGCAATACAAGATGCCAGATGTAATAAGATGCCAGATGTAATAAGATGCCAGATGCAATATGATGCCAGATACAAAATGACAGATGCAATACAATGCCAGATGCAATATGACGCCAGATGCAATAAGATGCCAGATGCAACATGATACCAGATGCAATATGATGCCAGATGATGCCAGATGCAGTGAAATGCCAGGTGCAATTTGATGCCAGATGCAATATGATACCAGATAATGCCATGCATTAAGATAGCAGGTGCAATAAGATGCCAGATGCAATACGATACCAGATGCTACCAGATGCAATACAATGCAAGATGCAATATGTCCGATGCAACTTGATGCCAGATGCAATTTGTTGCCAGATGCAACTTGATGCCAGATGCAATAAGATGCCAGATGGAATATTCCAGATTTAATATGCCAGATGCAGTAAAATGCCAGACGCAATACCCAAAGACAGATAGGTAGGCCTACAATATGCCAGATGCAATTTCAATAGCCACAATCTTGGATAACATCATATGGCAAGCGGAAACACTTGCTGCTCATTTGCCAACAGTCGTGCCATATTCTACGATATTGCACTTGAATCTCAAGAATATCCCAATAGGTTCAGAAAGCACTCATAAAAAAAAGTGGGCTTAACATGACAATATCTCTGACTAGGGCCTGAGATCAGTCTGCATGCATAACTCCACGAAATGCAGTTCCATCAGAAATATTTCAATGAAATTCACATGCCATAAAAGAGAATTTTGAAAACTTTGAGAAGACAACATCCATCCTCCATCGGGTAATATCACAGAGGAATAATATTAATAACCCGCTTTTAATGAAATTCACATGCTATCAATTTAGCACTTTCATCTACCTTTTTGAAAAATAAAAGAATTCCAAATTTGAGCGTTTCTGTCTGATGACTATCACCACAAGACAAGTGTGCAGATTAATTCACACCAGGGATGGGCATGAGTAGATCCAAATGTACTTGAGTACAAGTACAAGTACTTGACAAGTGTGAATTTCACACTGTTCATTTTATTTGATGAAATAATATTTATTCACGTCAACTTCTTTACACGAAGACCAAAATACACCAGCACCAAATCAATTGAATTACACAACATCATAATACAGTTTTACACAACCTCATAATACAGTTTTATTTTGATGAAATTTACATGAATGGACTAATTTATGCCATACAATTTCAGTTGTTATCTTTGATGATATTCACATGCTTTTCAGTTGAAGGAATTCGTACCGAAAGCAATTTAATAACCAAGACCAAAACATGCGGTTCAACAGCTATTCAACAGCTTTCTACAGAGTGTCAAGTGCCAATGGCCCTAAAAAAATAAGATAATAGGAATTGTAACTGCAGAAAATAATAGAACGGGAAAATGGAACACAAAAAATAGAGTACCGTAAATCAATGAGTCTAGTGGGTCTAAATCAGAAAATCTAGCAGAATTTTGGAAAATACTGAAATATAATAATTTGGCATTGCATTCTCCTCTAAATGTTAATCTACAACTGAAGAAAATCTTTAATAATTAAAGAACAATCAACGAATAAATAATTTATGATTATGAATTTATCATTTCATTAAGATGCTTTAATGGTTTTCAATGTTCATTGTTGACATTTTAATGCTTCATGTATTGACAAAATTGTATACTTTGAATAGCACCAGACAGGCCAGACAATGCAGACATAATTGATTTTTAGTATCTCGAATCTTCTTGACTCTTTTTCTGAGGTTGCTGGGTAGGACGATTAAAATACACTGTAATCTAAATTTGTTGTCAATCATTTAAATATAATCTCTTGTAAGCTTCTTTTTGTCATTGGCAAAAAAATCTGTAGTGTCGGTCGATTCGAGAAACTAAAATCAATTATATGTCTGGCCTTATATGGAAAGTTCACAAATACTGATCAAGATAGCGTCATCAGAAAAATTTCAATTTCACTCTTGAAGTCATGATATCATTGATATGATAAATATAGCCCAGTCCAATATCACAGTCAAAAGTAATTGTACATTAACACATTGCATAACAAAAGCTTTTTAAATAAACAAACATAACAAAATAATAAACAAATGACAGATTCTTATGGGTGTACACTGTACAATAATTGATACTTGGCCAAGAGTCCAATACTGAGGGAAATGTGTGTGTTGCATAATACTACTTCATTTTACACAATTTAGGCAAGAATTAAAGCATATATCAAATCATGATTCTACTTATAAATCAATTGCAAGTGTAAAATAAGACTTAAACTGTTATTAATATATACACATGTGTGTCAGCCACAAATTTTTGATGAAATTTTTGGCCAAATACGCCGAATGGCGTCAGGCCCCTGTACCTTAATGGTATTAATAAAGACTTGAACTTGAACTTGAACCAGATGATAGTTTGTGGGAAGGGGGTTATGGATATTACCCCCAGGCCCAGGGCGAACTTCTTTTTCGCACGCAAAGCAACAACAAACTATTTTATCACAAACGAAGGAGCAACAGAAATTTTTATCACAATTTTAACATTACGGTACCCTTACCACAAGTGGAATTTTCATGCGCTGAACAAACACTTTTTACTGTGTTAAGTGGCAAAGAAACTTTTTATTCACCAAAAATCCATAACCCCCCCCCCCCAACCCTCAAAGACATCATCTGGTCGGCCTCTTAATGTCAAACATAACCAAATTATAAAATCTTATTTCCATCCTTGATCAGCGAAATACTCCTGGCTGGAATGGTACTGCTGCTCGTTTTGAAACTTTTGATTCATGGCGTCTACATTTCTCGGTTGCTCGATGGTATCATCAGCCATTAATTGAGCGTATTGCTCTTGATGAATAGTCGACGGAGCAAAAGCCGAAGGTGAACTCGGTTGTAAGTACTGGGCGTAGTCGTCATGATACGGCCAAGCGTTTGTCTGAGGAATGTAGGGGTAGTTGTGCGGCTGGATGTCATACTGATTGCTGTGGGGGTTGTTTGTACGAGCAGTGGATAACAGATTAGCTGTAGTTGTTAGGTGACTATTTGCAATACTGGTTGAAAGGTAATCCTGCTCAAGGTTTTGTTGTGCGGATGCTGACGCCAGACCAACTTCAGAAACTGACTTGTTCATCGAAAGACAGTCAGGTCGAGTCTCAGTTGATGGCAGTTTAATATGAGATACTGGTTGGTTTGAATGATATACCGGTTGGTTTGCTGAAAGACTTGTTGACAAACAGTCTTGTCGTAAAGTTTGGCGAATTTCTGGTGCTAATTTGATCTGAGGTTCATTTTGATCTCCCGCATATTCATTTCCTAAATTATGATGCGAATCGGTTGCTGTTGCTTGGGCATGAGATACTGTTTGGCTTGTTGAAAGGCTGTGTCCCAAACTTTGGGTAGTTTCTGTGGAATGTAGTTTAATGTAAGATTCTGGTTGATGAGTTGAAAGACCAGAACCAAAGCCATGTTGCTCGAAACTTTGGTGTTCTTCTGCAGTCATAAGTGGAATTTGAGACACTGACAAGCCGGTTGGAAGAATATTAAGTTCAAAATTATTCTTGTCGGAAGACTGCATTTTGAAATAATCCAACTCTGGCACTGCTTGCTGTGACACCATCTGCTGTGGTACTGTTTGCTGCAGCGCTTTTTGATAAGATTCCATTTGCTGCGACACTGTTTGCTGCAGTTCTATTTGCTGCGACACTGTTTGCTGTAGTTCTATTTGCTGCGATACTGTTCTCTGCGATGCTATTTGCTGCGACACTGAGTCCTGCAGCGTCGTTTGCTGTAATACTGTTTGCCGGGTTGCCGTTTGCTGCAATATTGCTGGCCGTGGAGCCATTTCCTGCGACACTGATTGCTGCAATGCCGTTTGCTGCAGTACCGTTTCCTGTGATGCCAGTTGCTGTGACACTGTTTGCTGTGCAATATTTTGCTGCTGTATTGTTTCCTGCGGTGCTATTTCCTGCGATGGTGTTTGCTGCAGTAATGTTTCCTGAGGAAACATTTGCTGCGACACAGCTTGCTGCAGTACCGTTTCCTGCAGTGCTATTTGCTGCGACACTGTTTGCTGTGGTACTGTCTGTAGGGGTGTCATTTGCTGCTGTGTTGTAGATGTTTGCAGCTGTGTAAATTCTGATGATTCTGTCAGCTGTAGTAATGTGATTTGATTGTCACTTAAATGACCTTTGACCCCATTTACCATGTCTGATTCATCAGCATGGAGGTGACCTTGAACATCGTCCTGACCTTGCAAATGCTCCACCTGAACGGGTATATTCGTATTGTGGTTTTCACCAAAGGAAGCCACTGAAACTGTCATTACTGCTTGGTTGTCGATGGCGCTATCTTGTTCTTGTTGCTCTTCCTGTATGTCAAAAGACTGATCGGCTGATTTGTCCTGTTTTTCCGAAAGATTATTAATAGCATCATCGTCCAAGTTTTCTTGAATGGGTGCACTGTCAGATTGACTGCAAAACAAAAGCATTATCATAATGCTGGTTATCAAAAACACAAAGTTAATGCACAAATCATAATTTCCACTGGCACATTACTTCTCACATGGTAGAACATTACAGGAGCTGTGCAAGCTCGCAGTGAGAATCCGACCTCGTGAGAATTCTTGGTATAATTCTTTCTACACTGGATGTTTGGGTCACCTCAAATATTAAATATTAGGCTTACCTTGTTTTCCGAGCACTTTTTACTTTCTTCCTATTCTTTGGCGGCCTCCCCCTTCTCTTGATTGTCCTGTGTCTCTGGTCGATCTGATGTTTATTGAGGAGGTGAATGTTCAAATTTCCTTGAGTGTGGCAACGATAGCCACACAAATGACATAGATGATCCCGACCTTCCTAAAATGAATAATATACAAGGTTAATCTTAAGATAACAAGAATCCACGGATTGTAAAATGGAGGTTGCATGGTTTGATGGAGTGTGACTGCAATCACAGCACGTCTTAGTTTCGAAATCTATGCATATTCCCTAAAAAAATACATCGATAAGAGGTTGCCAATGATCTAGTGGTTGAGTTATTCATATAACATTGCAGGTCCAATGGCAAGAAGGAAGTATACAAATTTTACAGGAGCTAAAACAGATGTTCAGAAATTCAGAATTTTCCCTAATTTCATTCCTCCTTCAAAATCAATTGCAAATTTCTTTGAGTCCTACCTCTCCCATATGTCTGTGTTTGATGTGCGTCTGGAGATGCAGATTTGTGTGTGCCTTGTATGGACATCCTTTGTGCGGACATGGCACTGTCTTTTCTGAAACATGAAAGAAAAACATTGAGCACACATACCAGGTAGATATAAATCTTAGCAAATTTATGTTTTTATGGCAGTCAGTTGGTTGATTGGATGAGACTAGAGTTTACAAAGTAACAAATCCTTGCTAATTTTTGGCTGACACCATCACCAAAATACATTGAAAATCGGTCACAAGCTTTCTTGTTGAAAACAAAAAACACAGACCTTTGTGTTGTCTCAAGTGTCCAGTGAGGCTATTGGCTGTTTGGAATTCCGCTCCACATTCCCCACACACATGAAGTTTCGAACCTAGAAAAATAATTGTCAGAATCTAATTTTAGATCAATGTTCTGCCTCATATAGACAGAGTCATAGAGAGATAGATACGGTAAGTGCAGCCCTCTTAGCCAGTTCTGACTACTCACAAGGGTTCATTGATAAGATGGGAGACTACAGTTGGAGTCCTGGTGATCAACATGGCACAATAGTGAAAATACCACAATTGCTGCAATTCATTATTGAAAAAGGAAGCAATCAGTTTCTTGAGAGCCATCAGTGACAATCACTAAATATTCAGTATTCATATAGGATCTTCAGCAGTCCGTTAATCATCTATTTAAATAACATTGTACATGTATCACCATGATCCATTCATTCTGCATATTTTCTATTAATCTGCCTTACCTCTCCTAGCTCATTCTATCAAGACTATGAAAATATCTGTTTGCGTTTCTCATCATCTTTCTATCCTGCTCATCAGTAATAATCTGCTACTTCAAATTACTAAGGACATCAAAAAGACAATGAAGACTATATTCAACTTACAATGACCATGGACAACAGCGAAGTGATTTTTCAAGGCAACATGTTCCACAAATTCCTTTCCACAACCAGAATGCGGGCAGTGCCTGGAAAAAGAACAATCATAATTGAAGGTAAGTAATGTGCATGTTCCAGCGAAATCACTCAAATGCAACTTTTAAAGGACCAATATTACAGTATTTGCTAACAAGAATCTGATGATGCAATAGCTGAGCTGGGCTGAATACAAAGCTTTAATTTTGTGTATGGCATCATAAAGCACAACATAAAAATTCAAATGTGGAAGCTTAGGTTATGTCAGATGCACACTGTTCAGCTGCTGCTTGCTTATTCATAAAAATAATCTTCAGAAGGCAGGCAACTCCGTCATTCAAAAATATGAATCTTGACTACTGTCTACCATTTTTATGTTTGCTCTACAAAGACCCATGTTGCCTAACTGAGAATATTTCTTTAAAATCACAGTGGTTAAATACCTAATTGTATTCTATTAAAGTCATATATATACTCACAAGAGTCTAGATATAAGTTCTTCAGGGCAGTCCTTGCGGTGTCGGCCCAGCATGTGTTTTTGGAGAGCAATCTTCTTCTTGGTCTGATAACTGCAGTGTTTGCATTTGAAGATGAAGTCCTTCTTGGGAGAATCTGTGTCATTCTTTGAGGAAAAAGTACAAATTGAAAGGTGTTTTTAATTAAATCGTAAGTATTGTAATGGTAAGTAAACATTTACCGTCACATTATTACAAGATAAATCCATTCCTGGGAACTCCTGGGCTGCTTTATGTTAAATATATTCTAAAATATTCTATAAATTTGGCTACAATCCCAATTCAGATAGAATACTTCCCCGGTATACATACTTTCATCATTTTCTTTACAATTTCAAACTATTGATTTGAGGCATTTAACTTCTGAGAGAATGTGTTTGCGAGTTCACAAAATTCTTGTGTTTATACATTTTAACTTCATATTTACCTTTTCTGTGCTGTCAACTTCATCATCACCACCAGGGGATTCAGTAACCATGGCAACATCACTATCACCCTTATCAACATCATTTGGAACGCCATTTGGAACACCATTCAGAACACCATCAGTCTCATCATCAGCTTTGTCATCTTTCTTCTTCTTTTCTTTGAGTTTATCGAGTTTATAAACTGTCTTCTGTATCCCTCCATCCTCCCTGTGCTCCTTGCGCATGTGGCCAGCGAGCCATTTGACTCTCAGGTAAGAAACGTTGCAGAGAGGGCATTGGACTCGTGATTTCTCCTTCTTCGATTTGTGCTGCTTGAAATGATTGTGCATGGCCTCTACCCGAATCGCCATGAACTTGCAGCCTTCTTCCTGAAAAGAGAATTTATAATGATTTTACAATGGATGGATGGATGATTTGAGCTTTACGTCCTGTATTTATTCACTAAGTATTACAGTACAGGAGGCCTAGCCAGAGCTGGAATCAAACCTTGGACCAAGTGCTTGGAAGCCCAACGCACAACAAACTGAGCTAATTTATCCTCCATCACCAACAATTTTATAATATTGAAGAACAACTTTCTCATGACGATAAATAAACATGATAAAATAAGAGAAGGTGCTTATTTGAGGAATTGTAATGCAAATACCACTGTGCAGAACTAAAACTGATATCAAAATTTTTAATATTTTAACTTACTTTGCACTGCAGAAGTCGATGCTTGCTCTTGTTCGGATCGTAGTAGTTGTGAATTTTCAGGAGGTGCTGTTCGAGCATTTTGTACGTTCTGTAGGACGATTCGCATAAGTGGCAATGTTGGGTCCCTCCCTTGTTTAACTCTGGATCTTTCGTACCACCAGGGCGGCGCCCCGAATGATATTCTGCCCTGTGGGTCATGAGGGCATCATTGGTCTTAAAATCAAGATCACACTGCGAGCAATAAATCGGAATATCTGGCATGGCGGATGTAATAACACAGTTGTCAACATGTACATATAACTCAGCCCTATTTTTGAATTCCTCTGAGCAGCGGTGGCATCGTAATAACTCATACACATCAACAAATTCTCGTTCATACCTCTCGAAAGAAAGGTCGTAAATGGCAGCTTGTTTCTCGTAAATCCGTAATCTCTTTTTCTTGGCAGGTTGATGATCTTCTGTATCTTCTGTTTCGGAGCCATTTTCTTCTCCATCATCATCACATACATAGTCATCATCGTCATTTCTCTTTTTTACTTCTTTGTGATTTTGTTTCTTTTCCATTTTCTCTTTACTAGTTCTGTTATTCGTGCGATTCTTCTTTTTGCTTATTTTGTCACTTTCATTGTCTGTGTCAAGACTGTCTACACCATCATGAGATGATCTCTTATGTTTTCGCTTCTTTGTGTTTATAATATTCCTTGATTTTATCTCTCTTACGTTTCTTTTTTCAACAGGAATCGATTGATCTAAAGCAGTTTTCAAAGTCACCTTCTTGTCCTTTTTATGTGCCTGTGAGACCTTCGATAACACAGAAGTGCTGTCTGTTCTATTTCGCAACTTTCGAGGCAATACACCTTTTAAACTGCTTTTTTTACTGATTCTATCACCAGGTTTCAGACTTTCATTCACAGATTTTGAAAGACCATGAGTTGATTTTGAAAGACTACGAGTTGATACTTTCTCTGTTTTCCTCTCTGAAGTCCTTTTTACTTTCGGGTCTTCTGATGCTACAGGATCTGCAGCAACTGAACATGCCGAAGCAGATGACTCCGACGAGTCTACCTTAATTTTCCGAGGTCTTCCGCGTTTGCGTTTCACTGGTTGTACTTCAACTCGCACATCTGAAGAGACTTCACTTTCCGCATTTGTCTTCTCTGTTGATTCCGCTGGGTTCTGGTGTTGATCAGGATTATTTGAACAATTTGAATTCTCTTGAATTTTCTCCAGTGCATTTTCTTCTGTGGCACAATCTGTTGTTGTAACTGGATTTTCAACATTTTGATCCGAGTGACATTGTTCAGAAGTTTGAGACTTACTATGACTAGGATTTGGGTCCTCTGTTGAAGACTCGGGTTTCTGACAACCAGTATTTGAATGGACATTCATTGAATCAGTTGAAGCACCATGAATATTTTCTGAATTGGCTAAGTCTTCCATTGTATTGGTTTGAAGACACACACTTTCTGAAGGTCTATCGCTCGTAGAAACGGTAGTATTTGAAAGCACAGTATTAGTACTGTCTCCAGTTTTTGAAAGCACACTGTAGGAATTTGCACCGGTTTTAGAAAGCACAGTGCAATTATTTCCATCACCACTTGACAGCTTATCGTTTGTGTCAAGTCCGTTATTTGAAAGCATACTGTTGTGATCAGCCGTTGTGCTTGAAATCGCACTGTTTGGATCAGTTGTCGTACTTGAGAGCCCAGCAGTGATACTGTCCCAGGTACTTGAAAGCTCGGCGCTGCTGTAAACTCCATCATTTGAAAGCATGTTGTTAGTATGACCAACAGAATTTGAAAGCTCATTGTTTGTAACAACTGTGCTTGAAAGCAGACATTCAGTACTTGACAGCCCATTACTAACATGAGCTCCTGTCCTTGATGGCAAATCATTGTTATTAGTCCTTGACAGCGCATCAAGCTGATTGCTTGTATGAGTAACTGTAGTTGAACAAGTTAAAAGCACACTTCTTGAATCTGAAAGCCCACTGTTTGTATGAACATGATGATCTCCTGTATTTGACTGCACATCACTGGTATTGGTATAAGTACATGACAGTTCATTCAACTGACTGGTTGCAGACGTAGCATTTGCTGCAGTATTTGAAAGCACAATACTATTGGAAAACACACCGTTGCAGTGATTGGCACTTGTACTGGCCACAGTTTGTTCAATACTTGTTCGATCAGATTGTATGGCATTCTGATGTGGTTCATTGAAAACGTTTTTAGGAACATTTAGTTCCTGTGTTTGAGATTGAAAATTCTCACAGCTTTTCCCCATAACTCCAGGAGTAACTCCATCGTTGTACATAGCACAATTACCTCTCTTCTGCCGTTCATTGTTGAAAAAGATGTCTGTGATGAGGGGAAGTTTATGGATATTTTGACTTTCATTCGAACTGCGACATTTATCAAATAAGGAATGAGTATCATGATTGTAAAATTGTCCGGAGGTACAAGAGCTATTGGAGTAATGAGTGTCGTAATGTAAAATTTCTTGAGAAAAACTTTCACAGTGTTCCGTGAGAGCAGGAATGTCGAAATGCTTCGCAACAGTCAAAATCATTGTGACATTATTTTCTGTTAAATTCAATTTTGAGCCGTATAAAAACTTGACCACTGTCTCAACGCTCATGTAATCCAACGTGTCACAACGTAGCACAGTTTTATAATCCCCATCATATTTATCGGGGTATAATGAATCTTGAAATTGCGATTTTAGTTTTGGAGACCATGCCGCTGCGACAACTTTGTGGGCAAATATTTCCTTTCCCTCGGATTGGATAACGAGGTCGCAGAGGCATCTATCTTCTTGTAACTTTGACAGAGACTCCAAGAAGTGGGCGTGAAGATCTGGATGCTCTAAAGTCATTTTGAGACTTTCTACCTCACCTGGAAAATATGGGAGACACAAATCACATTTATACAATAAAATTTTGTGAAAAATATTGCTAATACAGTAATTACCAGGATCATACAATACAGCTTTCAAAAATACATTTAATATGCACATAAAACATTTCAATACACATGCAAGTAACACACCTAAATTTGCAAATAAAGGCAATAAAGTTCAGTTGAATAAACAAACAAAAACATTGATAACCAGCGAATAAAGGTTAGGCTGTGAAGTCACCAATAGGCCTCGACAGCTTCAAAAGAAAATGGGATTAGAACTCATAAGAGGAAAAAATTAACCAGTAATGAATTTTATATTATAAACACAGACTTAATTTTTCAATGAAAAACATGAGAAAATTGGAGAGGTTCTGCAAAGTTTTCACTGCATACAAAGAAATAATGGCACATTTTGTCTAACTTACTTGATCAGCAATGGGACAAGATACTTAGGAACATGACTGCACCATCATTGAAGAAATCTAATCTAAGATAAGGTCCTAAATCAATGATAAACATGAGATAAACTTTTATCAACTCCTTCACTTGCAACATTTTCTGTTTTTCTGCGAAAATCCACCAGAGGGCTGTGAAGACATTTTTGTGAAGACGCCACCTCGCGGAAAGTCTGGGAAGTGAAGATTTTGGGAAAATTGTTTTTTCCACTTTTTGGCCAAATTATAAAGGTAATGGTGATTGGTGTCAATGGTGAGAAAAATAATACATCTACCAAGTTAGAATATAATGATCTGCATCAAGTTTTAATAATTAATGACCTGTCGACGTGTACTTTTCTCAGTTGAAGTTGTTCAAAATTGACAAAAAAAGCAAAGGTTGAAATTGACCAATTATCACTCACAATCCACATGTATTTTCTGTTAACTGCTTACTTGAATATATTCACCTTCCTGTATTTTGAATAATGTTTCCTCTTGGATGCAATGATGGCCCATGCAATGATGATCATCGGATGCGTTGCAATTGCGCGCCACTCATCAACTCTCATCAGTCTCATTAGCTCCTGCCCGTTCGGCATGTTAGCCATCAGAAGAGTAGCCACGTTTCTGGGGCTACGGTCTCATGCAGTCGCAATATTTTGTGGAGACACAAAAGCCATGCAATGCAAGGTACTAAGTGCGAAACACATTCACGCTTTTAATTAGCGGGGGAATAGGGTTCAAATTACAAATTTATTCATTTATTACCCTGACCAATTTGTAATCATAAGATTACTGGGTCCGTATGATGTGGTTTGTGTTTTTATTGTTTTAGGAGCTATCGTCGTGGCAGCTCTGTGTTGCTAACTTTAAATGTCGATATTTGAGAAAATGGAGGTGCCAGAAGACTTGGAAGTTGGGGAAAACATCTCCGCAGCATTTGAGAGATTGCGACCACTCTGCGTTGAACTTACGAAAAACCATTCTACAACCAATGTCAAAGCTGTTCATGAAATTCTACTAGAACTAGGACCGGCAGAACTCCAGCAGTTACAATTATATGTTCTGTTTCCTCTGAGGTTTATCTTAAAGAAACCCAATCTAAGGTAAGGCCAGACATAATTGATCTTTAGCTTCTCTGATCTTTTTGAGGCATTTTTTCTTAGGTTCACAGGATGAAAAAAAAGCTGTATTAATCTAAATTTTTTTATAATGGTAGAAAATCTATATTTTTGTGAAAGGCATACAAATTTATTTTTGGATGGCACTCTATGGATTCAGTGTGTGAATTGACACGGGTTCAACTACCTGAAAAAGGCTTTGGACAAGTGAAATTTGACAAAAAAATAGATATTCACCATAGTCATTTTTTAATTTGTGTGCATTTCAAGTTCGTACAAGGGCTTTGAAAGCCTTTCTGAAAGCCATTTTCACACTTATGTAATCAATGTTCAAACAGTCCCATGTTTCAATGCTACATGTATTATCTTGAAGCTAATTCAGTCTTTGCTTTATTTGGAGCTCAATTTAATTTATTGCCATTTATTATTGCAGAGGTGAAAGTCTAACCCAAGCAGTGGCAGAATGTCTCTCATTCGTTCTCCAAAAGACGACAATTTCCTCATGGCCAACATTCACGGACCTCTTCACTCACCTCTGCTTTGTATTAGCTCCATTGCCTTCACAAGGAAAACCCAGTTAGTGAAAAAAAATCTTAAAAAGATCTGTGCCCCTAAATTATACTAAGCCGACTCTGGTGCTGTTGGGATACATGTTAAATACGAACTCTCTCACTCAAACTCCCTCTTAAAAAGAAGAAATATGCTGTAGCTTTCATTCTTGTTCTTGAATTTCTCTTTACTTAATTGCATCAAAATAAATTCATATTAATTTACTCTCTGTTCTATTTTTTTTTTAGCCCAACAGCCCAATCACCCTGAAGAGGTGAAGCTTGAAATTGTTCGATGTGTCTCTGCACTGGTGAAAAATGTGGATGAAGGGTAATTTATTACCCTGGGTTCCCCCAGGGTAATTTTATCTAAAAACCAGTCTGAGAGATTTTTGGAAAAAAGTTTTCCCAGCCTTAATACAGGTGTGGATGTGGTCAAGTGTGTCATTCTGTGTTCATATAGGGATGAACTAAAATGCGTTGTGGAATTCAGGATGGTTTGTTGTGGTTTTTTTTTTTTTTTTTTTATTGGAAAAAAAAAATATATAAAAAAATTTTTTTTTTTTAGTAGTTTGTTGTTTAATAGATCATTTGAGTCTTGAGAGGCTATTGTCAAGCTGACTTTGCATTATAATGTCGCCCACGTGACGATCGTCCATGCGATTCAAGGAAGGCCTATAATGCATAAATTTGGCAATTGCTTTTTGCAGTGCACATATTCTCAGAAGCAGTCTAACAATGCTAATTGCAATTCTGCAAGTTCTAAAGCGTTTTTTCACCCTCAGTTTACCAAATTGCCATTGAGAAACAGCACTCGAAATCAATCTGACAGGTGTCAAAGCTGATTGCACTTCGCAGTGCAGTGCTACTTTGATCTTGTATCCACAGATCTTATGCTTAATTACCGGCCATGCATCCTATGCATAGGACGGTAATGCTTCTGTCCTGAAACGATGTGAGTCACGAGCCTCCAGGCCTAACCATGCAGTTTTAAGGGTTTATTTTATATGTATTTCTCAGTTATAACATCGTAAATTCTGCCAATTCTGTCTTTTTTTAGTTGAATGCAATATTATAAGATTTATAATCATCCCTTCTAACATGCAGCGCTGGGTCAGTCAGGCTGATTTGCGCCGCCATTTTCTTGTGTATTGGGCCTGTCACTGCACTGTGTGCTGTATATGAGATGTCATAGTACAGGGTGTTGATATAATTTATTGTATAATTGCTCCATTCCAATCATTAATTGCTGTTCAATGCTGAAGTGCTCGTCACCATTTAGGCCTAAAGTGCAATTGACTTTCACACCTCCCTGTCAGCTGTCACCTTGTACCCAATATTTCCAATCAGCTTCATACTTATGTAATTCCAATTAAAATTCCATACATAAATTACTGTTATTATTGGGATACATAAATGTTTTGATATCTCTTACAAAATTAACATCATTTCAAGAAAAAAACAGGACTGTGAATATTTATGCATCTATAGAATATTTAAACCCTTGTGTACGTGAAATTGGAGGCAAAATGAAAAGAAACAGTTTTATGAGCAAGACAGCTCTGGTATTAATTGAAAACACACCCACATCCACCAAGTAATAGAAAAATAAAAATGAATTAAATATATTTTATTTTTCCCATCCAACATACATGTGTATTGATCATATCGATTCCACTGATAAAGCATGTGCAGCATGGCCGGTGCTGTGCTCTAAGAGTGCTTGTTGCTAATTCCCAACAGAACCCAGGGTTTGAATCCTCGGATTCTTGTTAAAATATTTTATCTTTCAAAATGCAATCCTTGAACTCTTAAAAATTTCCTTGTTTTTTCTTAAAAGTATAATATCTCAGAATTTTTGGACATTTTTTGCATCTCAAGTTTCTAACTAAATGATCTAAAAATGCTATGAAAATTCTATGAATTTTGTTCTTGAAAATTTCTCCCATCTCAGGATTTTTAAAGAAAAATGTAACTGAAATAACTTTAAAATTTTTTTATTTTATTTCAGAATGGTCGCTAAGATATACCAACCAGAAATGTTGCCTCCCCTTGGACATGCCATTAGCGCCATTCTTCACATAATTGAACACGAGAGCTTACGGAGTTTGAAATTGGAGGCAATAGAATGCTTGGAAGTATTGTGTTTTGTGCATGTGAAAGGTTTGTGTTCACCTACCAATTTATATAATTACATGAATGAGGCAGACTATCACGATGTAGTTATTAAAGATATAAGATTAAAAATTATTTTTCTTCTTTCGTTGAATCATTGTGCTGGGCTGCCAATCGCTGGGTCCTGGGTTTGAATCCAGCTCTTGTTAGGCTACCTGGGCCTATGTGAGTTGACTGTTCATCCTTCTCATTACCATGTTCTCCTCCTGTCCTAATTAGCCTACCAAGTGTATAAATGCAGGACGTAAAGCCCCAATCATCCATCCATCAATTTTATGCTTTAAATTGCAGGTCAGAAATCATTGTCAGTCCAGGCAGGTTCAGTCATTGCATCTTCGTTCCCTGGGATTTCAGTGACACTTGTTAAAGTCATCACTTCCGATCCAAAGAAAGGACATATCGTTATCTCTGTAAGTGTGTTATTTGTTGATTATATATATTATAAATGGAGTTAGACAGTTGACAAAAATGCACGTTGGAACTCTCGAAATCACTGTGACTGTCTGTTAAACCACCATTGGTATCTGAATATGTTCTTGTAAATTTCAGACAGCACTCTCTGCTTGGCATAAAATTATCCTCCTGGTTCTGGGTGATGAATATGTTGAAGCATCGCTCAAAAAGAAGGCTTCCAAAGGTAACATTAATTTTGTACATTATGCTCTTTCTCATTTTCGATTGTGATTCTAATTTTTGATCCACAACACTATTAATTACTACACTTGTATTGCAGATAAATCGAAGTATGCAGAATTGGTGGTCCAACGTTCAGAAGAATGGGTGAAGAACACTGGGTCCAAGGTCAAGGTCCTAGTTGAGAAGGTCGTTGCTATGGTTACGCATGACAACTGGAAAGTCAGGCTGGCTTTGGCTCAGTGGGCGGAAGCGTTGTTATCCAAATGTCAAAAGTGGGTGTTGGTCGTTCATTGATTCAATATTTATTTGGGTAATCTGACTTGTGAATGCAGTTTGACTTAAACTAAATCATTACAAAATATGGTAATTGGATGTGTTAATAGACCCGGTATTTTCTTCTTTTTCTCATCAAGCTTTTCTTTCACGTGTCATAGTATTATATTTGATTATCTCTTGGTTAAAATTTCCATGATTTCTGTTATGATAAATAGGTCGCTTTTCTTCTACTGACATCCCCACTGACATCTTGTTCCAACAACTATTTAAAATTTACTCTTTGGCTGCCTTATGAAATTGAAAATAATAGCAGATTGGAAGAAAGGAATGAATATTGGTGCTGCTATTAATCTGATGATATTATTGAGGAAATGCTTTCCAAAGCAAAAGGGAAGAAGATATTCTAGTGATGCAATTAAAAGTTTCTCCCTCTCTTTTTCAGGTCTTTGTCAGATTGCTTAGCGTTCTTTTTGGAAGTTCTAGTGACTTTAGTTGGCGACGATTATGGTAATATCGCCACCTTCTGCCAGAGGGCGCTAAATGAGTTCCAGAAATCGCACATCTTCGAAGAAGGTCAAGGGTCGAAAACTTACGTTGAAGTTTTGGAAGAAAATCTCTACAAGCTTATTACACAGTTACCAAGGTTGATAAGGACTGCAGGTATTGTACTGAATTTATGACTTATGTTGAATTAATTATAGAAGTTAGAAGTAGAAGAGAATTGCATTATTTTGTGGTTGATTCGATTGTAAGAAGTTCTATGTCATGAAAAGCCTGTGTAAGTGTAATCTTGTCACCGAAGTTGTTTTTATTTCTCACGGAGGAACTTCTACCCATCGCTTAACTTGCGTTATAAGAAGGCCACAGAAAATGTCATGGGTCGGAAGTCTCAGCCTTGGTCCTGATTTAGCTAGGATCAATTCTGTCTGATTGCACTCTGTAAAATGCTTTAAAAAATGGAGATCCCCAGATGGGACATTCGAGTATTAAATTTTGGTAGTGGCAAAATATTATCATTACTAAATTTGTCGACCTTCGTTTCCAGGTGATGAAAAGAAGATTGCTACTTTGAATCTATTTCATGGTTATCTGCAACTACTAGGTATGTATTTCGATGATGTGGCTTCAATCGGTTAATGTATGTATAGACTCTGATTTTCCTTTTTTCCCACAGTCCTTTTAGATATTTTTATATTCGTTATATTTTTATTTATTTTGTTCATGTAGGTCCAAGAGTGAACTGCATGTTGCAGTCGCATAGTCACATGACTAGGGTTGCCATGGCAATGACCCAGATTCTGGAGTTTGATTGCAGTCACGTCAAAGTTATTGCTGAAAAGTCTGCCGGTAAGCATACAATGTTTAAAATTTTAAGAACTGAATTTCAAACTTTTCTTCAGTATAATTCCATAAAATAGCCAATGTTGTGTTTGTCTTAAAAAATTTCTTTGTTAAATTTTCAGGTTTACCAATGATAGATTTTGACTCACCACAGCAGAATGAACTCCAAAAACCAAAGAAATTTTTCAAGCATTTTGTGGACGACAAAGTATTACTTAGAATTATTGACATTTGCCATTTATTTGGTTGCTATGGAAACCTCGATCTTGTCTTGGACTATTTTTGGGAACTATTCCACCAGGGTGCGCTGTATCGCAAACAGGCCGCCTTTTGTATAAATGAGGTGCTACTCGGCACTGAGAAGCGGGAAGGTAAGCATGGTCTTTATTGCTAATTTTGATGAAAGGTTCTACCACAGATTTTAAAGTTGAGGCATGTCCCCGCTCAAGTTAGAGCAAGAACGGTTTATAGAAAAATCCACTTGCAATTCTTTCATTATTATAATATTATCTCATCCTCTTTGTTGTTTTTCCAGGAGAACTGGTGGAGAAAATTGATCCGACACAGTTGCGAAGTGTTGTGAAGTGAGTTTTATTATCAAATTTTAATATTGAAAGACCGTTTATACAGAGATGAAAAAAGAGTCCAAGCATTAAGAACTAACTTCAACATGTCAAATTTTACACTCCTCAGTAGTCTTGGATTTTGAAGTACTCACAATAAGGAGCCTATGTTCCCCTTGTCTCTGCGCATGTGCGCCGTACTATGGCTGCCCTGAGCTGTATCATTATGGAAGGCTCACTACTTGCGAATTTCGTGCCTGCACTTCGGTGCATGACTGAATGTACAATACAATTACTATACAATGAAACTTCCGTGTTTCGGCCAGCCTGTCAGGACACGGACATTACTGCTTGCAGTTCAAGATTTGAAGCAACTCTTCATTACAAACTCATTGACTTTGTCAATCTAGTCTCATTGGTCTCTCATTGAAAACAAAAAACTTTCTTTGGAGGACTGCAACTCAAATACACAGTAATCTTCAAGTCTATCAAATACACAGTAATCCTCAAGTCTAAAATAATGATTGAAACGTGAAATATTGTTTGCAGGACTCTAGTAGAAGAATATCTGGCAAGAGAGAATTTTGAAATTCTCATCACAAACGATCAGGAAATGAAGGCGTTGACGGAAAAACATGATTGGCAAATTGTTGTAGCGGGATTTGAACCTTCGTCTAAATCCATTGAAGAAATCAACAGCAACATTCTACAAGTCTGCATTTTGATGGAGGGAATAGGAAACTGTGCCCAGGTGAGTAAAATTAACAATTTTAAGAGAATACCTTGTTTTAAAAAAAATAAGAGACTTCATAGGGTTCTGCCTGGATAACTAAATCTTCACTATCGTAGATGTAGTTTTTAGTTATCATGAATTCTAAAATACTGTTGATTATTTGTAGAAGCACAAATTCATTACCTTAGAGCCTGGAAGCTAGGGACGTTAGCTTAGTTGTTAAAACTCTGGGCTTGTAATTATATAATTACTGGGTTGCGGGTTAGATTCCAGCTCTGGCCTGGTCATGCACAGCAGTTTCAATCATCCTTCACTTCATTTCCAGGTCGTGCTGTCATGAGTATCTTAATCACTGAAGTACGTATGTAATGTTGAGAGGAGGAGGCCCCGACCGGGAATTGAACCCGGGCCGGCTGCGTGGGAGGCGGGGACCTTGACCACTAGACCAAAGAGTCACTCAGTGATCTAAGGGTCAGAATCACCATAAATACAGGACGTAAAGCCCCAATCAATCCATCCATCCCCAGAAGTTCCAGGCTCTTGATTTAATTCGATAGATGACTATTGTTTGCTTCTTTTTTTTTTTTCAGATTGAAGGAAAAGCATTCCACCTTTCTTTAATGAATGTCATCTATCCCTTGCTCGATAAAGCAGGATGTTCCACAGCGATGGTCAGCCACACAGCTTTGATTGTTTTGCAACAGGTGGCAGCAGCATGTGGATATAGGTATGACTTTTAATATAGATGGCGCTTCTCACTTTGAATTTGAACGTTAATTTTGTGTAAAGATGCCACTTTCCCACTTATTTTTGGGGGAATCTATAACCTAAAACAATGTTGTCCGAAATTACACTTGACTTATTATGAGGGAGGGGGGTTAGTCGGTTGATAAGTGCTTTGGGCGGCCAATCGCTGGGTCCCGGAATTGATTCCGGCTCGGGCTAGATGTCTTGGACTTATGTTGGACATCACTTTCAATTATCATTTGCCTCATTGACTGTCGTCTGAACATTTCAGCTGGTTTTAAAAATGTTATGTTTTGCGATTTATATTGAAGGATTCATCACTAGTACATTACTGATGGATTAGATGTTATTTTCCTTTCACAATTTCAGTGGCTTAAATGAACTGATTGAAGAAAACAGTGACTATCTAGTGGACTCTATTTCTCTCCGCTTGCGCCACCTTGAGAGATACCCTGGATCTCCTGACGTTTTGAAAGTTGTCTTGAAATATACTTCGCCAGAAATTATTCCTCTTCTGAAGGAAACTGTAAATGAGGTATGAGGTTTTTTTTTTTCAGTGTAATTTAGCCATACTCCTGTATGAATTAGATTATATATTTTTTATTAATTAGTGAATGCTGCCAAAAGAAATGTTTAAACAGATTGTCCTACTGATGCTTAAGTTTAACATTTATTGTCTGCAAGTCTGTAATGACTTAAGTCTTCCTGCTTTTTTGCAGATATTTGACACTTTGGATGTTTTTCATGACACTGCTGCGGTCCTTTTCATGAGAGTTCTATTTGTCCTGGTTTCTTCCGTTAAAGTTTGGTATCCAAGGCAACAGAAGGCATCAACAGAGTCACAACAAAGCAATGTAAGGATTTAGGAGGTTAAATGAATACAGGTCAACTAGTAACCATGCCAAGTGGTAACCAAACCAACTCGTAACCACTTTTGATTTTTACTGACCAAGTAGTGACCATGACACTCAGTAATGAACAGGCCATGGCCAAGTAGTAACCAAAAAAAGAAAATTGTTTACCAACTCGTAACCAGTGGCTGTTGCCAACTGGTAACCAGGGAAATTCAGAGTGAACCAACTAGTAACCAACTTATAATCTCCAATATTTTATTTTATCATTGTAATTATAAATATTTAGATTTGTATAAGTTTTATTTTGATAGTTTATCTTAGAACAAGCACATGTTATTATTTAATCATTAAATTTACAGAGATTTCTTGGTTTTAAATCTTATTTAGTTTTGGTTTCGACTTGGTAGTTTGCAAGAAGTTGGTGGTTACTAGTTGGTATGGTCATGAAATTAATATAATTGCATGGTTACGACTTGGTAACCCACAAGAAATGGATGGTTACCAGTTGGTAGGGTTTTTGGTTACCAGTTGGTTGGTTACTAGTTGGTTGGTTACTAGTTGGTTGGTTACCAGTTGGTTTGGTTACCAGTTGGCATGGTTACTAGTTGACTTGATACCGGTTAAATCAACATTTTGTTGAAAAAGAACCCCAGAAAATATTGAATAATTTTATTCAAAGACTTAAACAGCATTGTAAATTTTAACTTGTAAAAGGCTTACCTTTCTGTGTGTTTGAAAAGATCGGTAATGATAAAACTTACTTAGTGTTCTACTTTTTGACGATTTTGAAATTGCTGCATTTTATTCGTTTGCTGTTTATCTCAATAGACCTATAGTATGGCCAATTGTATTTGTTGATGTAAAAGTGACTGGTGGCTCTTCAATAGCCTGTGATGGGTCTCAAGTGTTTTCTTTTTTTACAGGACAATTTTAACATAATCTGAATAATTTGAAGCTTCCAAAATTCGAATTCATGTAAAAACAGTATATTGCAATATGAGGCTATTATTCGATTTCCAGAATGAGCTTTTGAATGACCTTCGAAACCTGTCTATCAATACATCTGACCATGTTAAAGAAAATATTTCTGCCACGACGGTACGGGACTTCTTTGTAAATTACCATTTGAATAAGCGGACAGCAGAAGGAAATATTGATGAAGAAAATGAGGAAGAAGAAATGGGAATTGGAAAAGAAGAAGAAGAAGAAGAAGAGAAGAAAGTAGTTCCATTGCATATTAAAATGGTTGAACAGGTAAATTGACGAAAACTTCTGGACTTTTTTTTGTCCATTCTTGCTGACTCCTTGATAGAGTTTTTATTAAAGATCTATATATGCCTAAAATTACTTATAATATGGATAGGATAGTTCTGTGTCAAGTTTGAAGTATATGCAATACGGTTTTAATCACATTGATTTGAATTTAATTTTTAAAAATCTCTTTGATTCGAACAGGTCTTAGAACGATGTTGCCACTTGATGGCAGCGCCAGATGCCCGTCTCCGCCTCCTGGTGCTAAGAACTGTAAACGATGCTCTTCTCGTCTTATCCGATCATGAAGGTAATTATTTGTTACTCAAAGCTCCTGAGCCCAGAAATACTTATACTTATGCTTATACTTATATTTATAAAAATTGTATTTGTTTTATGTGTCACGATTATTTCAAAGAATTTAGCCTATTTTAGGTAAGAATTCTTCATAACAACCAAGCCGATATTATAGCAGTACATGTACATTATCCCACCAACTTTACTGAGTAATTTCATTAACTTTTCAGATGTCCTCCTGCCGTTGGTTCACAAACTGTGGTCTCCCCTTGTTAACAGATTTTCCGACGAAGAGGCTTTAGTCACAATTGAGGTATGATTTTTACCAAGTCGTACCAATTGAGTAGTCTTTGTTATTAAAACAAATGCGTATGTTTTAACATTAGAATAGAAACATTTTTGCTTTAAAATTGTGCATCTTGATGTCAGAGGAACTGAGACATAATTCCCAAAACCTCAGCAAGTTTAGCATATTTGGAGAATACATGTATATCTGTTTGCAGGCACATCATCCAACATGTTCAGACTGTAGCTGCTGAATAATGGCTGAAATATTACAGAATACATTTGTATGAATTAGTACTAAACCCACTTTATAGACTAATTCAATGTAATTTATTTCTTTCAACAGGCTTTAGAAACGCTCAAAGTAATCGGAGACGTTAGTGGTGATTTTGTTCACCAGAGGACAGTCAAAGATGTGTTGCCCAAGTTATGTGCTGCCCTCTACAAACAGGCGGCTACAAGGTAAACTTTTAATAAAATAAGATATTTTAATGCCTAATGTACTTAAAATGTACACTAACTTGAATTTAGTGCACTCACATTTGATCATTATACAACTGTCCTTCATTTAGCAGCTGACAAAAATTTCCACCTATAGTACTTTATAAATTGTATGTTCTTTATTTCTACTATATTTTTTATTCCAGCAAACGAGCAGGTCCTGCTTATAAGTATGGTGTAGCATACAAACTCCAAATTGCGGCTTTGAGAAGCATTGGCCCTCTCGCAAGGAAGGTATGTCGCAGTTTAATAAATACATGGTCATGATATGTTTGCAGGATATTGTTGATTTTAATAGTAATAAACTGATTTAGCATTAGGCCTATGGCGACCAAATTTTTAAAAATTGACGTCCTGTGATTATGTCGCAAATGAATTGGACTGAAAACAGACAAATGAACGAAATTATTGAAAATCGGCAAAATTGTCACTGAAACCCCCACGGGAGTATGACATACAGTTATAAACGACCACTAGAAGCATGCGAGTGAAGAAATTTCTTTCTTAGGTGCTCTAGTTGCTTTGAAGTCGGCAAAAACAGGTGTTTGCATTTGATGTGACTTGCACTGTAGTTATGTCAATAAATCAATGAAAATTCATCAGAATTCTTTTTCTATCGATGTCTTATTCAATGATTGCTGTCTTTACCAGGTTGACCTTGCAGAAAATACCTTAGCAAAAGTCGTCCGTGCATGTATTCCATACTTGAGTGCCAGTCAACCTACCGCACTCCAAAAGGAATGTTTGAGAGCTTTTGATTGGTTCATGCTACAAGATGAGGACGTCGTTTGGCTGATGTTGAGCAACGTTTGCGTGGTGAAGGATTTAGAGCCTCCTCATTTAGAACTACCTAAAATTAAGGTAAATATTCCATGTTTGCAAAGTGAATTAGGATGCCTGTCATCAAGTATCAATTTATTCTACATTTATGTCATGATTAAAATTACAACTACTGTCACAGTGCGCATGGTGAAAAATTTGACCAATTTAACTTACAAGTCACAGTTTTTCTCGCAAGATCGGCTATTGTTTGTAATTAAATGTTTGCCCTACGGCTGACTCGTAACATAAAATTTCTATCATTTCAGGTATTGGGAGCCACTGCTAGAAATGAATACTCTGATAATTTAAAACAAATCATTGAGAAAATTAGTTAGGACTTGACAAGATACATGTTGAGAACTTTAAGGTGCTGAATAAATTTTGTAATTTTGTATTTGCTACTTGTTGAGTTTGATACTTTGTATGCCAATTTGATGACGGCCTACTTCTACCTCTAAAGTCAACTAAAGTGATGATAATGAGAACGGAAATATGGCCAAGACCAAAATTAGAGCCCACTACAATCTTGTCCATATAGACCTTGTTAGGGCTCTGCTTGGCCCTGGCAGACTGGCTTTTCACTGTGGTTAGTGGAGCTGGATTGTCAGAATGACTCCCTTGAGGCCTTCACTGTTTCAGCAAACTGTTACTACTGCATGGTTGGCCTAGTGGGCAGGGCTATGCCTTGCTTTTCTCTGAAGGTATTGGGTTCTAATCCTGCCTCGGAACTCTTCATGAGCATTATCCCGATGTTGGTTGAATAGGGCATCTAATTGGCAGCTCCTTCAACTGAATGCTATTTGTTGAGACAGATTATGGACCTCTCATTCAGGAACTTGTAATGGACTCCATCTCGTCATCTTATCATTATGTCTACCTCTGGTAGCTGCTCATATTAGTTGTATGACAAAGCTTCAAATGAGAAGCATCAATACAACTGAATAGTACATTGTACATTTGTACTGGTGTTGCTCCATGGTCAGGGCATTCATTAAATTAATGTTTGGACTCTAGATTTGTCTTTTGTCACTTATTTTGTCTTTGTGTCACTTCTGCTATTCATGATAGCTGAAAGTGCTTGACGGCCAGTGTTTTCACATTGACTGGGTTGACTGGGTTTGTTGGGATAGGGTAGGGACCACGAAAATGAGTCAAAGGTGCACTTGTTGTGGTATATGAAGCACCTGAACATTGTTTATCTGGACCAGGACTTGAGGTTAGCGGCTCTGGGTGCAACTGAAACTTGGCCTCAAGACCTGCCATTCAAAATTCGGGAGAATCCAAGAATTTGTGATAATCTGGTTCTAAGTTGCCTAATGGCAAAGGCAGTTATTACTTGATAAATTTTGTTTCAAGTGTCATACTGGGTATACTGAAATTTGTTTTCTAATCATTTATGTCCAACGGTGTTTGAAATTTTTTCTGGTTCTGACCAATATTTTTAAGGCACAAGTTCGCAAATCAATGTTTCCGATCCTGCTAATACGCAGATCTATGCCATTTTTCAGGAAGAGTCAATTTGTTTGGCTGTTCAATTCACTATTTAAAATTGGATTATGACGTTTTGGCTAGTTTGTCAGAGAAGGTCGCTTTTCTTTAGTTCCCAATTGAGGAGCTTGCACCTTTAAGTGTTAACCTACTTCCAGGTTACAAAGATTAAATTAAATTATTTAAATTAAAACATTTATTTCTAAAAGACAACTCCAAACGAAAATACACATTTTGGAATGTTTATTTGATTTTTTTATTCCATGATGAAACCATGGCAATATTCATGCAAAATTGTCATAAATACATAGAAAAAACAGAGCGGCAATAAATGCAAAATATATATCGTCTACAAATATAAATATTCGAAAACATATCCGATACATCATGACAATAATGGTTTCAGATAAGGTGTAAATATGTATATTACAATAAAGGAAGTTTAGGTAATGAATACAACATATCAGTGAAATGAAACTGCGAAATTCATTCGAACGCAATTTCAAACATTGCTTTTTTTTAAATCGTTGTTTCAAGGTACTCTTGGTAGAAGGTTATATCACTTCTTAATTCAAGCCTTGATTAAAATGCATAAATTGTATATAAGACAAATAATAATATATATATTATTATGTATAAGTCATCAGTTTTTTGGCAAAAGAGCACCATTTACATAAAGTGAAATTACAACTTATTTTAAAATGAGCGATGTTCAAGATTGAAGTTTCTATAATAAAGGCACCAAGTATAAGCCTTCACATTGACCGGAATTTTAGAATTAAATTAAAAAAATCCTCATACAGATTTCAAATATATTGGGCTTACGACAGTCACCAATAAGTGAGAATATTTCAAGTTAGAACAATGCTGAATTTTCATTTTGAAGAGAAAAGTACAATACTAAAAAATGTTACCTCATACAATCGACTTGGTTTTAATCAAATTCTTATAAATAAATGAAATTACTTATGTAAATATTACATAAATATTAATTTCAATGCATACAAAACCTGCATAACGTAATTGGAAGTATAAGAAACCCTTAAAAAGTTCAAGTGTCTACGTTACTCCATTCTAAGTACTATCGAGCTTAAAGAGACTATAAACATGTGGTGCATCAGGTTTTCTGTGAAAGGAATTCAAATCAATATACATTTTAAATCAAAAATCCATAACGGAATGTTAAATTAGGAATTTTGTTTTTGTTACATCTAGAACATTTCCTATTAATCTAAGGGGCCATCCCTCAATTACGTGTCTATCGACACAGTCAAACATTTTCTGTCTATTACAGTTTGTTGAGTTTCTTTAGTTGATCTAATAATATCTATTTACTTTAAAATGTAGATTTTGATTATATCAAGCTCAACCTGCTGATAGTATTCAATACTATTTCCGTACAAGTATTCATGTCTACTTTCAGTTAAAATTCCATTGTGTGGAAACTGGACTATATGATTGAAAGTTTAACTGTACTATAAAAATATTCTATAAAAAAGGCATCAATAATAAATAAATGGTTATTATCTTTTCTTTATCCAACCTTATAGCGATAGAATAAACTGCATACTATCATTGGCAACTCTCCCTATGTATTTTGACAAATGTTCAATATCTCAAAATTTGAAAATGTGCATTTCTACACATTTCATTAATAGTAGTAAATGTAGCAGAAATATAAGTGGAAAAAAAAGTTATTATGTGTCTAGCACAATTCAAACAGTTCAAAAAGACAACAAAATTTTTTTTAAAAACATCATTAAAGGATTCTTAGGAATAAATACATCTCATTTTCACATTGCACAAGTAAAAATTAAATTACAAAATTGTATAACTTGTTATTACACAACAAAAACGTACCAACAATAACAGACTACAGTATATATGACAAATAATATGACACAAATAATAAACATATAAAGCTATGTAAGCGAACACAGAGACAATTCAATTGCTGTATTTATGTCATATAAACTCTGGGATTTTATATCAATTTTTATAAAAGAATGGTGTCAGACTTATTGGATACAAGACTCCAAAATAAAACTCTGGAGACCAATTTATCTGACTAATTGATTTTGATAACGCTAAAAATCTGATTAGAATCAAATAACCATTACAAATCAGACAAGGAATTAAATAAATTTATAATGGATGTTAACTTGGAAGCCAAAATTAATCATGCAGCTATGGACCTTCAATAGCCCCAAAAGTGTAACAGTAGTGAAATGAAAATCATTTTGTTTTAATCACAAACTGGCTCCTCCAAAATTTCATCCCTTAACGGCTAGATGAGCAAGCTTACAATTACCTTTCTTTCAGAGAAAAATGCAATAGTTTTTAGCTTAATTTAGCCTTTATCTTTCAATTTTCTGGTTTCATTCTGTTTACTTTCACAACCTAACCAGTTTATTTAAATTTATTTAAATCTTTTTTTTCTCAAACAAATCCCAGATTTTCTATGACCTAACACAGCACAAAGCAACACAAGTATATAAAACAATATGTTTCATAAATACTTTGACTAAGAGACAGTTTTGACATCAAACTTTTCAACAGACATACAATGTCAGCTTATAAATATGTACAAGCGCTATTTAAAAATATACCATAAATTCATAATATTTAACAAACGCTTCTGTATCAAGCAGATTTACGTATAATGCATTTCAATCTATGGAAACTAGATAGTGTACTTTCATCGAGATATCATTTAGTTGCATTAATCTATTCTGAAGGTAAATAAGCTATTTTCGAAACCCATGTTCAGAGAAAACTTAAGCTGAGAGCACAAATTGAGAAATTCATTCAACAAGAATCAATGGATTCAAGTTTGAACAAAACCAAAATGAATGCAAAGTCACAAAATGGTGGCAATCACAATTATGTGCCAAGGGTGATTAGACCTGAATAATTTTGTGCAGTTTTGATCAGATATAGCAGAGTTAATCTAAGTTGCAGTCTTATAACATCTACATAGGCCTACAGTCAGTGTATCCTTGGGAATAAATTTAACCTTTTTGAAAATATAAGAGATCGTCAAGTTTAGCAAACTGTATGCAAACGTCACAACACTATGATATATATAACATCATGAACATTTGACAACCTTACTTAAATTCTAACCTCTCTCTGTTGAAGCTCTTTGTACAAGCAAAACATACATAACATGAGAAGCTACGTGACAGAAGCATACACAAATGTACACTGCACTCAAAACTATGTAGACGTAACGACATGAGCTATTTATAAATATTATGTGTAAATCGATTTAATTTCTAACTATTCTGTGTGTGCCTTTGTTTTGAAGTTTGATGCTAACTCTGCAATTTTGACAGTATAGACTCAAAGACAAAATATGTTTAACTTAACAATAACTTTAGTCCGCTGCATGTTCAGTTCATAAACTTATATTTAGATACCACTTTGTAAATTATACAGTTACGGGGGAAAAATTAATTGATGACAAAATTGCAGAGTTGGCACCAGGCTTTTCAGATACGAATATTATGGGAAATAATTCTGATTATCAAACATTATAGAAATATATTAAAAAAATCCTGTTTGTAAGAAATTGGAAATTAAATTGCAGAATAACTAAGAGAATCTCATGAAAATATAAATATAATCTTTCTATAGTTAAAATATTCAAGATCTTTCATAAAAAAAAGTTGAATATTGAGTAAAATTATTCTTAGACAGTTTGTTAAATATTACGACGTGAAAACAGACAGCCATTTTGTAAAACCCTTCCTTCTCAACATGTTGACGTGGTGGACAAAGACTCCCAGAGCTGAAAGAAAAGAATGACTTATGAAATTATGAATGTCAATTTCAGGAATGCCTTTTGATCACTCCGGCTTTTATACATTACCAACAGGACTTTGGTTTTTTTCATTTTATCATAAATGCGACATGCTCAACCAAAATTAGTTTAAAGTCAGCCTCCTATCATATTTGGTTGTGAAATTACTTCATTCTTCCGGAAATAGGCTTAAAACTAATAGTACATATGTTTTGATATCTCAATTCTATCAAAAGATATGACTCCTCAACTATTCATGATACGAAACATCGTAATTCAAGGAAACTGCATTTGAATTTCCTGCCATAGCTAGGAGAGGCCTTAGAAGGTCAAGAATGACATCCCATTGGGTAGAAATCAATTTCTAGTAAAAATTGTTTTAATAATTTGAGGAAAATGACTTTGCACTTACTTTTAATTTCTCTTGAACTTTCTGTCGACCGCCTCTCGGAGAGGGCAGATCAGCCTCGCCTTTTTTCAAACCCTGTATTTCGATTTTCTGTGCTTTTTTGTACGGCTCGGGAGAACTGCTACTACTGTTTGTTGTCGTGGAGGTCTTGGTTACGACCTTTGACCCACTTGTGCTGGTTGTCTTGACAACGACCCTGGATTCTTGTACAGTCCTTGAGGACGACGCAGACGTGGTTGTAGATTTGCTGAAATCTCTGATTGCAATCGTGGAGGAGGGGATTCCCGCTGAGAACTGGACTGTACAGCTGGTCTTCCCTGGCGATGGACTAGAACCTGGAGAAAGAAGCAATCAATCAATTAATTTGGGCTTTATGTCCTGTATTTATTCAGTATGGTAGGTTAGGCCAGACATAATTGACCTTTAGCTTCTCAGATCAACAGCAGCAGTATACATTGCATTTCATACAGTCGAAGCAAGAATAACCAGAATCGTGCTTTAATATTAATATAGCAGCAATCGCAGTTCCAGTTCTGCGATAACATCCTGATCACAATAAATTGTCATAAATTTATCAGGTTATATCTAGCAGCCCCACCCCATAGCACCCCACAGGACCCCATAGGAGCCCATAAGGAAGTAGATTTGAATTGATAAGTTCCAGGGACAGTTCTACGTCAATTGTGCAAAGGCAGCATATGTCTGTACATGTGCTATTTCGTAGTCAACTAAGGCCACACATAATTGATTCTTAGCTTCGCAGACCCGCCGACACAATAGATTTTCTGCCTATGGAGAAAAATAGAAAAAAAAAAATTCTTTTTTGACATTATAAAAAAAAAAAAATTTCACTTTTTTTTTTGTCCTACCGACCGACCCTACAAAAAGTGCTTTGAGAAGTTCCGAGAAGCTAAAGATCAATTATGTGTGGCCTAAATAAGGATTAAAACATTGGTACTCACTGGCACTGGATCTCCTTTGAGACTCCTCTGACCTATAGGTGAACGACCTTCTGGTACGAGGGCTCCCCCTATCAGCTTCGAAGGAACTAGATGACAAATTGCCACTTCGTCTTCTTTCCGTTGTTGATTCTGGGGGAGTCGTTCCTCGGTCGAGGGATTTGGCTTTTGCGGCGAAGACGTTTTCCATTTCGTCCTGAAAATAAGTGTTCAATTTTTTAATAGATATTCAATAACTACATGACGATGCATGGGATGTACATATGGTTAGAAGGATGACTGAGGCTTGATGTCCTGTATTTATGCACATGGTAGGCTTATTAGGACGACACAGTAAAGAGGCAAAGATTGATTGAAACTGTTGTCCAACATAAGTCAACATGACTCCTGCTAGACTGGGAATCAAATTCTAGTGTGGTTAGGAGGAAGACACAGCAATGAAGTGAAGGATGACCGAAAGTGCTGTCCAACAAAGTCAAGCTGACCCGACAAGAGTGGATATTGAATCCGAGACCTGTAGATTGGCAACTGTATGTGCATCATCAATGGAGCTAACCATCCCCAAGAGCAGTATGTAATATGTATGCCTCTGCTGGGGGGAAGGTAATAGAGTCTTATTATACTACCCCCCGTGTTTTTAAAATAGAAACAAGAAATCATCCACCCACCAGCTGTTCCTTGAGTTCCTCCAGCTCCTTCTCTCCAACGGTGTATTCATCCTGTAATGACTTCAGTTGCTCCTCCAGATCTTTCTTTCCTCGTAAGTCGGGACAGTGCAGTTTCTTTGCTCGTAATTCCGCTCTAGAAGAACAAATTCAGATTTTATAGTCATTATGGCGCAGAGGTTACGACACAAAAGATTTTTGGTATTTCTTGAACAAAAGATACATGGTTTTTTTCTGAAATTTGACACTACATCTGTTTTTGGCGACTCGCACATCCTGACTCCCGTAGGTTGATAAACAACTCACAATTTCAAATCAGCCAGACAATATTTTCACCATTATTTTAAATACTCAGATCCGAATTTTCAAAGTTTGATATTACCTCTTTTTGCGCAAAGTGGCCAGCTTCTTCCGTGTGTTGCCAATGGCGTCCAGCAGGTTCTCTTTGTCCGACTGTCGAAAGCTGATGCGAGTTCGGTTTTGTCTTATTTGAGATAAAATTGGGTTTTCTGTCTGTGCTAGGACGTCTTTGTCCAAGTTGATGGTAGGGCCTGTCACAAAGAAATAGCAAATTTTGAAATAGCAAAATATCGAATATAAGATAATTCGATTGTGCATCAATACTCAATGACAAAGAAATTTGCCATCATTCACATTAGTGTGACAGCTAAACAGGAATGAAAGAAAGAACTCTGAGAATTTATACGTGTCCTCTTCCTGTCCTAGTTTGTCTACCAAGTGCATAAATACAGGACGTAAAGCCCCAATCATCCATCCATCTCTGAGAATTTATAGCTTTGTCAAAAAGATTTTTATTTTTTACAGAAATTATTTCCAGAGTTCGCAGATAATTATCTTGCAAATGTCATGTGAACAGACAAACATTTGTGATAATATGACAACATTTCACGAGGACCTTAAACAGGAAAATCCCATCTGGATGATGTTTGGCTGAAATATTCATTTGGTGACTCCTTATATTGGTGTTTTGCAGGGCAGGCAAAATATCCTGAACATGGGATTGGATGGATGCACGACTGGGGCTTTACATCCTGTATTTATGCAGTTACAAATAAGTCTTAACTAACCTTGATGACACTTGATAACATCTGAGGATTGGCTGTCTGTGTCTGATGACTCTTGGCTGTTAAACGAAGGAGTCCTCTGGGGGGTCGCTGAGGTCAACGACCTTCGTACCCCCGAGACGGAACTTCTTTCTACGTTGGTTGAAGCTCCTCGCCCGCTGTGAGAACGGCGAACCCTCTAAAAATAGCAAAACAATGGATTAGTATTGGATTAGTATTGCAATATCAGATAAAAGGATTGTTGATACAAATTAGTGAGACTTTATTAGTGAAACATCTTGAGTTATCGTCCAATATAATATCATACAGAACTTTTTACCATGAAAGTTATGAAAAGAAATTATTTTTATAATCAATGTACAGAGTACGATAAGATGTCTATATAAGTTAAAAGTCAACTTTCAGAGAAAAATATTAAATCAAATAGTTAATAAATATCTGGATCAATACAGGCTCCCTTAACCAAGCTTAAAATTATAGGTAATCATTCTAATGTTAATTCTACAGATTAATTCGAAAATTGGATCTTCTCTACAAGTGGTAAAACATGCGAGGTTAACATTTCAAAAGGTAGTTTTGCACGGGAGATTGGGACTACCAAGTACAAACCCAAAGTCAACAAGCAGGGCAGGAATAGGAATGAATTTTTTGAGATATTCAAACCTTTTTATTTGACGTGTAAATTTCACTCAACTTCCACCGACAAGTTCAACATTAAAATGCACACCACTCAATAATTATATTGAATGTACAGGAGAGGTTAGAAAAGCCAGGATATATATGTTAGGAAGCAATCTTGGTTTCTTATGCCTAGTGTTAGTATATAAATAATAATTAGGAGTTAATGTCAGCCATGCGTGAGCAGTCATACCCATCTGCAATAATATAATTCCTTAAACAGATGATAAAGTGTTAGGAGGAAAAAGCAGGTTCCACGCTTAGATATATAAAGCAGTATTAGCCCGTAGTCCATGCAGTGTCTTGATAAAACCTTATTCCTTCAAGTCCTTAAGATGTTAAGAGCACAAAATAGCGTGCAACCCACTCCATTCTTATTTTTACCTCCTCCTGTGCAGCTAAATCTTGCGAAACCTTGTACATGGCAGCGTCTTGTTCTAAATTTCCACCCTCCTCCTCTTTAGAATTGACGATACCTGGTATATCCGAAGATTTCTCCTCTTGTGTGTTGACAAAGGAAGGTTCTTCGGAGTTATCGGAGAGTTTGTCATCTTTAGAAAGTTTTACGTCATTTTCGGAACGTTTTTCATCCTTTTCGGAATGTTTTTCTGATGTTTTTGAGACTGTTTTGCCATCTTCAGATTCCTTCATCCATTCATCCCATTTAGCGGACTCTTCATCGACACTTTCCGAGTTCTCTAAATTGTCAGTAGGTGGCGCCACCTCATTTTTGATGCATTTCTCTTTTTTAACCAATTTAGGTGACACCTTATGCAGCTTTTTGTCCTTTTGTAATTGCAACGAATCTTTTTGATTTGATTTTGATTTGAGTTCTGTTTTTCTCGGAGTCTGAGTCCTACTAGCTGCCTCTCTTGGTGGTTTTTCACTTTTCCGCGACGTTTTAACAACAGACACTTCAATATTTCCAGCTTTATTTACAGGTTTATCAGAAACAGTCTGTTCTGGTTTTGATTTAACTTGCTCGACTTGTTTCGTCGGGCTCTTTTCAAATCTGTCGGCATTATAATCTAAATGTTCTCGACCGTATCCAACATTCTGGTACTCGCATTCCTGCACCTCCTCTTGGAGAGTCTCAAGGTCGTTACCATGGCTACCACTGTAGGTCAAGGTCATGGTAGTCGAAGAATCATTATTGGTGAATACACAAGTGTTTTGATAAATCTGTTCAGTAATAGGTACACCATCAGAAGTTTTGATACCAGTAATTTTTTGGAAATTGTGGTTTTCATCATTTTCTTCGTCATCTCCCTCATAAACGTAAATGACATCAATTTCCTCGCCATAATCACCTACCTCGCGATTTGCAGGAGGGGGCGCTGCAGGCAATGGTGGAGGAACTTTGCTGCCATCTGTTGGGTTTCCTGCGCTGCTCGTGCTGGCGTTGCTGCTCGTACTGCGGACACTGTCTGAACCTTAAAAGTAAAGGAACAATTCAAAAGGTGTAACAAACTGAATTCCTGGAGTAAGTTAATTTGCATATCTACCTAAAGTGTAAATGTGCATTCCTTCTTGAATCTTCATTCTTTAGAGTTAGCAACTTTTCAAAAAAGAAACTGCTCAACTGATGAACCATGAAATTATGCCCATAAATTATGACATCACAATGCCAAAGACCTATTACCCTAACTCAAAGAAATACTTGCAAGTCACATGCTATATTCACCATGGGCATTTATATTAGCTCTTCAATTTCAAAGTAAAACAGAAAGGGTAACCAAATAATCTAATAACAAGACGGAGTCTATTGCAGTCAACAGTACGGAACAAGGGTCACATGACCTCTTACTAACTCAAATGTACAAATAGACATAGATTTACCTGGTCGTCCCCTAGTCAGGCCATTCTGGCCCTTATCTTCATACGGTTCATCATAGATGTCGCCATCAGCATCGTCATCGAAGGAAGAGGGCGTCACCGCATCATTGACGGCTTGATATGCGAGGACCCCTCCTTGGTCCCCGAGGCCGATCTCTTTGACTAGAACTGACAACCAGCTACCTTGTTCTAAGGCGTCTGAAAACTGAAAACAAAAGAAATTTATCAAAACATGAGTATACATTGTATGAGTACAGTGCATTAGGAAGGCATCTACCATCCTAAATGTAATTCCATTGTCAACCACCTTGATTTGCAGTGGTAAAATCCTGTGCTGGTAAAATCTACTATCATCATCCCTAAAGTAATTCTCTTGCATACTTAAAGCAATTCTACTACCATCCTAATTGTAATTCCACTACCATCCTAAATGCAATTCAACTATCATCCTAAATGCAATTCAACTACCATCCTAAATGCAATTCAACTACCATCCTAAATGCAATTCGACTACCATCCTAAATGCAATTCAACTATCATCCTAAATGCAAGTCAACTATCATCCTAAATGCAATTCAACTACCATCCTAAATGCAATTCAACTACCATCCTAAATGCAATTCAACTACCATCCTAAATGCAATTCAACTACCATCCTAAATGCAATTCAACGACATTACTTTTAGGATGGTAGTGAAATTACATTTGGAATTCTGGATGGTACAAAAATAACATTATGTCTAATAATAGTAGTCCTATAGATGTCCTGTTACCAGACAAGTAGAATTACTTTAAGGATGATGATAGTAGATTTTACAAGCACAGGATTTTATCACTGCACATGCACTGTTGGATTTATAGTGCTACGGATATTATGCACACGGAACATCTCCTTCTGCTCCCATCACTACAGAGCTACAACGCTGGTTGTGCTTATGACCTAGATAAGCGGCCAATCGCACACAAGCTTGTAATGATTAGCAGAAAACTGATAAAAGGCAGCGTATCTTAGCAGGGTTTGCATGGGCAGGATGACGGACACACAACTAATAAAGTCTCAACCCAATTATGATAATTACAATATTTTGAGTTCAGAATGATTGCATAAATGTCTTACATCAAGAATGACTCTCTCCCGAGCGTCCTGTGACAGCCGTACAGCCAGCTGTCTTTTGGTGTCCCTCGATGAGTCTATCTCCAGGCCATGGAGGGGAAGAGTGAACTCCAATTCCTCACTATTTTCCTGTAAAGGGAAAGTATAAATTAAGATGGATTTTCAAAACAACAATATAATTATATTTTATTATTCCTCCATCATGAAAGCAGAGCTGAGAGCTCTCATTGGCTAAGAGCAGGTCACATGTGTGTACTCAGTCATTATTTAGTATATTGCCCAGCAATAGTTCGCAAAATGAATTTTAAAATATTTTTATATTATGCACCTTTTTAGGTCGAACTTTGATTGGAACTTACCTTAAAACACATCAAGTTGCCATCCTTAATGATACAGTATCTGACTAGCCACCTTCGGTGATTGAAAAGTTCACTACTAATGTTGATTGTGCCTGAAACATAAAATTTCATGTCATAATTTTTGCCACAATAAGTCATTACTTGAAACTATACTTTCAAAAAAATATCATATAGTTTCCATAGCAACCAATCTTTAAAGTTCCATGGTGACATATTATTTATGTTTCCATAGCAACCTACCTCCTACGAGAGCGTCAGGGTCCAGTTCTTTCTCCTCGATGTCGGCCATGTTCATTTGTTGTTTAGTTTTGTCTCCTTTCTTTCGACCCATCGAGAAAAAACTGCTAATTGAATCCATCATAGACTTCTTGTTTTTATCTGCAATTAAAGAAAAAAGATATCATTTCTAAATGAAATACAAAATGTGCATGGTTCTTCATAATATAAGTAAGATCATGACAAATCATCAGATATCATGACTTACAATGTCAATGAGGCTATTTCTGGAAAGGTCCTCTCTCATAAATGAAGGAAAATATTGTGGCCCAATGGCTTTCTAGTATATATATCAAAAGTTTGATCATGAGATTTAGCACCACAAAAAAGTAAAGATGGATAGATGATCGGGAATTTATGTCCTGTATTTCTGCACTTTGTGGAGCCTAATTACTAGGACAAGATATAGCCCACCGGGCTATACGGTTCAGTGGCAGCTATCATGCTAGCTGGCCAACCTCAGTAAAAGTGATCCACTATTTTTCTTGTGCACGATTTAACATCCATCTATCATCCAGTCCCTTGATGAATAACAATTTTGTTACAAAATATAAAATTACAAGGTTTTATAGGCCTACCTGATTGTGAGTTTTGTTGTTGCAATGGAGGGTTGCCATGGTGAACGACTCCATCCCCACTTCCTCCCTCTGAACTGCTTAGCGACAGATTTGTGTTTGATGTGGACTGTGAAAATGAAGATATTTATATTAAACAATCATCTCATTGTACTCCCATTTGATATATAATTTCCACACAATTTCTAACAGAAACTTCGGTGAACGAGGAAGAAATAAACAGGCTAGACCCTTAAACTTAGTTATCTCTACCATTATTGATATTTTACTGGACTTTCATAGATTTTATATTGGAATAGATGAACCCTTCCAAAGTTATCGTTAGCAATTATATTTGCGACTACATACTCTGCCAGTTTCTTCTCCTTGTGAGGCTTCTGCTTGATCGATTCCAGGAAAACTAGGGTCCAACGCCTGAAAACAGAATTTCCATAACATCAGACGAAGTTCAGGGTCACTTTGAAATGATGTACTTCCATTAATTGCAACGATTGCATAAAATCCACATCACCAAGGTCATAAAGGTCACATTAAAGTTCGCCAAGGTCAAAGGTCAAGGTCACACTTACTCTCATCCACTTTTCTGACTTTTCTTTATTTTCTCCGCCACTGAAGTACAGTGGTTCTCCATAAGAAGGCGTCAATTTTAGGACGTAATTCTTCTTCCCTTCTTTTCCGACATAATTGACTTCGAAATTTCCTATTTGGTGAACAGGTTTCGTTTCTCTGTCGTTCTTGAAACACAAGAACCCTCCTGAACGATCGAGGACGCAATACCTCTTCATCCATTTTCCAAGCTTCCATTTTTGGTATAATTCTCCTGCGTATGAAGCATTGGGGTAATCTTTCGCACACACTGTTTCGTACTCCGGGACTCTGTCGCTGTTTCGCTTGTCCTTTCGTTTCGATTTCCCTCTGAAAGGATCACAAGTCAGAAGGGAATTAAGAAATGTTCGGAGATCAAACATTCCATCCTCCGTTACAGAGACAAACGCAAATGTTCTAAGAGGCCTCATGGCAGGATACATCCTCACACCACTCATAAAGTAAATACCCTCAACTTAATTTGATGGAGTATCTATCTTCTGCCGTTGCTACAACTTAACCCCTTTCACCCTCACCTAGCCTCAAATTCCTTCATCTGGCCTCAAACTAACCTCAACTACCCTCAGCTTCCCTCAACTAAACTCAGCTCCCCTTAACTTAATCCAATAACCTCAGTTCCCCTCAAATACCTCAAATATTCCCAAATACCCTCAGATACCACCCCATCATAAAACAGCAGTGACCCCCTTGGTATGAGGGTGCATCCTGCAATGAGGCCTTCTAAGTGTGGTAGTCTTTAGAATCACCAAGTTTGACACAGACTAAGAGGATTCTATCATGTACTTTGTCAATTGGACCCCAACCATAAAGTTACTCGAAAAAAATTGGTCCCCCAGTGGAACCAATTTGGCTATGACTGGGAGACTAAATCTGTTCACTGGCAGACCATTTGGTTTCCCAGTTACGATGTTTAAAATGTACTGTATTGGAAATTTTAACGTATTTTCCCCCAAATTTTCTTTTATGACTAATAATCAAAAGAGACCTTTAATATTTTGACATACACTTAGTTGTATTTCTCTGTCATCAAAAATCTATTTTCTAATAATTGTTCCATACAATGTTGTTTTTCTGGATAAGTTTCACAGTTATAATCACGAAATATATAGGCCTATGCATCCTGCTTGCTGAGAATATTACATGGTACTTCGATATTAAAACAATTTTAGTCATACATAAAATGAAATGAGGAAATGCATAATTTATAACAGTACATCTGATCAAATAAATTAAACGAAAATATGAAATCATTAAAATAAAATTGAGAATGCATCATCATTCTAAGTAATAAAAATAAAAAGTTATAATTTGCAATTTTGATTGTAAAATAATTAGGAAATCAGGTTTTTAAAATCAAACAGCACATTCTGATTATGCTCGTGGCATCAGCAGTCAGCACATTGCATACGTTATAATTAGGTCTACTTGTCAATATAATAAACCAACAGTTATTATTAAGTGGTCACCAAATAGATAGTCAGATTAACAAAAATGCAAACAAAAGTATAGAAAAATCAATAAAACCTTCAAACTGAAATTTTTTAATTTGCAAAATAAAAGAAAACCAAAATTCAAATCATTGCCGAAAAATCATTATATGATATTATGTCATTGTTAAATCGAAAACCAAAATGCAAGGCAAAAATTCAATCAAATAATTTTGATTTTAGCATCAAATCATGCAAACCGAAATAAATATACCTCCTTAATCTTCATATAATACACCTTTAAAGGTTAGGAAGCTGTAAATGTTACAAAACATATCAAAATTCAAAAACAGAAAAATATTTGGTACAGAAACGCTGGCTTCCTTGCCAAGCAATCACAAAGCAGACCTTGAGATTTAGGGGGTCACCACTAGATATTCATTGAGGCGGGGAGCGGGGGAGCTTGAATTAATCTTTCATTCACTTATGGATGGATAGGGGTTTACGTCCTGTACGATAGCTGTATCTATGCACTTGGTAGGCTGTTTAGGACAGGAGGAGAACACGGCAATGAGGCAAAGGATGATAGAAACTGTCATCCAACGCAAGTCCAGGTGACCCGGTATTGCTGGATTTGAACCCTGGACCCAGCGATCGGCAGCCCAGCACGTTACCACTGAGCTTACCCTCCTGCCTCATTTATTTATGGAAATGCAGACTCCGACTCAAAATGCTGAATGAGGGCATGAAACGTCCTAAATCCTTTTTTCTTAAATCATACAACACAGTTGGGGCGTTTTGTGCATCGAGTCTCAAGTCTATGAATTTCCTAATACATATATATGTTATTTGCAATACAAAAATATAACGTAAAATAACATTGTTAAATTAAATGAATCTGCACCCAAACAAAAGAACCAATAAATCATTTTGTTACAAATTGTTCCCCTGCAGCTCAAAATCATCATAACATTATGTTGCAGTCCATGATTAACTATTTCATCAATCTTAGTAATAACTTTCTCATAACCATCAGTAAATGCAATAAAAATATCAGGTTAGATAACAATTTACACCTCATACACCAATTTCATGTGTTTCATCATTACCTTTTATTACGTGTTCTCGGCCACGTTAATACAGGCATAGAACTGAAATAGTTCCATAGAGCAAAATATTCACACAAATATAAAAATATCATAGATTGTACTATCAATATATTTATTTCAATCATCATGTAATTAATTTAAATATGAAAAAAATAGGTCTTCCTAGCCGATCAAAATGATGAAGTCCTAAAATCAAAAGAAAAATACAAAATCTTGCTACTTTTTGATTTACAGAATCCATCATCTGTCACACAAGTTTTTTGGCTTAGAATTTGTAATTAAACGCCATGAAAGGCTATGTAAACACACCATCTAACAGCTGAATAGATGGACATACTAGGTAAGCAGTAAAATTGTTTAAATTGCTTTATATGACTATTATGCAATGATTGATTAGGAAAAATTTAATTGTGGCAGATGACGTTTACTGTGGGTACATACAATTCCTGTAAAAAAAGTGACATTTGTAACATCAAACTGGGAGATTTCAAGTCAAATAGGTAATTAAAATTGACTCTTCGTCAATTCAATTGCTAGACAATTAGGTCGGCACCTCAAAGACTCAGCAGGATTCGCTACGCATTGACTGAGCAGTGAATTTGTCTTCTTAGCCATGTTAGCGCAGACTTTAAATACAGCCATTCCGATAAAATGAACCGTGTTCCCTCATGGTCGCAAATGAGCAGGCTGGCTATCACCGTCTAACACTCCACAAATAAATACATCAAACATTAATTAGTAGTACTTCTTCTATTAATGATGCTCACCTTGACTTAGATTTGGTGTCGTGAAATTCTTCGTTTTGATAAACAGGGCCATCCTCGTCATCCGAGTAGCTCTCGTAATCTGTGCCTGTACTATATTCTCCATCTGCAAGTTTTGAAAATATTATCACCTTTTTGAAATCAGCTTCTTAAGTATTACAAATGGTCAGAAAATGTGCTTAAAACAAATGGATGATGAGACCTTATGTCCTGTAATGTATAAATTTATACAGTTGGTGGGCTAATTAGAACAGTAGAATAGTACACAAAAAAGGCGAAGGATGTTAAACAGAAGTCCAGGTGACCCAGCCAGAGCGGGAATCAAATCTGGGACCAAGTAGGGGAGACCGGGGCTGGTTGTCACAGGGGCAGGTTGTCACAGTGTGTAAAACTTAAACATGCTACTATTTCTATAAATCATGCAGGAGCACTGCCATCCTGTATGAATGGCAAAAGGGGTGTGACTTAAACATATCTGGTGAATATATACCAATATCAGTCGAAATCTAGATGTCCTATTTGACATTTTTTTAAATTCAGAATTCGGGGCAGGTTGTCACACTTTCGGGGCAGGTTGTCACACTCTCGGGGCAGGTTGTCACACTTTTGGTTATGAGCTCGAATGCTGGAAGTGGAACTCTGCAGGGCAGATCTTGACCAAGAAAAATTATTTTTGACATATGAGGAATCCTTTACTTGCCCAGTGTAGACCTTAACAAACATTCTACTGTGTACAAGGGTGCTACAAATGAAGGCTTACCAATCAGCAGGAAAGCATTCTGATGTGGAGTAGGATTTTTACGATTTTTTTTGAAAATTTTACATATAAATTTGAAATCGCTTTATTTACACACAATGCAATATCTGCATACATCTTCAGTCATCAATAGCATCTATAAAGCACACATTTATATTTGTGTTAATTTTTTGGTTTAAAAGACTGGTCCTAATAGGTAACAACCAGCTCCAAAAAGTGTGACAACCTGCCCCGCCTTTTTGTGACAACCTGCCCCGATTGATGAAAATTCCAAAAACGGGTGACCAAGGCCGTTGTTATCAAAATTTTCACTATTGGTTCTAATGATGATTTAAAGAAATGTTTATAGGGTAAGTGTATTAACTGTACCTTTTTCAACAACTATTTGATAAAGACTAGCATTGTATGCAAGTTGAAGATAAAAAATTACTTTTTGTGACAGGAAATTTTTAACAGACCGTGTGCCTACCAGACTCCGTTCCAGGGGTCAAGATTTTTCAAAAAGACTCCAGTGGGTTATAAAAGCAGTAAACAATGCTTGGTTGAGCTGTGTGACTCCATAGTTTAGTGCAATAAAAAGTGTGACAACCTGCCCCTGTGACAACCAGCCCCGGTCTCCCCTAATAGGTAACCCAGTGCTCTACCAACTGAGCTATTCCCCAACCTTAAGAAAGGTACTTAAACATACAATACACAATGGAAGTTAATGGTTAAAAAACAGAATCAAGATCTTATATACCTGAGAACGCGGACGGATGTTGGCCAACAGGCACTTCGTACAATTCTTCTTCATGGGAGCCATTTTGTTCTTCGTTCAGGCCAAATTTTTCCAAAACTCTGAAAAATTAAATTTGCCTTTTAATAATTGAGCTTTGAATCAATGAGTATATTGTGTCTTTGGGATACATAATATTGAATCAAACTGGGTCTTTAATAAAACTTATTGACTTGTTATGAGTGATGAATCCTCAATTGCCAAACAACATTAATTTGTTTGACTGGTACATTTTGCATAGTGAAAAACCATTGTTGAAGACTTGCATAAGTTATTATTGACAGCCAATGTCACAGGTCACACAAAAGTAAGATAAAAATCTAACAAGCATCCTCGGATACAATGGCTGGTTAATCCTATGGGAAAGTAGAAGGTGTGATTTGCAGCATGGGAGAGCGTCTGAGGCAAAAAATATGAGTGTAGGAACAGTGGAACTGGAAATTGAGGTATAGTAGGGTGATGTCTGCGCGAACTAGATTCTCTTGACGTGAGGGTATAGCAATGAAGTATAGGTGCAACTTGCTGCATTGAGCATTGCGCAAGTGTTTGAGTAGAAGGTGAAAGCAGACACTAGTGTCTAACAGAGTCGCTGCCCATATAGAGCTATAGGCCGACAAATTCATAATGTGGAATACTTGTACCAAATTTCATAACTCTAAAATAAGCAGAATATTAAGGTCACAAATGGACAGTTCAAGAATGACAAAAGATGGCTGCCAAAAAGGCCTACATCTTGAATTTATCGTCATGTTCCCAATCAATACCCAAAGGCGTAGACCTGAACCAAATTTTATAACTCTTAAGTGAAATATTAAGGTCACATTTGGCATTCCAGGAATGAAGAAAGATGGCTGCTAAAATGCCCGCTATCTCAGTTGTCTCGAGAGGTAGGCTACTCAATAAAATGTTATTTTTTAATAATTACAGCAAGTGCACACCTAACTGTGTCATTCTTCTGCTTTCGCCCCCTAGCATATAACTAGCAAAAAAAAAATTTTTGCGAGGACACCCCCCCAACGTGACCCCCCCCCCCCCCCCCGGACTTGTAAAATCTAAAATTTTAAAATTACCTCCTTCCGAGGAGACCAGCCTAGAAATATAACTAGCAAAAATAACTAGATGAAGACAAATTAAAATTTGCAAGACTAGCAGGCCGTGGCATATTTAGGGAGGTGCCTTTGGGCCATTGCCTCCCTATGTGAAGGAAAAGTAACATGGGAAAGATAGCAAAAGTGCCTCGACAGGTTAGCAGCATTGAGTGGCCTAAATGTCATGAGTGATTGCCGGCATTGATTGAAAATATGTTATATTTGTCAAGAAAATTCAGAGAGAAATAGTCATATGTGTAATTAATGAAATAATTATCACACACTGAGAAGTGTAATTAAAAGGCAAGAAATGGAAGAAGAAGAACAAAGGCAATCAGCAGGTAGCTTACACTTGATTGCCAGAAATCCCCAGAATAGACTGCCATCATTGATGGTAATCATTGATGGTCATCATTGATAGGAAATGTATGTTTGTCAATAGAAAATTAACATAGAAACAGTCATATTATCACCCATTGAGAAATGGGAATGAAAGTTATGAAAAACAAATGAGTTGCTTTGTTAAAAACTTACCAGAAGTGTAGATATTTCCCTAAACAAAACTTAAATAGCACTGCAATGTACTTTTGTGTCTTTCCTGTGTCTTTAAGGACAATGAATAGCTTGATTGAAAAAGTTCTGTGCAACAGCATGATGACACCAGCCATAATGGCCCCAAGATGCCACCTAGTGTAATTGAAATGCAACACTGTCAATCTCCATCTAGTGGATATACAATGAACTATTGGCAAAGTGCATGGAGATTTGTGCATTTGCAAGTGAAATACACCAATTTAATACAGATCTAAGTATAATAATTGTTTGAGAATGCGGCATGTCGCATTATAAAGGTTTAGTTCACTTGACTGACAGGTAGGCAATGTAGAAATACAACGATTGCAGCTGCTACTTGAGCTCATGTGATGATGAGTTAGCAGACAACAAGTGTGTACGTACAAATATTTAGTGTGGCAACAGGATCCTGACAACTTCTAGTGTCTCTAGAGACTAGCCTCCTGCTAGTCTAAAAATTTCTGCAAGTACCCCCCCGGATGTGACCCTCCCCCCGAGCCTTGTATAGAATATAAAATTTAATACCTCCCCCGTGGTGACCCCAGCCTATCTAGCAGAAATAAACTTTTTTTTTGCGAGTACCAGACCACCCCTCCCGAGGTGACCCCCCTCGGGACTTGTAAAATCCAAAATTTTTTAATTACCTCCCTCCGAGGTGACCAGCCTAGAAATATAACTAGCAAAAATAAAAAATTTCTGCAAGCTCCCCCCGGATGTGACCCACCCCCCCCCGGCCTTGTATAGAATATAAAATTTAATACCTCCCCCGAGGTGACCCCAGCCTAGCAATATATCTAGCAGAAAAAAGCCTTTTTTTTGCAAGTACCCCCCCCCCGAGGTGACCCCCCTCGGGACTTGTAAAATCTAAAATTTTAAAATTACCTCCCTCAGAGGTGACCCCTAGCCTAGAAATATAACTAGTAAAAAAAATAATTTCTGCAAGTACCCCCCTGGAAATGTCCTCCCCCCCTATCGGGCCTTGCATAGAATATAAAATTTAATACCTCCCCCGAGGTGACCCTAGCCTGGCAATATAAAAGGCAGAAATTTTTTTTTTTTGCGACTACCCCCTCCGAGGTGACCCCCCTCGGGACTTGTAAAATCCTAAATTTTTTAATTACCTCCCTCCAAGGTGACCAGCCTAGAAATATAACAAGCAAAAATACAAAATTTCTGCAAGCTCCCCCCGGATGTGACCCCCCCCCCCCCGGGCCTAGTATAGAATATAAAATTTAATACCTCCCCCGAGGTGACCCCAGCCTAGCAATATAACTAGAAGAAAAAATACTTTTTTTTGCGAGCATCCCCCCCCGTGGTGAGGTGACCCCCCTCGGGACTTGTAAAATCTAAAATTTTTTAATTACCTCCCTCTGAGGTCACCCCTAGCCTAGAAATATAACTAGCAAAAAAAAATAATTTCTGCAAGTACCCCCCTGGAAATGTCCTCCCCCCCTCGGGCCTTGTATAGAATAGTAAATTTAATACCTTCCCCGAGGTGACCCCAGCCTGGCAATATAACAGGCAAAAAAATTTTTTTTTTGCGAGTACCCCCCCCCCCCCGAGGTGACCCAACCTCCGCCCCCCCCCCGAGGTGACCACCCTCGGGACTTGTCAAATCTTAAATTTTTTAATTACCTCCCTCAGAGGTGACCCCAAGCCCAGAGATATCACTTGCAAAAAAAAAAAAATTCTGCAAGTACCCCCCCCCCGAGGTGACCCCCCTCGGGACTTGTAAAATCTAAAATTTTAAAATTACCTCCTCCGAGGTGACCACCAGCCTAGAAATATAACTAGCAAAAATAAAAATTTCTGCAAGCACCCTTGGGCCTTGTATAGAATATAAAATTTAATACCTCCCCCAAGGTGACCTCAGCCTAGCAATATAACTAGCAGAAGAACACAATTTTTTTTTTGCGAGTACCCCCCCCCCCGAGGCGACCCCCTCGGGACTCGTAGAATCTAAAATTTAAAATTACCCCCCTCAGAGGTGACCCCTAGCCTAGAATAACTAGCAAAAAAAATAATTTCTGTAAGTACCCCCCGGAAATATCCTCCTCCCTTGGGCTTAGCATAGAATATAAAATTTAAAACCTCCCCAGAGGTGACCCAGCCTGGCAATATAACTAGCAGAAAAAAACTATTTTTTTTAGCGAGTACCCCCCGAGGTGACCCCCCTCGGGACTTGTAAAATCTAAAATTTTTTAATTACCTCCCTCCGAGGAGACCCCCGCGCCTAGAAATATAACTAGCAAAAATAAAAATTTCTGCAAGTACCCCCCGGATGTGACCCCCGGCCTTGTATAGAATATAAAATTTAATAGCTCCCGAGGGTTCCCCAGCCTAGCAATATAACTAGCAGAAAAAAAATAATAAATTTTGCGAGCACCCCCCCCCGAGGTGAGGTGACCCCCTCGGGACTTGTAAAATCTAAAATTTTAAAATAACCTCCCTCCAAGGTGACCCCTAGCCTAGAAATATAACTAGCAAGAAAAGATAATTTCTGCAAGTACCCCCCTGGTAATGTCCTCCCCCCTCGGGCCTTGCATGAAATATAAAATTTAACACCTTCCCCGAGGTGACCCCAGCCTGGCAACAAAACAGGCAGAAATTTTTTTTTGCGAGTACCCCCCCCCCCCCCCCGAGGTGACCCCCCTCGAGACTTGTAAAATCTAAAATTTTTTAATTATAATTTCTGCAAGTACCCCCCTGGATGTGTCCTCCCCTCCCCCCAGGCCTTGCATACTACATGTCTCCCTATTGGCTGAAATGGCCACTCCCACCAAGTCCCTCATTCTCATTGGCTCTAAATGGCCACACCCCCAAAAATTAAAAATTTTCAAGCACTGCCACAGTTTCAACCGAACAACTGTCAACCCATTACACCTTGCCTAATGCTGTCAAATTAGCCAACTAAGATTGCTTCTAACCAGCAATTACCACAAACACAAACTCAACGCATGATAGCCAAAAATGCATAGCTGTCATTATGCGCCACACCTCCAAATATCGACCACACCCCCAAATCCCATTATTAAAAAGGCTAGAGAATTCTCCAGAATTCTCCAGCCAAAAACAAAATGTTAATATTTGGAAATTTTATAAAATCAATACATGTATCTTGTACATGTCACTTCAGCATCTTGACACATCTGACAAAACAAATATTTTGGAAACAGAAGTTACAAAACGTTATAAAGTACACCATTTATTGTTCGGACTTCAACAACCTGGACATCTACTTGTCATGTAACCTGAACTAAGCAGCTAAGTGATCAATCCAAAATGACCTGACCAACAACGATATTGAACCTTACTTTCATAACAGTTTTATATAGATCTTCTTCAGATGATCTTATACAACTCATCTTTCAGATCTTTGATTTTTAAAATCAGAAAAGGATAAAAGCAACTTGTGTATCAAAACTTTCCAAAGATTTTCTGAATAGCCAATAAGCTTGCTTGTAATGGGGGGATCACTTGCGAGATTCACAACATATTATGATATTATAATATTATTACATTTTGATTTATAACATAACATATTTTTCATTCAACTTACCCTGCCAAAGGATTCTTGGGAGACTCCACTGTATCATACTCCTCACCATTCGCCTCCTGGAAAGAAAAATTGCGAAGTTAAAGCTTAGTGGAACTTGAACTGTGCAAAGTAATGCATAGAGGAACTTGAATTTTGCAAAGTTAATGCATGGAGGAACTTGAATTTTGCAAAGTTAATGCATGGTGGAACTTGAATTTTGCAAAGTAATGCATAGAGGAACTTGAATTTTGCAAAGTTAATGCATATGGAGGAACTTGAATTTTGCAAAGTTAATGCATGGTGGAACTTGAATTTTGCAAAGTTAATGCATGATGGAACTTGAATTTTGCAAAGTTAATGCATGGTGGAACTTGAATTTTGCAAAGTTAATCGCTTAATGCAGTGGAAAATGAATTTGCAAATTGAATGAATGGTGGAACTTGAACTTAGCAAAGCTAATGCATAGTAAACCTTGAATTTCGCATTGTAGCACTTGAATTTTGTAAAGTTCATGCACAGTGGAACATAAATTTTCAAATTGAATGCATGGTGGAACTTGAATTTTGCAAAGTTAACGCATTTAATGGTAGAACTTGCATTTTGTAAAGTTTAAAGTTAATGCATGTTGAGACTTGATTTTGTTTCCGAAGACATGTTCTCAAGTTTAGCGTGAAGTGTATAAAACAACAATGTTCAGATGGACACGAAATGCACAACTTTGGCTCATACACTGCCAAAAATTGTTCCCATGATGATTGTGCTTATGAAACAGTGAATCATGACAGCTCCTGACATCATGGTAAATGATGGTATAATGTATTGTATCGTACTTCTGTAAATATAGGCCTAGCATAGTTACATAAACACTTAAAATTACCACAACAATTTACCTATTCACACAGAGGGAGCACTTAATTTATTCTGCATGGTTTTGGAGATGAACCCATTTTAGCTAGAACAATGTACAAATAAGTGATGAAAAGTTTGGAAAAGTTTCCTAAAATCAGCGATTTGATCCCAGAAACTCACAACTAAAAAAGACTTTAAAAAAATATGTATGAAAAGTTGTAGCATCTAACCTTGCATAAAATTTTGGACTACAATAATGCTTATAACCTATTGCAGAAATCACAGATAATTTTCACAGTTGGAGCACCCATCTGTTACAACTATGTATATTTTGTATATATATTTATACATATAGTACCTGATTCCTCACCCACCCCCATATTTCAACCCAGTTTCCCTGGCAAAATGGAAATATATTTTTGTCACTTTTTGTACTTGCCTTTTTACTGGAGTTTTGTCTACATAATATATACAAAGGAAGTGGGAAATGCAGCAAACATACACATTTTTTAAAGCTGGCCTCATCCTATGATAAATAACAAAATGCTTTAAATTGGGATGACATGATCATTAACACTCTAATAATGACCATACAGACTGATCGGTGACAGAGCATTTCGTTCTATATTTTTGCAACCCCGATGGATGGATGATAGATGATTGGGGATATATATGTCCTGTATTTATGCACTAGGTTGGCTAATTAGGACAGAAGGAGGACATGGCAATGAGGCAAAGGATGATTGACACAGCCATCCAACATAGGCCCAGGTGACCTCGCAAGAGCTGGATTGGAACCCTAAACCCATCGATTGGCAGACTGGCAAGAAACCACTAGACCAACCCTCCCTCCGAATGCAGCCCCTTGTATTAGTGTCTGTGCCGGACAATAAAAGATCCTTCAAATGGGTTAAATGTGCAGCATGTTGAGGACTCCTGCTCTCTCTCTCTCCCATCTCATCAATCAACCCTCATCAGTGCCCAGAACTGGGCTTAGAGAGCTACACTTACCCTGTCTATCTGTCTATCTATCTATATTGTACAAACTATAAAAATTCTCACAAGCAAGCAGCTTCAACTGTAGAGGATGAATTTTACATACAGTCCATCATACCCACAACTATTTCGTGACATGCCATATATCATACTCGCATTTAATTAAATTCACAGGACCTGTCTATACAGTCTATAGGAGGGCCAGGTATAATATCGTATAAATATGCATGTGTGGTAGGAAATTGAAAATCCCAATGTGTGTGAGCAGTTTTAGCCCTAAAGAAAATTAATACTTTTAAGTACCTAAATAACAGAATTTGTCTATTTTCTTCAGAATAATACTGTAAGGCCAGTATGTACCCATGATAGACCTGTCAGATTAATAGTGGATATGTGCTAGGCCTGTTACTTCAAACTAAAAGCAGAGAGTTCTTGTAACTCATTATGGATGGATGATTAATTGGGGCTTAACGTCCTGAATTTATGCACTGGGTTGGCTTATCAGGACAAGAGGAGGACACAGCAAAAAGGCGAAGGATGACTGCAGCCATCCAACATAGGCTCCAGGTGACCAGGCAAAAGCTGGATTCGAACCCGGGACACAGCGATTGGCAGCCCAGCTTGCTACCACAAGACAAACCCTCTCCTAAGAGGTCCAGATATATCTCATAAATATCCCAGGATGGAGATCATTCTGCTAATTGTTTTTGGACAGGAGATTAGACCTGGGACCTTCAGCAAAGCAGGCTGTTATGCTTCAAAGCAGGGCTTCGGAGTTGGGTAGTAAGTGAACCGACTCCGACTCCCGAGGCTTTCTAAAAAGCAACTTCGACTCCTTAGGTCTCCTAAATTACGACTCCCGACTCGAGTCCACTTATCTGCATTATTTCACACAAATATCACATGGTTAACAGGGTAGAAAAATTAATTCTCCTAAGTTTTCATAGGATTCTATAGGCCTACATGAACCTTTTGTTTAGGAGTCAGGAGTCACTAATTTTTTTTCGACTCCGACTCCACCTGAAAGTCAAAGTTTGATTACGAATCCACCCAAAAACCTCAGACTACGACTCTGACTCCCGACTTCGACTCCACAGCCCTGTTTCAAAGCGACTTTACCAACTTAGGCTACCGCTATAAAAGAGGTCCAACTGTACAAATAATACTTATGGAAAACATAAATATATAAACACTAGTATCACACATGTGGCACCATAGGAATTTACACATATGAATGAAAATAGCCAGTGCCATAATGCCACACTGTTTTTCTGGGTATTACAGAGGCTATAACATAACTCCAAAGACTATTTTTCAAGCTTATAGGCTGCTTTAACAATGTTATAAGTCAGAATATTTTCAGAAAAGTCAGAATATTTTTAGAAAATCCCCAAAATAAACATAGCACAGTAGGATATTGCACACCTTTTTAAAAAGGTTTCTAAATGTTCAACCAAAACAAGATCCTTTGTTACTGTAGTTATTAATATGCCAGCAAACCATAATTGAAAGGGTGATGTCACTACCTAAAACTTTGGAATAAACACACTGCTCATGTGAGCTACGGCTAAACACAGAGAGTAGGTAGGAGATGAGTGGTTGATAGATAGATAGACAGATAGAAAGATAAATGACTGGGGCTTTACAGAGTTCCTCCGTGGCCTAATGGTTAAGAGTGCTTGTTTGCACAACCACTGGCTCTGAGGGCGTGGGTTCGAATCGCACCCCGGAACTCAATTTAGTCCGAGACCCATGGGACATTAAATGGAGGCGGGTTGTATCCAGTGTTCTATGCTGGGGCAACTGAAAGACCCTGGGCATCCCTGAATTAATAGGGTATGTACCAGACTCACAGTCTTCTCATCTCATCATCATACGGCGATCGCCTGCCTCGATATAGCCCACTAAGGTGCTGCTGAGGCGTAAAACACAAACAAACAAAACAAACAAACGAAGACTGGGGCTTTACGTCATGTACTTATGCCCTTGGTAGGGTAATTAGGACAGGAGCAGGACACAGCAATGAGGCGAAGGATGATTGAAACAGCCATCCAACATAGGCTAAGACGACCCAGCAAGAGCCTACGGGCAAGAGCCTGAAGAGCTGGATTCGAACCCTGGACCCAGCTATTGGCAGCCTAGCACGCTACCACTAGACCAACCCTCCCCAATAAGGGACCAGTAACCTAAAATTCTGCCAGCAAAACTTCAAACACTTACTACAATATCATCTACTCAGTCCCAAACGCTGAAGATGCCAAAAACTAGAAAAAATCAACAAGCACAAAAAAAAACAAAAAAAACACAAAGACCAAAAAAGTTCATGTACACCAGCTATCACTCCACATTGAACCTACACAACACCTAACCAATCATGGACATACCTGTACAGTAAATCTATCTATATGTGCATAGCAACATGCTGTCTATCTGGCACAGGTGTCTGCTTGTCTGTCTGTCTTGACACTAACTCATGAGACACCTTGACACACATTCCTGACTTCCCTGTGACATGTGTCTTGACACAGGTGCATAAAAAATGACAAAAAAGTGCTAGATGCTTGTTTAGTGATCATGTAAATGAATTCTGAGGGGTTGTAATGATCCACACAACATATTATTACAGTCACCATACTCTGATACTTTTGAACCTCTAAAAGTTTGCTCTTCATGATCAAAAAATACTTTGAAAACAAGTTTTTCAGAACCTTTCAGAGTCTTTCAGAGCTTTGAGAACCTTTCAGAGTCTTTCAGAGACTTTGTGAAACTTATAGAGTTTTGAGAGACTAAGAGAAGCTTTCAGAGTCTTTCAGCATCTTGAAGAGTCTTTTAACATGTTTAAGAACCTTTCAAAGCCATTAAGAGTCAACAGAAGATTTTAACAGTCTTTCAGAGACTTTGAGAACATTTCATGTCTTTCAGGGACTGTCAGCAACTTACAGAGTCTCTGTGAACCTTTGAGAGTGTCTGAGAGACTTCATGAACCTGTCACAGTCTTTCAGAGACTTTGAGAACCTTTCAGAGTCTTTCAGAGAACCTTTAAGAAACCTTCAGAGCCTTTTAGAGCCTTTCAAAATCTTTCAAGGAGTCTTTCCGAGTGGAATCTTCCAGATACTTTGAAAACTTTCAGTCTTTCAGAGTTTTTCAGAACCTTCCAGAGTATTTCAAAGTGTTTGAGAACCTTTCAGAAACCTCCAGAGTCTTTTATAGCCTTTCAGAGACTCCAATTCTTCTCAAATTTAAGTGTATTAGCCTTTTGTCTCATTGAGTGAATGTCTTTTTGGGCATGAGGTGACCTCATACCTTTGTGACCTCATTGAGGTTACAAATGCCAAACCAATGGAACCGTGACCTTGACCCTTAACCTTAGAAGCATTTTGTCAAGGTCATGCCCACTAATGATAACATACCACCCAGAAATAATCATTGGGATTGTTTTAAGGTTGTTAAGGGATATTGTTTAGGGTTGCTAAGATGGTTGTCAAGGGTTAGTAGGGGCTGTTGAGGGTTGCCAAGGTGAAGGTGCAAATGGGGTAACAATGTGATTTATAGAAGGGTATTGTGTTTACCTGAATACTTGACCTTAAAGAGGTTTTTTATCAACTCTCATGAGGGCATTGGTGACCTTGTAAATTATAGGTTGGGTGACTTAGTGACAAGGTCTATTGACTGATCCAATGATCCACACAGGAAGTCTGTTACTAAGTGTTCAGGATACAGAGGAAAGACCACTTTAAGATATACATTGAAGTTTTTCCCAACTTCCCATTGAAGCAGGAAGTCAGTAAACAGAGTAGATTGATCCCTGTGTTTATGTAGTGAAAGGTATAGATAATGTGACACTCTGCATGCTCTGGGAGCTTCTGAGCAGATTAAGCAAGTCCACAAAATGTTAATATAGCATATTTATACATTATGACTTTTAGATTTTATATAGTTCCCCTTCCACATAAATCTAGATAATCTAGATGGACTTCATCATTCAAGAGGATGGTACTCCATGTAAGTTAAATCTGCACCGACTTTCACCATACAGAACCGCAATCATACAAATCATTATAGCGATAACCTCAGGACATGGCCGGGGCAGGGTTTGAACCCGCATCCAAATAAATGTTGCGCATCGTGAAAACCTGCAAACCACTATGCTACGGAGCCAAATGTCAAGTATTTATCCATTGATTCTGATGTTCGGGCTCTTTTATTTGGTTAAAACATATTTTTATAACTTGGCCAACGAGCTCTTTTATTTGCCCAGCATCTATACAGACAATAGTATCGTTAGAGGTTGTCATTTCAGCATCTCATTCAATGAAAATTCTGAAATAAAGCTTAGCCTGTTGCATCCTCGTTCTACCATCGTCGGCAGCTTGTGACGGTGGTACCGAGGATGATATCCACCAATATAGTCTTCCATTTCTAAAAATAACGTGCAAGCACTTTAAGAGATGCTTGTAGATAGACTGCACATGATAGTATCTACCCCTTTGCCTGTCACCTGCACAAGGTTATCTGGCATGTGAGACCTGTACAAGGGTATTTGTCACTAAGACCTGCTGGAGGATATCTGGTCAGTGACCTACTTTTGGTGATTGACCTTTGACCTGCAGAAACTCAGCCTGTTTGTTTTCTTTATTAATTTCTTCACCTCAGAAAGACACCAAAAGTTTATCAACGCAAGATAAAATTCTATTGACACTGTATGCAAAGTTTTAATGACAGAGAAGAAACAGCATAACCAAGGCAGTTGTCATAAGTTTCAGAGCCTTCCTCCCACAATAGAGATGCCACTTGCAAGCAAGCACACATCTCTAAAAATAGAAAGTCTATTTCATGTAGATTTACAAACAAGGCTTTTGGTGATTGGAGTGCAATCACAGTTAATTTGTGGGGTGTGATTTTCCCACCCTTTATAAATATTGTTTAAAACATCATTTGTATAAATGTAGCAAAAAAGCTTGACAGAAACTACAATTTCTTCACGAAATAATTTCCAATTCATGTGACTATCCTTTTGATGTTATAGTGACATTGTGAAAATTATCTTACTAAATATTGTCTTTTATTTTTACAATTTCCATGTTATTTGATGGTTGCATGACCTGGCATGTTACAACTCATGTGGCATAAGTGAGCAACATAAAACGTGTCCTTGAAAAAAGACTTTAAAAAAAGCAACTCATTAAATTTTAGCTGAAAAAGACCACTGTTCCATAGATGATTTGATATTACTCTTTTTTCCTCACTGGTCCATGTAACAGTGCCATAACTGCTTCAAAGTTTCATTTACTATAAATAGCTCGTATGATTTTTGAAATTTCACACATGAAATGGTTTAAATCTGTGTGACATTACAGTCATTACTATACTACATTGAAAAGGACAATATGAAAAAATAAAATCACAGAACTGATTGCTGAGTACAAGAGTGTTCACAAATTTTGTCAGGATAGAGCAACACATTGCTTTAAGTCCTGTATTCTTGCAGCAATACACCTAACAGAATAGGTAGGGAGAAATAGGGAGACAAGAAGATGATTGACGGATGATTGTGGTTTTATGTCCTGTATTCATGCACTTGGGGCCAATTAGGACAGAAGGAGGACACAGCAATGAGGCGAAGAATGATTGAAACTGCCGTCCAACATGTGCGCAGGTGACCGGGCAAGAGCTGGATTCGAACCCAGGACCCAGCGATTGGCAGCTATCTTAGTCCAATTATTGAAACTCATAACATGTGATAGACATCAAAATTTCATTATCGGAGCAAAGAAATTTTTAATATTTTCCAAATTGAAATTACCTGCGCTAGCTCCCTCTGTTGAGCAATAAAATCATCCGTTGAAGCGTTGATGTTCGGGTGACTGCTACTGTGTCCATTTTTCGTTAAACCTGAAAAATAAAAAAATAAAAATCAATCAAACTATTCAGTTAATTTTTAAAAAAAATTAATACAGCTGGCTTAATTACTGGCTTGTATATTGGGCTTGGGTATCAGGCTTGTGTAATGCGTATAGTGCTGGAGATAGGGCTTGAGATGGGCTTGTTTGATTAGCTTGTGTATTGGGCTTGTGTATAGAGCTTTAGTTGGACTTGTGTAGGGCTTGTGATAGGCTTGTATAATGAGAATGCGTTAGGCTTGTGCATTGGGCATGAGATGAACTTGTGCATTAATTTGAGATGGGCTACTGTATTAGGCTGAGGTAGCTTGTGTATTGGACTTATGATGGGCTTGTAAGCCTTGCATATTGGGCTTGAGATGGGCTTGTGCATTGGGTTTGAGATGGGCTTGTGTATTGGGCTTAAAATGGAATTGTGTATTTGGCTTGAGATTGGGCTTGTGTTTTGGGCTTGTGATGGGCTGGTGTATAGGTCTTGTGTCTTGGGCTTGTGATAGGCTGTGATTGGCTTGTGATGCTTGAGTATTGGGCTTGAAATGAGCTTGAGTATTGTGCTTGAGTATTGGGCTTGAGTATTGAGCTTGAGTATTGGTCTTGAGTATTGGGCAGAGGTATTAGGCTTGAGTATTTGGCTTGACATTGGCTTGTGTATTGGGCTTTTGATCAGCTGTTTATTGTGCTTGTAGTTTGCTGTGTATTGACTTGTGACGGGCTTGTGTGTGTTGGGCTCATGCTGTGCTTGCGTATTGGGCTGGTGTATTGGACCTGAGATATCGATGGACTTTTGTATTGGGCTTGAGATGGAGCTTGCGTCTTGGGCTTGTGATGGCCTTGTGTATTGGGCTTAAGATGGGCTTGTGTACGGAGCTTGTAATGGACTTTTGTATTGGGCTAATGGTGTGCTTGTGTATTGGGCTTTAGATGGGCTTGAGATCAATTGGTGCATTGCTTGAGATGGACTTGTGTTTCAGGCTTGTGTATTAGGTTTGAGATTTCCTTGTGCATTAGGCTTGTGTATTGGGCTTTAGATGGGCTTGTTGGGCTTGATATGGACTCGCGTATTTAGCTTGGAATGGGCTTGTGTTTGGCTTGTGCAGAGTGGATGAGGGTTCAAACTCCGCTGTCAAGATGTTCAGAGGGTATCACTCTTTTCAGAAATGATGAGCATGATTGCCGTCCAGTATGCAGAAATTCGGTATATAAAAATACTACATTTAAAGGGACTATATGTTGTTATTGAAGTCTCATCAAATAATTTCTCTTTTTCATAACTTGTAATGACATGAATTTGATTAACTTCAATAACTTCTGATCCAAATGTAGTCAAATGAAACATATTACAACTGATTACACATTTTTAATCAAAATTTGCTAATTTCTATCAAAGTATTCCTCTTTGTCAAAATGACACGAATTAGATCAACTTCAATAGCTTTTGATCCGGATGTAGATTCATAAACCAAATTTATTACCAATTTACCACAATCATGGTTGCATGTAACACAGATCTGACCACTACATGCTATGGTGTCTCACACGAATTTGCATGTACTTGAATCATGTACTTCTGTGGTAGGCTTAAGTACATATATTGAGGGTATAATTGTACATAGATCTATGTGTAACTGATCCAGGCCTTTATTAAGCTTACCCAAGTACATTTAGAGGTTTTAAACATCAAATGCTGCATGTATGCTGTAAATTAAATTTCTATATTGGTTACTCTTGTTAAAAATAAGTCAATCGATCATTCAATCAATCAGTCAATTCAATCAGTCAATCAATCAATCAGTCCATCAGTCAGTCAGGCAATCAATCAGCCTCTTTGTCTTTTAGTCTATCGACCTACTCAGTTGTATAATAATTTTGTAATAATTCTAATAATTCAAATAATTCTAATAATTATCTAATATCTATCTATCTACCTATCTATCTATCTATCTATCTATCTTCCTACAGGTCTTCATATCTGCCTACCTTACTGTACATACCTTCACATCAAAAATGACCTCAAATCGTTTAAATAGTTAAAGGCATAATGCAATGTAGGACAGACAGTTCCACCCATAGAAAAAGGTCATTTTTGAAAGGTCAACAATTTAACCTCAGGCTCAAGAAAGGTCATTCAAAATATGTATGGTCATTCGTTTACACTGTTTAATATTTTTGTTAGAAGGATGCATGCTATATTTAGTATTGTGTAGGTTTTGACCTTTACCGGTAAATATAATGTGTCATGCTGTGGGTATATATATATAGACAAGAGTCCTGAAGGACCAATACAATAATGATATGTTGAAAAAGATACCAAATTAGAGTTTTTAGAGATGTCAGTCACACAATTTTAGCTATTTTTGCCCTTTAAATTAACTTTTGAAAATTGAAATGACTTTTAGTCATTTTTATGTGCCTTACATGTACATATTATATTACATTTCCAAAATTGGCAAAAAGGGGTGAAAATGTTAATGAAACATTGTTTCACTCCCACCAATGGGAATTTTGTATTTTTTCTTCTCTTTGTTTACTCAGAAATACAAGCTCAGCAGTTTTATAAATGTATCCATCTATATGCTACAATCATATCATTTGAAGAACAAACAATCAAATAGGTTTTCATTAAAAATTTTCTCATGAATTAAAAGGATGGGAGTACAGGGTGAGGAAGCAAATTTTTCTAAATTTGGAATATTTCAAACTTCAGTCGAAATGAAAGGTTTTGCTAAGTCATAAAAAATTCATATTTTCAGGCCTGAGAAACAAGACAAAAAGGATACTTTTTGTGAAGTTTGACTTGTATTATCTCAAATCAAAAATTCAATATGGCCGTCTAAACTTGGTGATGCTTTGAAAAAAAGCGCCTTCATATTTTGAGGCCGTGAGCCATGAAGACAGCAAGGAGGACAACAACATCGAGGTGACAGGTCTTGTTGACCAACTATTCTAAGATGCCCCACACGGAGAAGTAAGGGGAATTAAGGTATGAGCTGGCGAAGGGCCAGAAGTTGGCCGCCCAGAAGTCTCTGAAATTTCTTTAAGTGGAAATCCTGAACTGTCTTGGCCATAAGGCATGGGGAAAAAAAAATTGAATATCGAGCCATGCTTCCTGATGTAGCCCATCATTTTTTCACCATTTCTATCTTCTGGCCTTCATGGAATAGGCCGAATGGTGTCTTTGGGGTCCTGACTTATGATTTCAGGCCAAAATCATTTTGCATAGCTGCTCTGGCAGCCTTGAGGTCCACCTGAAGCTCTTCAACCACCTCTCTCATGGAGGTTGCAGGTACCTTGTCAGTTTTGTCGTCAGTGACTCCAGGAATGCTCCATTCCTCTCTTAATTCTCTCCACAAACTCCCAGACTTCCCTCTTATTCCTTTCCCATCATTGATTGCCTTCATGATATTGTATTCCGGTTGTGAGGTCACTCTGATGATGTCAGGGATTGTTTTTTAGTCCATTTGGCACTGAAGCAAATCTGACCACCTCTTCCTTTTTGTCTCCTGTGGAGTCATTTTTAATCACAGCTCATTCTAACCTTCCACAGGTATGGCTGATACCTTAATAATTATGCTGTATTGTTTTCATAATTTTCCTGTAGATGTCAGATGCTTTTTTAGCACAAGGAAGTTCATGGAAAATTTTGGTTCCCCACCCTGTACGCTCATTCGGCAATGCTCTGAGCTTCCAAATGCTAGGTCCAGGGTTCCAACCCCGCTCTTGCCAGGTCACTTGGACCTATTTTTGACAGCAGTTTCAATCATCCTCTGCCTCATTGCGCCCAGAATCCCAGACCCTCATTGCTATGTCCTCCTCCTACTCTCCTAATTAGCCTACAAGCTCCTGCATAACTGTAACAGAAGTGCCTAAATACAAGATGTAAAGCTCCAATCATCCATCAATCCCATAAATAATATTCAATATATTTCCTTGCTGAGGCTATTCCCCTATAAAAATTAAAATTCTAACTTCATCTAGAATAATTCCTTCAAATTCATAAAGCTGAGTTTTATATCACTTCCTAAAATAGTTCTAAAGTTTTGTACCTGACCCTTTGATGTTAAAATAATTGTTGCCAAATTAGAAAGTCAAACACTCTGACAAACAGGGCTATTGTTTCTAACAATAGGAACATGTGAGAGGTCCATACTCATGGTCATGTGACCGGGAACAGGTGGTGACCTTCTGTTAGGTCAAGGTTGCTATGGAAACCAGAACTCCCTTGAATCCTCCCTTGAGGGCCTGAATCCATAGGGTGCCTCTATTAAACTAATATTATTTGGATATCTGAATTAATTTTCACTTCATCAAATTAGATTACCTGGGCAGGAAATTAGTATGACACTAAAACTTCAAGAGGGTTGGAAGAATGGATGATTGAGACTATATGTCCTGTTTCTCTGCACTGAACAGCTGGTGGGCAAATGAGGACAGGAGGAGGGCACGGCTATGAGGATGATTGAAACTGCTGTCCAACATAGATCCAGGTGATCTTTTGAGAGCTTGGAATATAACTCTGCATCCAAAAAAGTGCTTCCAGTTGAACTCAAGAGTGCTTCCAACTGAGCCAAGAGTGCTTCCAACTGAACTTAGAGTGCTTCCAACTGAGCCAAGAGTGCTTCCAACTGAACTTAAGAGTGCTTCCAACTGAGCCAAGAGTGCTTCCAACTGAACTCAGAGTGCTTCCAACTGAACCTATCTCACCACAATATTACCTCCCAAAAACATCACAATCCATACATTCTGTTAATGGAAACAATGAATTTTATAATCATATGCACATCATTCAAATCTCATTGACCATGTTGTCATGAAGTCTTGCAGATTTTCCATCAGCTCTGGTTGCCAATTTACCAAAAGTTTATTCAAGATTATGTCAGAATTTGGATAACTCGCCAAAACTAGAAATGTATCACATAATATTGCCAAATATCACATGTATCAAAGTAGAATTTGATTAACTGCTTGGATACTGTATTGAAAATATACAAGCCTTGGTATATCATGTATATAGCAAGCCTATACACTCAATGTACAACTAAAAGGCAAGCTTCACCCTAAATATGAGCAAAAAAAGTACCCTTTTTTGCTTCATTACACTCTGTATAGCACACATGTCTAGACACTGGGGAGCCTATTGATGTACCCTTCAGTAAATGCAAAGTACCACGAAGTTCGGAGTCAGAGTTGGAGTCTGAGTTGTGGAGTCAGGGATTTTTGAGGCATTGGAGTCGGTCGGAATTAGTCAGAATGAGTCAGAGTTGGTTGGAGTCAGTATGAATTAGTCGGAGTCAGTTTAAGTCAGTCGGAGTAGGTTGGAGTCAGTTGCAGTCAGTCAGAGTCAATTTGAGTCAGTCAGAATTTGTTGGAGTCAGAGTCGAACTACAAATCTAGCTGGAGTTGTCGCTGTACATGCTGTAGTAATAGTAGGGAGTCAGAGTCAGAAATATTACTTGAAATTCAATTAAACTTTCATTCTAATTTGGTTATATCTGCTGAGTTGTTTTGGAAAATTATAGCTGGTACTTTGATGATTGGCTTTTATTTTTGTCTTTGTTGTAAAATGTCAGGTTCTGCAAAGCTCCAGACAATGGACTACATCAAAAGGATGATACTCCATAAGGCAAAGATCTGTGCATTCCAAATTTCCAATTCACAGTTTGTTCCAATCAAATTTTTCCCTTCAATTCTCAGTGTGTTGCTGCATACAACCTCATTTTGAAATTCAATCGAACACAACTGGCTTCAAATAATGTTAAACAAAGTTAAAACTTGAACAAAATTCTAAAATCAACCACTCTGCATTCTACAACCACCCTAAAGCAAATACCCCACCAGCAAGAAGGCAACAACCAAAAGCTATTACATCACTCCACCCCTAAATGCTTGGCTAATGCCTAAATGTTGCTGAGACAGGGCTACAAGAAAGATGCTGCAGGCTGGGGGGATGACTCATCCTGCTATTTTGAGCTGTGATGCTAAACTGCTCTGATTTACTTCAAATGCTTCATATTGGCAATCACTGCAGCACATTTGTTATTTATTCACACTGAATATTAAATTACTGAGTGCTATATTATCAATAAATTGTGAATTAACCAAAATATGCGACAAAAATCAATACATTTGTTCATCCATATAAATGGAGTTTTTAATGCAGCTGATTTATACCTATTTTCTGTAAGACTTATGTGTAATTCTATGAAAAATACTGGTCAACATGGTCAATATTATAAAATTCTGAAAGTAGACTAGATCATGTAGACAGTACGGACTGTATAAATACAGTTGGACAAAATTGAAGTTAATTTATAGCAAGCAATTGCTGGTGTTTTTGAATGTCATAATTGTCAGATTTATATCAATTAAATGTCAGAATGTTTTATTTTAATTTATGAAAACATAGGCTGCAGTGCAGCATAACCTGGCTCATGGGTCAGTCAAATTCTTCTTTGGACCTAAACTAATGACAGCTTCCTTAAAACTTACGACTGCACTGTAGTAGTACATTTCTATTAACAAATACATATTTCACTGAAATGCACTGGGAAAAAGAAATCCAAGAAGGTGAAGTGTCTTCCTCTTGTGATGAAGGATGGATGGATGGATGATTGGGGCTTTAAGTTCTGTATTTATTCACTTGGTACGCTAATTAGGACAGGAGGACACGGCAATGAGGCGAAGGATGATTGAAACAGCCATCTAACATAGGCCCAGGTGACCGGGCAAGAGCTGGATTCGAACTCTGGACCCAGCGATTGGCACCTCTTGTGACAACATAATATAAATCTCAGTAGCGCAAGAAAGATTACTAATATTACTTTTCCAATAACTTTGGTCTAATTTTAGTTCTATATTTTTGTTCAAAACTTCACATTTTATCAGAACGCCTAATTGATTCAATGTCATCAGGATCTTACAGTAGGGCCGACAATAAATTCCCCGTAAAAGGTAGGTTACTTATCATATAAATTATGCTTAATAATCCAAATTGGCATTGACATTATGCTACAACTAACTTCTAGAAAGGTCATGTTTAAACAGTGCACCTGATAGACCATAAAGTAATTGACAAGTCTTTATCATTTGTATTTTGATGTACTGGCATTTATCTGGTACCATATATTAATAAGATAGCATTGTTTACTGTGCAAGATTACAGAATATTGTTTCTATTGTTGCATGTTTATTACTTTGATTAGTTTGGTAACTTATTACATGTACATTGTAATATCCTAAATCTTTTACATAATAATATTGCTGTTCCATTTTCAAGATATGACAAAAATAAATCCAGTACCATCCTTAATGAAATAGTATGATGTTTTAATTTTCTTTTTTGATAGGTAATGAGAATTAAATGATTCTTATTTTAAAATACTATGCAATAAATCATGGCCACTTTGTTTCCAAGTCATGACAATAATTTAAAAGTGTTACAGCCAACGAAGGACAAGTGATTACATTTGGCTATTTGACATCAATGATGTCACCACATGTCCTGCCTTTTACATGAAATGACTGAAATGAGTGATCAATTTGTTAAAAGTTGGAAGATGTGTTATTCTTGACCTAAATACTGCCACCATGCCACTGACCTCGGAGTTACCTTATCAGGTCAGGACAATGTTTTGAGATACTGTATCCCTTAGTAATTTTGTCTAGTAACTAGGAATGTGGATGTTTGATAATATTGAAATAGAGAGTGACACTGGTGATATGACTACATTCTGTAGGCAGTGGAGAATGATAGGCTTGCTGTTCTTTCAGTTAATAACATTTATGCATTTGTAAAAGAAATTCAAGCTGTATTCGGAGTCGACGTAAGGGTCTAGTATGGAGTAGAGGTCGGAGTCGCCAAATTAGTTTGTATGGGATTGAGAGTTCGAGTTAACAATCGGAGATGGAATGGGGAGTCAAGAGTTGGAGTCATATTTTGAAAGAAAGCAGGAGTCTGGACTCCGGGGTAGGTAGGAGATGGAACTTTCAAAGCTCTACCTGAGCTAGCAACTTACAAGATATAAATAATGAAGGAATCCTACTCTGGGTGGTTCATTTCATAATACACTTTTCTTGAAATAAATCAAATTGGATCAAACTCTTTTTAAAATAGATTAACCCAACTCTCACGAATAAGATATTGAAGACACACATCTCAAGAATCATTAACCTCAAATGATCACTTACCGTCAGGTCTTGGGGGTAAAGTAGGGGGTAATCTCAACACGTCCAACCGTTCCACGTAATACAACCGTTTCTTTTCCGTGGAAGCCGAAAGTTTCTCCTTGGACAACGTATCGATAAGGAAATCATCTATCCCAGGGAGAAGTTCTGAAAATATAAAAGACATTTTATCAATTTTTTGGAACTTATTTGTGTCAAGTCATTACATTATACAGTTCTTTCGGATGCTCTGTAAGTCCTAGTCTTATAGATAGATGAAGATGGATGATTAGGGCTTTACGTCCTGTAATCTAGTCTGACAGGTAGATGGCGTAGAACGGAGTAAAGTTGGCAATCCCGGGGAAAGTAGGCCTGCAAGCTATTTTGACCAACTTAATGGAAAAAATGCCTACTTTCCTCACTGACACGGGTTTCTTTGGCAAAGTTGCCACTTGTTTCAGCGAGGAAAGTTGGCATTTCTGCCAATAAGTGGGTTAAAATAGGCAGCAAAATTTCATCCAGATTGCCAACTTTACTCCTTTCTATTGTAGATAGATACGGTAAGTGAAATAAATCAAATCGGATCAAACTCTTTTTAAAATAGATTAACCCAACTGTCACAAATAAGATATTGAAGACACACATCTTAACATGCTCAAGAATCATTAACCTCAAATGATCACTTACCGTCAGGTCTTGGGGGTAAAGTAGGGGGTAATCTCAATACGTCCAACCGTTTTATTGTACTCATCAACAATACTGAATCTGGCAAGTTACCTCTACGATATGGCGTTCCTCAAGGATCAAAACTGGGCCCAATCTTATTCAATTCATACATTGCACCAGTAAGCAAAGTAGCTGAACAAAACCAGGTCGAGGATCAAAAGTATGCTGATGATGAGCAACTTATTCTGTCCTTCAAACCAACATTTCTTGGACAAGAACATGCCAGAAAGAAAATGGAAAAATGCATCACAGAAATAAGAGATTTTCTACACAGAAACAAGCTTTGCAACAATGGTGAAAAGACAGAAGTTCTCTTAATTGGTTCAGCAAATCAACTCAAAAAGCTTCATGTGTCAGCACTAACTATTGAAAATGTTGAAATCAAAGTGACCGATCATGTCAGAAATTTAGGCGTGTTCTTCGATAAACACATGACTATGGAAAAGCAAGTGAACAAAATGTGTCAAAATGCTTACTACAACTTACGGAATATCTCCAAAATTCGTAAATCGTTAAGCAAAGAATCAATTAATTCAGCTGTTAATGCACTAGTCACCCCTCACTTTGACTATGGAAATGGACTTCTAAATGGTTGTTCCAAGCATGTGATAAAGAAACTCCAAGTGGCTCAAAACTCAGCAGTGCGATTGATTGAAGGACTCAAACGACAAGTTCAAGTGAGTGTATACAGGAAAGAGTTACACTGGCTACCTATTCCTGCTAGGATTCAATTTAAACTGATGACAACCACATGGAAGTCTCTGAACAATCAAGCACCAAAATACATTAAAACTCTCTGTAAACTTAAACCAGAAAATGACCGTAATTTGCGTAGCAACAATAAACTGCTGTTAGAAGTGCCTGCAATGCGGAATCAAAACAAGTTTGAAGATCGAGCCTTCTCTCACTCAGCACCAAAGCTATGGAATAGCCTACCAGAGAATGTGAGAGTATCCACAACCCTGGAGAACTTCAAAAAAAGACTGAAAACATATCTATTTGAGAAGTTTTACAACTAACACAATCATACCCCACAAGCGCTAATGAGCAGTTTACTGGAATTAGCGCTATACAAGTAACTAATTTTATTATTATATTATTATAAGTGCAGCCCTCTAAGCCTAGTTCTGGGCGCTCACGAGGGTTGATTGATAAGACAGGTCAGAGTGAGTGAGAGTCCTCAAAAGTGTTACATATTTACCCCATGTGAGGGATCTTTTACTTGCCCAACAGAACGACATCCAGCTGGGATTTTGCTCATGAAATTGGGTGTTCCACAAGCGGGGTTCGAACCCATGCGGGCAAACACCTTCAGCAAAGCAGGTGGGAACCTTAACCACTCTGCCACCCAACTGCCAGGAAAGTGGCAAATAAACTTATCAAATTTTACAAACCAAAAAGTAAACTATACCTTCAGTAAACCTGACATAGATCCGTTTGTCGTCTAATTCTTTTTCGGACACATACTCCATAGCATTGCTATAGAGACTGCCTTTCACCGCATTCATTTCCACATAGAACGTCATTTTTACAACTTGTCACAAAAAAAAAACCAACAATTAAATTTCCAATGCTCATTAAATTGGTTTTAGTCCCTTTCTGTCATAAAACATTTTAGTATTGAGTTCCATAGCTAGTAGATCATTGCACAATTTGTAGATAGTATTGAATAGTCTGGGAATTTCTGCAAAGCACCTAGACAATAGTAGACATCAATATTTTTCATGAAGCTTCAAAAGTCTCCTTGAAGAGATTTGTTGTAAATTGAAATAACTTTCAATTTGTAGTCAATTTCCATATATTTTTTACAACATAAGACTAGAAGCACCCAGAGAATGCTGAAGTGACTAGAAGCTGATCTTTTAATTTTTTTCAAAACTTTTATACCGATAGTTCTGGTTTGTTACAAAAACACCTGAAGCAGAACTTTTTATAAGGTTTTATGCACCAGAGATTTTTAAAAATGCTAAATATATTTCCTGGTTTCATAGAGGGACATAAAGTGACCAAACATTTACTAAATATTCCATAACCATGATTTTCAAAGTATAAAAATCATAGACATATCTAGTCCATAAACAGCATATTTGTAGAATGAAACTTGGCAAAATAATTGGTAAATATGGTCAATGTTCAAATCCAATGGTGAAATGTGTTTCATATAATTCACGATGCAGAACCAGTGCAACAAAAAGGCATTACTTCAATCACAAAGATATCACACAGGAAGTGCCCACTATTATCTCTATGTTTTCAGCGTAGTCCCTTTATATCACTGATAAAATATGTGAGAGCACCATATATTTATTAAAGATCTATGATGGTCTATGATACTGAAACAATTGCTTGAAAGTGTCTGTAAGCCATAAATGTTTGTTCAGTACTCCATGATTGGAAATGGTACATATAATTTATACTTATTCCTCATGCAGAAAAGTTTAAGAGATCTTCCACTAAATAAACAGCTTTAACTTTAAGAAACTTCAAGAACTTAAGTTTTAGTCCATTTCGGTCACCACATAGCTCTCACAAGGAAACAAGCTTCCCTAAGTTAGTAAGTGATATAATTTCCAGTATTAAGTATTTCTATTGATTGGAACTTGGTACATATAATTCCTCAAGCATAACTTCCAAAGATCTTGCACACTAACGTGCAAAATGAAACAGTTTTTCGAAAACACCTTTTTAAGAAGAACTTAAGTTTAGTCCATTTCTGCTATAAAACATCCCAAAATGAAACTGCTTCAAGAACAACTTCTCTAAGAACTTAAATTTAGTCCATTTCTGCTATTTAATCACTGAGCAATGCTCACTGAATGGTATAATGTTAACTAATAACACACACTCTACATGACCCAACATATTCTATGGTCTATGAATGGCTTTACAATTCCTGAACATAAGATCCTGCATCAAAAATAGTTTTCCATTTTCCCCAAATAATTTACACATGTCGAACAGGGCAGATCATGATGTTCAAGGTTTGATACATATATACAGCCCTATATATACCGAATTTCCTCGAATAAGCGCCTACTCCTAGGTCGAATAATTTGAAAGCGGGGAAAGTTAGCTGAGTGGTATGAGTGGTAGATGGAAGGATGGATGAATGGGGCTTTACGTCCTGTATTCGGGCAATATGTCCTATATTTATGCACTTGGTAGGCTAATTAGGACAGGAGGAGGACATGGCAAGGAGGCAAAGGATGATTGAAACAGCCGCCCAACATAGGCCCAGGTGACCCGGCAAGACTGATTGGCAGTCCAGCACGCTACCACTAGACCAACCTGCCCTCCGGTATGAGTGGTAGCATGCTGAGCTGCCAATTGCTAGGTCCAGGGTTCGAATCAAACTCTTGCTGGGTAACCTGGGCCTATGTTGGATGGCAGTTTCAATCATCCTTCACCTCATTGCTGTGTCCTCCTCCTGTCCTAATTAGCTACCATGAGAATAATTTATACAGGACGTAAAGCCGCAATCATCCATCCATCCAAATAACTTGAAAAAGGCCTAAGGCCAGACATTATTGATCTTTGGCTTCTCGGATCTTCTCAAGGCCCTTTTTGTAGGGTAGGTAGGTAGGATGAAAAAAAAGTGAAATCTCAATTCTTATAATGTCAATTTGATAAAAATTGCAGGTACAGCTGTATGCTCAATTTTTTTTTCCATAGCCTAGGCAGATAATCGGTTGAGTCGGTCAATCTGAGAAGCTAAAAATTAAAAAATTCTGGCCTAAGTGCCTCCACCAATGCAAGAGGGTGTGGTACAGTCTCTGAGGGTGGGGTGGGCAATAGGGCTCTATGTCTTGTATTAATGCATTAACTATGAAGTACCAGGGTACTGACCAGGCTTATGGAACAGGTTGATAGCGCTTATATTTTTATTTGAAGGAATACGGTAAAATCACAAAATGCTAGATGTGGTATGGTTAAAAATGCCAAAAATATGTATGTGAAACAAGTACACCCTGGCTCATAAAATATTTCATATTGGATAATTCATTAAATGCAAACTGCTTTTTATCGTGGGCCATTCATCGTTCATGGTATGTGGAAGGCTGGAAACCACAGTGCAGAGAGCCGAAGGTGGCAAGGTGCCTGTCATGATAGATGGATGGATGACTGCATTTATGTCCTGTATTTATGTACTTGGTAGGCTAAGTAGGACAGGAGGAGGACACAACAACGACTCAATGAGGCAAAGGATTGAAACTGCCATCCAACATAAGTCAAGGTTACCAAGCAAGACTGCCAAGAGATGGATTCGAACCCCGGGATTCGAACCCAGGTCCCAGCGATTGGCAGCCTTGAGCATGCTACCATTGAGCTTACCCTCTCCCTAGAAAGCCAAAGAGTGTTACAAACTATAAACCATTAAACTCCCATACACCATATAAATTTATGAACAATGGTGTATCACGTATTAATATAAAAACGAATGGAACTTTATGGAACATCAGAGACTGTACTACTAGACCTATTTCCTTATCACCACCAATAATGGTTAGGATGTCGTCCATGTAATACACATTTGATTTGTACTTACGAAAATCGATTAAGAAAATGAGGAAAACAAGTTTTTATAATTACGTGGCATATATTTTCCCAGTGATTGCCACTTGCCAAATAGTGCGAAAATACAACATTTGTAAATTGACCCTAAAATTGGCAAAATCAGGTTTGGCCCCCACATGGCCCATTACTGTACAACATGTATTGGAACACTGAACGCTACTGAAGTAAATATAGCTCACTTGGGAAAACAATTTGTATGAAAAAATATGGAAAATGTCCTGTTAGAAAAATAAAAGTTCCTACAAATTTGGTCTGCTGACTGGCATAGTGGTAAAGGTGCCTGCCTGCTCCACTGAAGGTCTTGGCCTGTATGGGTTCAAAACTTCGAACTCTTGCTGGTGAACCCCGAAATTTTCAGTGGACCTTCAAGAGCAAAATCCCAGCTGGATGTAGTTCGTATGAGCTGTAAATTGGTGGCCCCTCGTATCAGTTTCTGTGCTGGGCAAGTAAAAGATCCCTCACGTGGGGTAAATGTGTAACATTTTGTGGACTCCTGCTCTCTCTCCCATCTCATCAATCAACCCTCGTGGGCACCCATAATTGGGCTTTGAGGGCTGCACTTACCATACAGATAGATATATAGATAGATATATAGATAGATAGATAGACAGATAGATAGATAGCCAGACAGATTGATTGATTGACTGATGATTGATTGACAGAATGATTGATTGATTGGCAGACAGACCAACTATCAATTCTGACAGACTCAGCCAGACTTATTTAAACAGCACTTCAAAAGTTGCTTCCAAATTGATGATGATTTCATACAAACATAAGTTATCTACTTAATCTAAGCTATAGGCCTACCTGGACACCACAGCATTAAAGTGATGAACATGGCAGATTTTAATGGCATCAAAATGGCTAAATTTCGTGATTATAGTTTTCAATTCCAACAGGTGCTAGGTGATCTCTGATTGATTGATGGCAATTAAATGATATTGCCCCATTATTGGTTCAATATTATGAATTAATGGCCTCTGTCAAGTATGAGGTGATATATTTGATATGTTGTTGACCACTTGTTGATATGTGATGTTAAGAGACGTTAATTTCTGATGATCAACCAATTAGCACTAATTTGATCATTGTTGATCAGTGCTGATGTTTACAACAATTTGATTAAGATGTTTACATTATATCTGTCTGTCTGTCTATCTAGCCGTCAGTGGCGTAACTAGGCAGTCTCGAATGGGGGGGCACCTGGGGGGGCACGCGTTTCTCTGGGGGGGGCACCCTCTATACTAACTGTGTAATTTAGCCAGAGTTGCAAAGTTCATATGGGGGGCACCTGGGGGGGCACAGGTCCAATATGGGGGGGCACGTGCCCCCCCGTGCCCCCCCATAGGGACGCCACTGCTAGCCGTCTGTCAGCAGTCTAGCTGCTCGTTTGTTAGCCTGACTGTATCTGACTCCTGGTCAAGAACCTGGGTGTTATCTATCAGCTACTACTATCTATCTATCTATCTATCTATCTATCTATCTATCTATCTATCTATCTATCTATCTATCTATCACTAAATCTTAAAATAAAGAAATATATTTACCCATTTTATAACCACTTTAAAGCAGCTACTTCCTTGGATAAGTGCTCAGTCAAATGATCAACTAAATGATCAACTAAAGTAACATACAAAAGTGCAAATCTGTTCAGAGATCACTATGGCAAAAATATGCCCTAGGGCCTCATAGCCTATGGTTTTAAAACATGTTTTAAAAGGCCTTCAAAAATTTATATGAATGAGGCGGACACAACATAGGTGGAGGGACTAACAACTAAGTCTGTATGTCAGTGTATGACTGTATTTGCATTAAAGGTGGTCAAATTGCATTCATACCTTTTTGGTACACATGTGTGTGATCATTTAGGCCTATAGATTAGTATAAAGTTTTAAGTTTGTATTTGGAAATATGCTACAAAACAGATAATTTTAAAATAGGACGACTTTACCATCTTTGAAATTATTTATTACCTGGTCTCCTGATTAAGCTGATTTACAGCCAAATATAAATATCAGAAACTTTGCTTTTAAAAATCCAGAAATCTCATTGCTCAATTACTTTTAATGGTTTAAGAATTACATTGTAGGCCTATTACAAAATATACAACATTAAATAACATAAAGATAAGACAGATAAAAGATAGGATAGAAAGATAGATAGATAGATGGATAGATAGATAGGATAGATAGGGTAGATAGAAAGATAGATAGATAGATGGATAGATAGATATGGGTGATTGGGTCTGTATACCCTGTATTTATGCACATTGGTAGAATAATTAGGACAGGAGGGGGCACAGTAATGAGGCAAAGGATGATTGAAACTGCTGTCCAACATATACGTCCAGGTTACACGGGCAGAGCCAACTCTGCTACAAACCACACCTGTAACACCTATGACAGATGAACAGATGATAAATAGATATATCTATAATAGAGAGACAAAGACAGATGATCACAGATCTGATTGAGATAGATAAATTCACAGAATTTTTGGCCTAACATTGATTGGTGGGAGACATCCAAATTTCATTAATTAGGCCAAACCTAAAATGTACAATTTTAAAACATGTTCTTCATTAAAATTTGGTGCCGCAACGACTACATCATGTCCATCAAACATTCTCACGTAGTCCGATTCTCACAATGTGTGAAATTGTGAAAACCAGTAATTCAGCAAACTCTTCGCACCGCGAAATAGACTCAGGCAGAAATGAATATATATTGCATCTATATGGCAAATTTGTGGGAAAATTCTTAATGAGGCCCTATCAGATATTGCCAGGGTATTAAATTGATGTCATACTTTTTCATTCCAGTTTTGCAATTACTTCAAATCAAAGGACTTCATAGGTATCATATCCCTTTACTCTCAAATTAATTGAATGGATGATTGAGGCTTTACGTCCTGTTTTTATACACTTGGCAGGATAATTAGGACAGGAGGATAACACAACAGTTAGGCAAAGGATGATCGAAACTACCGTCCAACATAGGCCAAGTGACCAGGCAAGAGCTGGATTCGAACCCGGGACCCAGTGATTGGCAGCCCACCATGCTACCACTGAGCTAACCCCCCCCCCCTCCCAGCTGATGCATGAGTTTACACTTTGTTCTCAGTCATGAAATTGAATAAATCCTGTTACTAATCACCTAAACACCCTGATGGTCATGATTCTGCATAAACATGATAAATGACTAGAAAGGTACATAACTGTTAGCATACTTAGCTGTGCTTCCTGTTGAAACTTAATAATATCAAATAACAGGAATTTGCATTGACATAAACTAATACAATTATTTTTGGGCAAACCATTAAATTTATTTGGTGAGCAATATATCGCTTACTACTTACTAGTTAGTATTACTAACTTACTACCATCTACCATGACTATTCAGATGCCGAACAGATATTTTTGTGCTGGTAGTACCAGCCTGGTACACCACAAAACCTAACTATTAAGTTGATAGCAGAAAGAATGGATGGTTGGGGCTTTACGTCCTGCATTTAAAAAGTTGGTACTTTTAAGATGGCAGGTTAACAAGGACAGTCCTGGGGAGGACACAGCAATGAGGCGAAGGATGATTGAAACTGCCACCCAACAAAGGTCCAGGTGACCCTGCAAGGCCAGGGTTCAAACCCTGGACCCAAAGATTGGCAGCCCAGCATGCTAGTTCCACTGAGCCCCCCACATACACACGAAAGCAGAAAGAACATAATGATACTGATATAATTATACATTATGCTAAATAAAATTACAATCTTTATGAAAACATTGTAAAAGAAATTCAAGGCATGGATGTAGCAATATCAGAAGTGGTAGATGGAATCATTTCTTAAAGCAGTGACTCACACATTGTGACAAAATACCTGGGTTGTGAGTCATCAGCTTATATTAGTCATGATCTATTTTTAGAAGTTACCTGTTAATGATCCATGACTCATACAAGCTTGCAATTTTTCTATTTTGTTTTTCCCATTGACAAGTAGCCACACTGAAAATGACAACTTTAGATGGATGGATGATTGGGGCTTTACGTTCTGTGCTATACACATGATGCACTTAGTTGGCTAATTGGGACAGGCAGTAGCCAGGAGGACACATAAATTAGGTGAAGGGTGATTGAAACTGCTGACCAACATAGGTCCAGGCGTCTTGGTTAGCCAGACCTTGAATCAAACCTGCTACCAACTGAGCTAACTCTCCCTGATCCCCTCCCACATTCCTGATACAATATTTACCAAAATAAATTAAAATTTGAGTCTAAGCTGGAACTATGACCAAGAAATTGGCATCAATGAATAAAATTTAATTAATCAATCTGTTCAAAAAGAAAGCAATCTTCAAGCAAGCATGAACCAATAACCTGCATTAGACATATGAAACACATTGCAACGTCATTTCAACAAAGAGAAAAAGATATCATCTTTGGCTTCAGAATTTTGGCATCAATAAGATTTTAGACATTTTAAAAATTTAAACCAATTCAAAACATGAATGAAAGACACAGAAACCAACAAAGGAAAAATTGAAGAAATCAAAGGAAAATACCATGAATTGTTGTGCTAGCTTGTCGCACTTTAGCAATGGTGACTTTCAGCAGATTGACAACTGCCTGAGCGTCGACTAACGCCCTGGACGCTCGAGGGACCCGAGTTCCATCCCGGGCCCGAGGAATTTGTGGACTGCTACAACCGTCTTTACACTGCTGTCTTTTCTGCCTTTGACGTTTCTTTATATCCACGACAGCTTGTGACCGTGATGCAGTTTTACCGTTCCACGTATTGACCTGTCTCTTGCGAGTAAAAGGGCTTCTTTCCAGCCATGATGAACTACCTTTCATTTTGCAGATTTAAAATGTTTTAATTACGTTCCTCTTGCCATGAAGATGGTATACCAGTAGTTTGTGTCCAGCCCATTGGTTTTTGTGTAAGTTGTATAAAAGCAACTCAGTTATTGACAACTTATTGTGGACTTCAAGCTGTCAACTCCTTACTATTTCCTCCCCTTTGTAGTTATGTCACTGTACTATGCAAACTCAATTGACGTCTTAATTGCAATTGCAACCAATTGAGTGGGTTAATTACCCTGGATTCAGAAGTTTTCTTGGTACAGCCACAGTACCACAATCCTGTGTACACACAGCAGATGATCCACATAGAATTAGATCTATGCTTACCAATTAATTTGCATCCACCTTAATTGGGCAATAATTATTAACCTAATGAGCAGTAAATAATCATCTTAAAAAGTATGCCTTAAATGAAGATTTTTCAAGTTGACTCCTCTTTCTATAATCCTAGTTATTCCAGAGTCTATGAATTTTAGTGCAAAGCACACAATATCACCAACAATATGTGACTCTCTATAGAGAAACAGTGACTGTGGCAAAAACAGTCCCACAAAAATGAATGACATTTGATGCAACAAAAATCACACAGGCAATAGACAACCCTTGAACTTTTATGAGTATTGCATGGATGTCATAATTGTACACAAATTTCTACCAGTCCATTTCACTGCACTTTGTGCAGTTCTTGCCTGGGGGGACTACAAAACATGACACTCTTCATATCTCTCAGTGCCCAGCTATTGTCATAGGGCCCAGGCATTGTTAAAATCGTAAACATTTTATCTGTCACGCTCTTGCTTCAGGCTAAAAATCAAAAGGTCCACTCACCCAGCAAGCTCTTCATACCACTGTCCATCTTTGAAGGGTACTTTTTTCTCCCCCCTGACATCAAGCCGACAAAGGATTACATCCTTTTTACATGGTTAATCCAAGCTTTTTGAATACACAATCATCTCTCCTTGTCAAACGCACGCCGTCTGAGCTGAGCAATAATAATAATAAAGCGAGATCGGCCAATCACAGCAAATTTTACAAAACGTGACCTAGATTTTTGCCAAACCGGCGCTCATTGGTCTTTTTTATTTACTCACTAAAATTGATATTTCGCGCCATGTTATTGGCCAGAGACGATTGTGTTTTGTAATTTAGGTTTTAATGAACATGTCACCACCACAACAAGGCCATAGATTACAGATATTTTCCGTATTTGGAAATTTCGAGAGATCTAGGGCACCATTTCCTCTATGCGCAACTCTCTGCGCAATGAGCCGATATCGAAGCATGTGCAAATGGCCGCGCTAAAATGAAACTCGTGGAAATTGTTGATATTGCCTGAAATAGAGCGACAGGTGCATTGAATGACATTTTAACAGGTGTGTAGTTCGGTAGGTAGAAGTATAAACCCCAGTGACGCTTTGCTATTTGTGTTATTTCCGTGTCATTTAACTTTTCTGTGAATATTTTGAAAGTGGCGAAAAGTTCCCGATTTTCGTCCACCGGTCGTTTAAAATTGTGTAGGTGTCATTCACCCCTTTTCTGTCATCCTTGAAGTACTGTTACAGATGAATTACAGCTCGTCTTTATCAAAAGTCAGAGCTCTGCTGGACGGTTCATGTTCGTCTTTTGTTTTCGCCAATTGAGTGCAGTGTTGACTGCTGTTGAAATGTCGAAATAGAATGAAGTTATGACAATGATTAGGTATGTGACAATAACGTCGTCTGGCAGTCAAAAGTGTGTCCTGGTGACGTCGTGACTCACTTTGGTGTTGCGTGCATAATACTGCTATTTGATTCTCTTGGAAATGGTTTCTCCTTGTTTAAATACCAGATATGAATATACTGACCATGTAGTACACAATTTTTTCTTCAACTGGATATTTTTTGTTTTCACATGAGGTTTGTCTAAGGGCCTGAAAAAGCCGCGTCAAAACGTATGTCTAAGTAATTAATCTGAAAAAGGGTGAAGATGAGTTTTTATAGCCATGGGGATAGTTTTTTTAGTTTTGCCAGGGTCTTCTCTATATTCCCTGTTAATTTCATGCAGATCTGAGGATGATCACATGGTTATCTTGATTGATACAATTTGTATTTTGACAAAATTGTTGCAGGCCTCCCAGCGCAACCTATAAAACCTATAAAACCTATAAAAACCTATATTTAAAATTGCAGCCTATATTTTTCCCAAGATGACCTATAAAACCTATATAAACCTATATTTTTGCTCTTTTAATACAAAACCGCGGTGCTGATGCCGTGTTAAACATTGTATGCCGACTTTCGAAGAAATGCTTTCATTCATAATTGCTTGTTGAATTTATGATTCAGTTTCTTGAACATTTTTACCATGCCATTCATTTTATAAACGTCTTTTCAGGAAAATTTCTCTTTTGCTGTGACTGTTGAATTTTTTTTCTGACAACATTGTTGCAAAACAGCTGAGATAATAGACCAATATTTTTTTGACATAATAACATTGTTTGTATCACAGACTTACAATTCAAGATATTTAAGGGCATTTATTTTAAGTGAATACGCTAGAAGCCTACAAGCCTCACACAACCTGCAAACATGCCGATCGTGCATTGGATTTGGCATTTTATGTCTGACATGACAAAAGGACTTTATCAGCTTTTGAAATGAAAATGTTGCTGAATTTGCTTTTAAAAATTATGATATTCGAAGACTCGATGAAAATATTGATTGTCCTGTCATCAGTTACTCATTATAGCAACACTGACATCCGATGGAAGAGGCATGAAGGTGTTAGGCCCCTGATGACGAAAGATTAGGTAGCTCAGCTCCTGGAGCTGACCAAGCCACTGCATTATATAAACAGGTTTTCCAGATATTGGACTTCTGCCTTCAGCCCACTTCTGGGCTCTTTCATGAATTTGGCTTGTGTAACAAACATTTTAAATTCAGACAACTTCAGTAGTGTTCAGGTTGTGGCTTCATAGTGTCCTCTTTGTGATGCATAGATTTTCACGAGAAATAGTCAAATTTCTCCATATCAGTTTGGCATGAGATTTAGCTTGCTTATTTATAGATTCATTTTCACCACTTGTCTCTTTAAATGAAAGATGAATAAGCTAAGTCTTCTTGCATTTCATCGTGGAAAACAACCATAGAAAACAGAGACAAATAAAATCATGAAAAATATTCCTACGACTTATACAAGTTTATTGGTGCTATTTACTTTGAGGGATGTAGTTTCTTGAGTGAAGTTTTAATTAATTTTAGAATTTCCACATTTAACTGAATTAATTTAGTGTACACTTACAAGGGACAAATAAGCAATGCATAGAAGGTTCTGCGTTATCGTCATTGATCAGCTTAATTTATGGCCCATAAAGCCTATATTTCAGTGTATTTCAGACCTATAAAAACCTATATTTTGGGAAGGGAGCCTATTTTTTTCGACCTATATTTTTGTGGCAAGGGGCTGGGAGGCCTGTTGTTGCAAAAAATCCTCCATGGCTGGCCTGGTATCTTCCAATCTACAGGCTCACTATGTGATAAACAAATATTTTAAACATACCTTTAGTACACTAAAAGATTCCTACATATGTCCACTATTAATTGGTTTGCATAATGTGACAGATTTGTCACAATTGTATCCTTTATTAGTGGATTATTTGCAATTACCTTGTGCGTTTGCGACCAAAACTTCGACACTTCATGTTCTCTTGATTGCTTATTTATAATTAATTAATATATTCAACAGCTTATGCCTAATTAGTTACCTTCTTTAATTTAAAATACAATATGTGCTCCTTCATGTGCTTTTTGTTCCATGATAATTCATATAGAAACAAATAAGTTACAGGTCATAATAAATCCAAAAATTGGAAAATTTAGCCTTCACTTCATGCGCGAAACAATCAATAATTTATTGCGATATTGATTGTTAATTAATTAATTTACCAGCTAAGCATACTAAAATATTTGACTAATTAAAGCCAAATATATGTACTTTCATAAGCTTTTTATTCCATGAGAATGTATTAAGAATCCAAAAAGTTACATCAGTTTGAAATGTAACTTCTGTGAAAATGGTCACACCTTTTTAGGAGCTTCAATGGCTAATCAATGCTTAACGATGGGACAAATTTTGCTAATTTTCGCCACATAAAATCTGGTATAACTTCCTTAATATTTGGTGTAGAACCAAAATTAAAACACCATTGTAAAGAGAATTTCAAGGACCTCCTTTATGCCTCATTGATAATGCAACAAAAAAATATTTCAAATTTTTGTCACATACCTACAATGATTGTGCCAATTTGTGGATTGACATTTCAAGAAATTTGACTGTGACAACTCAGAAAAGTTCTGCAGGTTTTCTTGGAAACTTCCAATTATTTTGTGGCTAAAGCCAAGTTTCAAATATCATAATACCGGTAGGCCTATGTCAAGTTTCAAATATCATGATACTGGTAGGCCTATGACTATGTCAATTTATGTAAAGATCCCGGGTCAATTCGGGTTCACAGAGCTTCTGAGAAGCCACTACTCTCTGACTATGTTGTGCAATAATTGCAATTTGTGTGAAGCACAATGAAATAGTGAAGCTTTATGACTGGGCTGTTTGTTTAGTGTTCATTGCATAATTATTATTATTTTTTTTTTGGGGTGGCTTATCCTATTTCTGTGTTTGCTCAAGATTGAAGCAGCTGTCTGTAATTGCAATTGCACAACTAAGCAAACATGAAGCCCCTGCACAGAATTTTTCAAAGAAGCCCCTTTCTTCAAAGGACCAACTGCTTAGTCCAACAATGACAACATGTTAAGGGGAGGTATGGGTGAGAAGGGCACTTTTCTGCAATTTTAAGTTTAATGAACAAAGTTTGGTATTAAAATGTTAGGTTTTAGTTAAATTAGATGATTTCAGGTCATTTTGCATTGTTATGATGGATGGTTGCCATGGTAACCAGTTTAAAAGGCGAAAAAAGGCTGATTTTTACTGCTCACGGGATGTGAAATTTCTGAAGTTACAGACATGATAGAAAAATTTTGAGAAAAAATTTACAAATGAAGACAGGCAAGACGCAGAGAATTACAGAGCGGATTTTAGATATTTTGTTTCATAGTGTCAGAAATTAGGGTAAAGTAGTCCAAAGTCATTTTTATTGAAAAATTTCTCGTTTCTATCACTACAATGTCATATAATTTTGCAACGAAAAAAAATTTTAAAAATCTGGTCTTTAATTTTCAAGACAATTTTTCTAGGATTCCGATGATGTATCCCACAGGTTCCTACGACAAATGGTTGTCAAGATTTTTCACATCCCGTACAGGGTAAAAGTTGATTTTCACATGTTGCGGAAATTGCAAAAATGTGACGTTAACGTCATTTCAGGCAATTGACCACTAGATAAAATATTTGTGGCTATTTCTCCGAATCTAATGAAGCTACAGGTACAAACTTTTGCAACAATTTAGTTATCATTGTTATGTTTCACCACAGTAAATTCCATGTTGCCATGGTAACTACTTTTTTGTGTGGACATCTTTGAAGTGACACAACGCCACTATTTACTCACTAAAATTTGGCGATGATTTGGTATTTGACATGGCTTTAAGTGATGATAGAGACATATTTTAATATAATTGAAGCTTGGACTGGCTGCCTGGGTTGGTGTTGGTCAAAGATGTGCCATAAACTAAATATGTGAAGCTTACATATTTTTGGGGAATTTCTCACCCATACCTCCCCTTAAGAAAACAAATCAATTGAATTTCAGACAAAAACAGTTGGGAACATAATGCTGCATGTGATAAAATCTTGAAAAGAATCTTGTGATATCTTTGACAGTCAGTTTTGTCATTGTGAACTTCTTATAAAGTGAAATACACAGTAATCCACTATGGTCAAGATATGACATGCAGCATTACCGGTATGTTCCCAACTATTTTCTCTGAAATTCAATTGATTTGTTTTCTTAAGACATGTTGTCATTGTTGGACTAAGCAGTTAGTCCTTTGAAGAAAGGGGCTTCTTTCGACAAATTCTGTGCAGGGGCTTCATGTTTGCTCAATTGTGCAATTGCAATTACTGACAGCTACTTCAATCTTGAGCCAACACAGAAATAGGATAAGCCACCCTGATTATGCAATGAACACTTAAACAAGTCCAATCATCAAGCTATCTGTTGAATGCTAATACAGGGAAGACATTATATATACATAATATACATATTGTATAACTCCTGTCCTAATTAGCCTACCAATTCCATAAATACAGGACATACAGCCTCAGTCATCCATCATCAACTTAATCTTTTATAGTTTCAGTGAGTGGAAGAAGTGGTCTTCAAAATGAGGATCATTCCTGCCGACCGCTCGCTACTCGTTCCTCTGGCTCCGGCCACAAAGAACAGTTTGCAGTTGGAGGAAATTGGAGAAAATACACGCGTCCTATCGTCCACGCTTAAAGGTAAAGTTTATGATAACAGATATCCACCAGATGGATTTCAAGAAAACTTTTTTCTGCATGATTTTAATAGTTTTGCTTACATGTCAAATTGTCAAATACCTTAATGGAAAACCAACATTGAGAATTTAAGGACATAGAGACTCACCGATTTTTCATTGTTTTGAAAGAAAGAAAAACACGCTTTTGTTGCAATGGTTTGGTAACTGGTCAATAACTGTTATCATAGAAAGTTTTTCATTTTCGAATGTTTCGGCCTCAGAGGTGACAGACTTGAAGATAATTGTTTTAAAACAATTGTCACTTTATTTACAGATGGATCTGTTGGTTGGATTGCGAAGGGGTCCTCTCTGGAGGTGTTCAACATGAAATCTGCTAAGAGAATAGCAGCCTGGTGTTTTGGAGCTGTTTTGAAGGTATATCATGAATGTTACAATTATGTTTTTGTGAAGGTGATGCTTTGTCAGACATTTATTTGTGCGGAGTTTTTCGTAACAAATATCAGAAGAAAGTGACTGCTTGTCAGTGACTGACATTCTTTTAAATTCAGAAATTCTGTATTCATCAGTAATCATGTCTGAGCTGGTTGTCATTCACTTTCGAGTTGATGACACTGATATGGGTACTTGTATAAACAAATTTGGTAGGGCTACTATACCTCAAGTTTTGGATTTATGTTAAGGGGTGAATTTGTGAGAAGTTTCATGTACTATTTAGTTAATTAATTGTGATGGTTGAGGTTGTACTTAAAAAAATAATTTTGCAAAACCTCTGGAAAGTTAAATTAGTTCTCTAATTTGGTTTCAGGATCCTTTCACTGTTGTCATGGCAATCTCAGAGGTGTGTTATGAGAACACATCATTTCTGGCGGTTGCCACGTCAACATCTACCACGGAAACGGGACTCATCTGCCTCCTTGACCTTCAGAATTCCAAGGTCACCAAAGCTATTGAAGTCCCACACAAGGTGAGAGCTGACTGCTTCTGTGTCCCTACCCTGGATCTGCTGTTTTGTTTATTAGTACTATTTGCCTGTAATCAACTGTTAGAGTATGGTAGAGTATGGTGGGAGGTGTGGATATTCTGGAATTTTTGTTGGACAAAAAAAACTCAAGAAATTTGATATTTTTCGACAGTTGGGTTACTTTTATCATCTTGTGACAATGACTGGATGTTTCCGTAAAATTGTATAAAATTTTTGTGACACTTTTAAAAACTACCTCATTTGGAGATATTTAGACTCCATGAATTGCTGTGAACAGCTGAACTTCAAGTTCACTTTATAATAAATCTCAATATAAAATTTGAAATGAAAGGACTTGTTTTTGTCATTGTGCAGGTTACTGCGATGGAGACTATTTCAGGAGTTGGCCACCAGGTGGAGCTGAACTCGCTCTTGTCGGTTGCAATCCGATGTTTCCGAGGCGTTCTGGCAGTTGGAACTCAGAATGGACATTGCTTTATCCTAGGTTTGTGTTGACATGATTTATAAATCTGATCAGTAGTCTGTTTTAAAAGATTGTGTTTGATTACAAGATGGTCAAGACTTATGGAACCAGTTTCTAGAACTGCACGACAATTGACTGAGGTGTGAAATGCGATAGCTGTGTGTCACACTGTGATGTTAATAAATCTTGGGATAAATTCACAAACTTTACAAGATATTGTGGTTTTGGCAACTTTAGTTCAACTTCCTGGTCGTGCCTCTAAATAGCCCTCACTAGTGCTGGTGGGAGCGTAAAACACAAAAACTCAGCTTCCTCGTCTGCTTTTGTATAACTACTTTAAAAATTAGCGTTGTTCTACAACTTTTTCTGCTTTTAATTATTATATATATCCTAAATTATCTTTTTCTAACAACTGGTGCCGCTGGTGAAAAAAGCACTCCGATTTATAACAACATACCTTCTCAAAGTTTGAAATCCGGATTCTGTACAGTTGTGTCATGGAAATTGAAAATAATAAGGTGTAATATTATGCAATTATGGACTTCGGTTGAGATCAATATCAGGTTTTATGGACCTGACCGGTGATATTCACCGAGGCGAAAACCTGATATTGACCGAAACATCACCTGTGGGTTGTTGGCCAATCAGGGGGCTTGTTACGTAGGGGTCGTGGAACAATTCTGAATAATCTTTTACTCTCCACAGATTTGTGCCTTGACGATGACAATGACTCCGATGAGCTACATCCTGTTTCTGTAACCATGGTAACGCCTAAAACGAATGATATGGAATCTAAAAGATACCAAGCCCTCGATAATGGAAGCCATCTGTGCATGGAACTTGATGGTGAGTACTGAGTAGACAGTGAAAAGAATTTGTAAAGGAAAAATAAAAAAAATTGGTGTAAATCTTATTGTAAAAGGTTTCAAAAGGCCTTGTGTGACTACCAGTGACTTCTTTGATTTGGTAACTGAATTACAGAAGTTTTTGTTGATTCAACATGATTGTGATATTAGAAGTGGTTTGTTGTGCTGTCTTTGATAATTGTTCCATGGAAACATAAATTTTCAATTTCTTTTCTCCAGAGACCAGCCATAGCCGTGGATACTTTTACTTCCGAAAGCCAGACAGTAGTGTTTTGAAAACATTTGTTGCAGGTAAATTATTGACTATTGAGATCAATATGAATGGTAGACTGTGCAATGCATTTGTAAATTTCATACATTTTTCTGATCAAATTCTGATGCTTTTAATTGCGATAGCAAGCATTTGTTTGGGATGCCTGGATTACATTTTGCAATGCAATTTCTCTGTCTGTTTCAGATGATGTGTTTATCAGTAGCCTGCACTTCATCAAGCAGATTGGCTCCCTGGCAATTGGTTTCAGTTTTGGTTGTTTCCAATTGTGGGACATGTCGCGGATACATTTAGAGTAAGTTCTCCATTTCGACTCACAGGAATCAGTGTGTCAGCTGACTGAACTTACGTTTTAAAATGCACTGTAGCTTAGTCTCCCTACTAAAGATTGTTGACAATTAAGGCTGCGAGATTTTACTTTGCAAAGTGATCGTTTGTCTAGCTATAAAGTTGTGCAATAAGTTTATCGTAGGAAGTGCAAAAAATTAATTTAATTAATTTTCGCTATTTTTAACAAAAAATATTGTTTTATTTTCATAAAATTATTTTTTTAGTGACAGGCTTGCAAATTTTTAGGTTAATGTCTTGTCTAGGAATTTATCACTTAATTTATCTACATGACACTTACTTATCGCATGTCAGACTATTGTCGTGCAGCCCTATTAACAGTTTCAACTCGCAATGCTCCACCCATAAGAAGTCTAGTGTATATTGTCCTATTTGTTTCTATTGCTGCACACCTCAATCTTAATTTCAGATTCTGCAGTCGAACAGAAGACGACCTTGCGGCAGTCACTCATTTCTCTTACCAAGAGCCAGAAAATGACCCAAGAAATTACGTCTACATTTGGGTCTCTCAAGGACCTCTGTTGAAAGAGAACATTGAAGGGATGACATCTTGTATCAAGATGTACCAAGCCTGTTACGAGTCAAGGAACTGGATTAATGGCGTTGGAATTGTCTTTTCTGTGAGTACTTTGTGATCTGATTTTACTTTCCATTGTGTGCTTCAAATTCTGTTTCTGCTTGCACGCCTCAGTGCAAGTAAATGAAGCTGAGGCCTCTAGTTTTCATTTTCCGTTTATTTTAATAATACTTCCCAACCCTCTCCCAAAAAAAGTCTTGTTCGAAAAATAAAGACTCCGTCAATTTTGCCTTATATTAGGCGGTGAGGCCAAAAGTCAAAAGTATGGTTGTAAGCTATAGTATTATTGCAATAATTTCTACTGCCCTCTCCTGTCCAAATTGGCCTGACACAGTGACTACAACAGGGCATGAATACAGAAGATAAAAGTCCCAATGTATCCATTGGGGGTAGATGCTCCCACTGCTCCGTGACACTCAAAGTGATCTTAATGACTTTCATCTTTTCAGGGTCTCCATGCTATAGCGTGTGTCTTTGACCACTTCTTGACCAGAGACCCGTACACAGGGTGGGAGGATGATGGAATCGGAAGTAAACTTGTTTCCTGTTACACTCTGAGCGACCCGAAGTACAAACCGGCTATGAACAGAGATGACGAGGATTCGTTCGAGGAAGGTATGACAATGTTGATCTATTTATAGATTTGTAGAAAATGGGGAATCCCCTAATCTGTGTTTGGGGGACCCAATTTGTCCTATTTTGTCTAGTCAGTCTATACGCAACCACTCAGTCCTTAGGGCTATTCCATTTAAAAACCTGGGGGGGGGTGGTTGGTCGGGCTATGATTTTGACCCCCCCCCCATGCATCTAAAACAATTTTTTTTCACCCCCCCCATGCATTAACTTCGATTTCCCCCCCCCCCGTACATACATCAAATTAAATTTTCGTTATTACATTGCGTAGGCCTGAATAGAACGGCAGTCCCCCCCCCCATGCATCTAAAGTGAATTCTGCGAGTGCCCCCCAAGCATCTACATCATATTATCGCTCGCCCGTACATACATCATACGAAAAATAAATCAACCCGACCACCCCCCCCCCCCCCTGGTTTTTAAATGGAATAGCACTTATCTGAAGATTACAATGGTTAGCTCAGTTGGTAGTAGGTAGTCTCCGCTTCCTATCCCTGGGTCCCAGGTTAGATTTTAGCATTATTGGGTAGGGATGCACGGATATCCAGCAAGGTATCAGGTATCCGGCCGGATATTGGAATTTGCAGGATATCCGGTATCCGGCAGAATTAGGGTGTCAAAACCGGATATCTGGGATGCTCAAAAATAAGGGAAAAGCTAGAAAAATGTTGATGATAAATGAAAGAATGTTACAAGAAGAGAGTCAAAAACATGAAGTAACCATCTTCAAATTTAAATTCAGTTATGGAGCATAACGAAAAACATTCAATCAGAGGAACAGTCCCCTGCTGGAAATGATCATCTCTCAGCTCTCCGAAAAATAATTTATCATCAACTTCGAATACTGAAAAACTTCCTTTTTCGCATGTTTACTATCCGGTTCCAACTATCCGGTTAATATCTGGTATCCGGCAGTTGGTGTTGCCGGACAATCCGGTATCCGGCTATTTTCGCTATCCGTGCATCACTATTGTTGGGTTACCAGAGTCATGGACCTATTTTGGGTACCTGTTTAATAATTGTTCTTGCAACGTATTTCTGTGTCCTCCTGGCCTTATTTAGCCCCAAAGTGCTTAAAAACGTAAAGCCCTTATGGAAAATGACATTTGGAACCATCCAAAAAACCAGGAGTAGTTCAGTTAACTTGGTATCTAAAGAAAACTTATTGATCCTTAGAAGAGATAATGCTGACGACAAAGTTAACTGCATCCATACCGTCTCCATGCTACGGCAGCTCAGTTTTCACGGTCAAAAGTGCATCGAAATCAAGCTTCTCAACTATGGCGCAATTTTAATTTTACCTTCCTAGATATTTTGGTAATTAAAATTTTTGAACCTTTGTTTTTCCAATTCTGCAGGTTCATCAGGCCCTGACCTCAGCCTCTGCATATTCTCCTGGGAGGCTCAACTGGGGAACGACAACACTCAGTCAGTCACGCACCTCGGTATCTTCGACTTAAATCGGTGGTACCACGCACAGATGCCTGGATCTGTCCGACTGCACGGAGGAACAAACAGGTCTGTCTGTCCGTTCTTTGGCTTTCTATCTACGACCGAAGTGGATGAAGTGATCGGATCAGCTGATTTGTTGGTGAGTGTTTAAAAATATAGTAATTCAGATTCTATGTCTGAAGTTGTCTGTTGATATTTTAATGCACTAATAGGATGTGAAACTGGTCATTCATGTATCCTGTTTATATTAATTGGTAGTGAAACATTGGTATCATGATAATTATGAAGGCCTTGTCACAAATTTCATATGCGGCATGTCGGTTCGTGACTAAATAATGTAATCAGTCAAGCAATGGCATTCGATATCAGGATTAAATTCTGCATGATAAATTCTGCATGATCTTCGTTTTACCCTAAAACGGGGTCTGCTAGAAGCCTAGAACCAGATAAATTGTCAAGATCATATTGCATGCCAAAGGACTTTAAAATGTGTTTCTTGTCATTTATTTATTAGGTTCAATGGTGTTTTTCTCTGATGACATTATCTTATCTTCAGTGGCGTAACTAGGGGGTCTCGAGCGGGGGGGGGGCACCTGGGGGGGGCACGCGATTCTCTGGGGGGGCACCCTCTATACTAACAGTATATTTTAGCCAGAGTTGGAAACTTCATATGGGGGGGGGGCACCTAGGGGGGCACAGATCCAATATGGGAAAATCTGAAGTTCTGGTACAAAAGTACAGCATGTACATACTGGGCACCATGCCCCCCCATATTGACGCCACTGCTTATCTTGTTAGTTTCTTTTGGCTCAAAAAAGACTCGAAAAGACTACAGAAAAGAAAAATCTCGCAATACTTTCTAATTCTCTCTCTCTTGTTTTCAGACTGTCCATGTTGATTACGAAAGTCTTCGTAAATTTGTCTCGCCGCAAATTCCCCCTCCCGACTCATTCTTCTTCCCGTCATCATTATCCATGGGTGAGAATTTTATTTTTACATTTCATTTTGAACAGATTTTCTTTTCTCTTTGTATTTTGTTTTTGAGTCTTGTTTTCATTTTACATTTCCATTTGAGTGGAGCATATGGGGCTGTACTTCGATCTGATCTGTTATTAACTAAATTGAGCAATTGCTCTAGTATAGTTTTGGTGATGTTGATGAAAGGAAATTTCTACTTATTCTAATTTGGTGTTTTATCCTTGTTTCAGATGCTAGCTTCTTGTCTGAGAAAGGAATTATTCAGAACAAATACTTGGGAGTGCAGATGCAGGTATGTAATACAAAATGTAATCTGTTGTTTTGTTCCTTTATCACTGCCCATAAATTTATGCATGTATTTGTAATTAAAAAGTAAGACTTCAATGTCACAGTATTTCTAATTTGTCTACCATTAATTGGTTGTTTTTCCTAATCCTCATCTTGTAGCACTTTAAAAAGTTGTGCTGTTGAGTGTTGACGTTGAATAGCTTTGCATGGCATTTACGTAAAAATTCTGCATAAAAATTTAAAAATAATTCCTTGACCGGTTACAGGTCTGTGCTTCTCAAAAAAAAAGTTCATGTTGCTTATCCAAAGCCACTCTCTGAAACAGTGAAATTTTGTTTACACTTATCAAAAAAAACTATTTTGTATAATCTTCTCCCTTTCTTAATTGCAGGTTTTGTCCAACATCAAAAGACAGGGACCCACGTCTCTCCTGGAGCCAAATGACCTCTTCAACCTGTGCTTGTACTCTAATCTGATGCCGAAAAATGTCCAGACAGGAGTTGCCAGCACCTCCCCTGTAAGTTGCTTAAAAGTATTTATTTAGAATGGCTTAAAAGCAAGTTAGGTGACAGGTACTTTAAACAATTTCCTAAAAACGTATGTGCATTTCGTATGATTAAAAAAAAATGTATGTAAGCATCGAGTAATCCACCTGCATGACACTGGGATTCCAAATATCTGATTGAGGGAAAAGTCTAAAATTCACATTTGTAGAAAGAAACCAAGTTTTTAACAATGGATTGAACAAAAATTTTCTTTGTTATTTCATTGGTATCTTTGCAACTTTCAGGCTGGCAAAAGGGAAGCCCTCCTCTCAATAGCCTTGGACTACAACTTGATTGGGTTCATCAGTCGTTGTGTGCAAGAATGGGTGTCAGGAGATTTCAATCACCTCGGATGCAACTTGAGGTTCATCTTAGAATGGGCTTGGAAGAGGCTAGCTGTCATAAAGGAGTCAGTCGACAAGCTGTGTAAGTTGCTTTGTTATTGAATGTTATACTTTAAGGAAAGTATATTTATTGGAAGGAAGGTTAGCTCAGTGGTTACGAACCTGGCAGACAAAAGCTGGGTTAGGGTTTGAATCCAAACTCTGGCTGGGTTAGTTTGTTACCTGGACCTATGTTGGACGGCGATTTCAATCATTCTTCACCTCATTTCCGTATCCTGCTCCTGTCCTAATACAGGATGTTGAGGTCTAAACATCCATCCTGCAATTTAGGAAAGTATTTTTCTGGTCCGTATTGGTAGACATGTATTATGTTTAGGGAGAGGTATGAGTTTGGTTGGTAGTACCTTGTGTTCCAATTGCTGGTTCCTGAGTTTGATTCTTATTCTGATCTATATTAATCATCAACCACACATAAAACAACTTAAAGATTTAAATTACAAATGACTATCTGTTGTGAGGTTCAGATTTACATTCTCTTGGATTCATGTCCTTGCAGGCATAGTGCTGTATGACTGGTCAGGTGTCCAGCTTGATACCCAGTCCTTGCAATTGCTTCACCACCACTGGACTTCACTGCGCCACTTGAACTGCGTCCTCCAATCCCTGCTCACCTGCCCTGCTGCCGTTACACAACAAGGTATGTGACACAAGTCTTGACAACTCCCGTTCTGGTCGGGTCACATGTAGTCCTGGAATTATGTTGGACAACTGTTTCAGTTGTCCTTCGCCTATATTGCTGTGTCATGCCACTATCCTTATTAGCCTACAAAGTGCATAAATGGAGGAAATAAAGCCCCAATCATCCATCCATCCTGAGGTTCTATTCTATAGACTTATGTTATGTTTCAATCTGTAGTTTCAATCATCCTTTGCCTCATTGCTATGTCCTGCACCTGTCCAAAATTCACCTACTGAAGTGCATAAATACAGGACGTCGAGCCCTACATGTCAATCTACCATCTGAAATTTATTTCTGTTTATGTGATATTTGTTAATTCTTCATTTATTTTACAGGACACCAGGACCTTGAAATGAAGTACAACGTCTCATCCCTCATCACTCAACAACTGTCAACAGTATTATGGTTCCAAGCTGTCGGTCTCCTACCTGAATATGCAGGTACTTGTATTTTCTTCGAAATGTGTAACATGTTGAAAACTCCTGCTCTCTCTGCAATCAATCAAACCCTGAGAGCACCCAGAACTGATCTTAGAGGGCAGCACTTACAATGTCTGTGTATCTATCTTCCTTGTCATGAATATGATGTAGATAGTGATGTTTTGTCTTGGCTTCTTTCACAGAGGATGAAGATTCCATGGACGGCCAATACGGTTACCCTGTGAAGATGTTGCGGGAAATGTTCACAAGAAGAAGACAAGAAATAACTAAACTGCATCAGTAAGTGCATCTTCTGTTTTGCCTCGCAAGATGTTTTTAGTTCTCGGAGCTCCTAGATGACGTCACATGTCACTTAGAATTATTTGGCATTCCTGTGTTGGACTGCTGGTAGTGAACTGTACTGCCAGTCGCTGGATTCCGGCCATTCCTGGGTAAGAATCCAGCTCTTGCCGGGTCACTGACTATGTTGGACTGCAGTTTCAATCATCCTTTGCCTCATTGCTGTATCCTCCTGCTGTTCTGATGAACCAGCCAAGTGCATAAATTCAGGATGTAAAGCCAATCATCCATTCATCCGAGAATCAACAGAAACTTAGTTCTTCTTTAAGCTGTATCAAGCTATGCCGTATGATAAATATAATTACGTTTCTTTGATTTCAGAAATGTTGAAGGCACAGACTTGCTCATGATTGATGGTATCGTCTCGGAACACGGATCTTCAATCAGAGATGTTTGGGAAGATAACCTGGGGTCAGGGTTGTACCCTCCTCCTAGTCTCAATGTAAGTATAGTGTCTACTGCGTAGTATACAGAGTTATGATCAACATAAACAATATTTAGTTATAATAATTTCATTGTGTTCCTTGAATTGCAGGCATTGCTGAATATCTTCCTTGTGGATAGTGTCCCTCTTCTGACCAAGCGTCTGGTTGTCATGTATCTACTGTTTGACCTCATGCATTTGTCTGCTGAGGAAGAGACTGAAAAGGTCAGTGCTTATTATTTAAGTCATTATCTGCTTACTGGCTGTCATTAAATATTCGTTTTATTTTGACAATATTTATCCGTTTCCTTGCAGTTTTCTGCTAGATTGCAAGCATTCGCCCAAGCCTTCAGCATTCCCAGAGAATGGTCGAGGGTCATACAAGGGTTGTGGCTTCTGGATCACAAAGAATTTGAGGTAAAATGTTCCTGCTGAATATATTTCTCGAGATTTGAATATCATTTCTGAAACTCTTAGCCTTCAGTAACCAGGTCTAAGACTCAGTCCCAGCTCTGGCCTGATCACCTGAGGGGTAGAGTTGGCTCAGCGGTAACATGCTGGGCTGCCAATCGCTAGGTCCTGGGTTCAAATCCTGACCAGTCACCTTAGCATATGTGACGTTGGACGGCTGTTTGAGTAATTCTTTGCCTCATTGCCATGTCCTCCTGTCCTAATTAGCCCAGCAAGAATGTAAAAACAAGATGTAGAGTCCATATCATTTATCTATCCATTGGTTTCGCTCTTTGCTTTCAATCGCTGAGTCCCAGGTTCATTCTCAGCTCTGGCATGATCACCTGGACCTACGTTTGACAGTGGTTACAATCATCCTTCACCTTATTTACTGTATCCTGCCCAAGTGATTAGATAGTAGATACCGGATGTAAAGCCCCAATCATCCATCCGTCTATCCATCCTTGCTTCTTTCTTGTCAGACAGCATTTGCTTAAAAGATTTTGTTTTGTGTTTTAGGAATGCCTCTTGTTCCTGTTGGACCCATTGGTCAAAGTTGAGTTGGAGCCGTGGCAAAATACTCGCATCATCAAATCATTCCTGTTCCATGGACGACACAAATTAGCACTTGAATTCATCCAGACGAGGCAACCTCCTTTGGCGACACCTGAAGATGTCAAGTTGAAGCTGAGTGTGCTACTCGCTAATGGGTGAGCGAATCTTGTCTATAGTATTGGGTTGGTCAATAAAAAGTCACCTTTTCTTATGTCAGAAAGGAGACTGAGTGGTTTCAATCATCCTTCACGAATCACCTTATTGGTATCTCCTCGTTATACGTCAGTCATGCCTTTCCGAGGTGCTTGCAATCTCTATTGTGAGAAGAATGTTTGAAAAACTTGTGAATACTTGGGAGGTCACACTGTTTCACCTCTCTCATTAAAACTTAGCATATACTCTCAACTCAAAGTCTTTTGGTGGATTGAAATTCTAAAATATTTTTGATTTCGAAAATAGCCTTCTTCTTCCAAAAGGAATTTACTCCCAACATAAGGAGCACCCCACTCAGTTTCACATGCCACCTTGGATCTACTCATTCATACTTTGAAAGACTGATAGATAGATAGAATAGGTAGGGTATTTACAACCACCTCTTAAAGTTCTTGCACGTTATTTTTGCAGATTGGTTGCTCAAGCTCACGAATTCCAGCAAATCCACAGAGACAGAACAAGCTCCAGTGATTTATTGCATCATCTCTTCCTTGGCTGCCAACAAAGTAAGTTTTTTAAAATTCATCATTAGTTCAATGCTTAATCAGATACTGTACTGCACTTGAATGGTTTGTGTTAAAAGTTAACAAAATGGTAGTTCAAAGACTTGAGCCAATCAGTGGTCTGAGCTTTGATAAAATGACATAGCAGCAAGGAATAATTTTCATGTCTGGTAGTTGTTGGAACCTTGTTTGTGAAATTTAACTGTTCAGCTGTACATTACTGTCAGTACTATGAAAGGGTATGAAGTCAAGAGCGAGTTTATAATAACTCTTTCGTAAATTTCAGCTAAACGAATGGACAGACTACTGCAGCTCCCCCTGGAGGAGGATGAAGAGAGACACCTGGTGAAATATCTACAAACTAGCCAGGAGCCTCATTCCGGAGAACTGCTCGTCATGTATTACCTGCAGCGGTCCCGATACATTGAGGCGATTCGGGCAAATTCCAAACTGAAGCATTCCATTATGGTGAGTGAGAAATATTTTGGGTCGTCTTGGATACGGTTGATTCTCGTAAGAACTTAGGAGTCGAGAATCAGGGTTGTAAGGGTGGATTCTGAGGTAGATTCGGTTTTGGTAGAGGATTGTATTGGGCGTCTTATTCGATATTACATTAGTTTTAATCCGGAGCGTAGATCTGACGAATTCCTCCTTGGTCATGGACTCATGGAAGTGTGTTGGGGGAGATTATCTCTGATGTATCCTGACTTTAACGAGTAAAGTAATTCTAAATTCCGTACCCACTTTGTTCTGAAGCATTACTACATCAATATCACTTGCAAAATAAAAAAGTAATTTCATATCACTCTCTATGTTTGCTTATAAAATTTCCAAACTCTTTCTTAAGAATCTGAAGGAACCTTGGAAATGTATTATGCCTTTTCAGACGAGAAGTATGTCTTACATAAACCAAATTGAATGCTCTGACTTCTATATATCTTTTATGTTCTTTTCTTTTCTCAGGGTGATACTGACATCCGGGCAAGAGAAAGGGCCCACGCCAGGAATTCCATCGTTGAACGATATTACAGCATTTTGCCAGAAGTTCAGAGGAAACTGGCCTTTGATTTCCCACACAAAAAACCAACTATGCACGCCAGAATTGAAGGTGAGTGTTGCAGATATTCTTGGGAACAAATGGGATAGAGAAAGGTAGGGGGACTGGTTAGAAAGCTTCCCTAAAGAAGAAAGTTAGCGAATTTTAAGTTGGGGGGAAAAGTACTTGCTTTTGCCTGGGATACTGTGTTTAACCCTTACCAGACTGGGCAGTTCCAATAAAACAATTTACCAGGACTACAATCTGTCTTTGTGACGTCACAACAGCACCATAAATGACCCAGCAGGCAGTAAGCTGGGGATGCACATAAATGTCCCTTTAGTCCAGTAAGGGTTAGTAACATGGTTAAGGAGCCCTGCATTTTCAGCCAAAAAAAAATTGTAGGTTTTGGATTCTGTGAAGACAACAAACATCCAAAATATGGTCAAGAGTAGGAGTCTGGTGGTGTAGTAGGCAACATCAGAGAAAATACAATGAATTTTTGAAACCTGTTTATTTTATCTGTAATATCAGTTAATCCTCTGGTTGAAATATGATAGATATTACTCTAATGCATCTGTAGACAAAATAAAAAAATATTTGGTTAGATGTGTGGACCACCCCCTTTGACTAAGTCTTCATCTTCTGTTGGCACTTTTGAATCTAATACATATACGATACGATACGATACGATACGATACGATAATACTTTATTGAATCATTGAAAAATGAAACTCATTTGATTGACATGCTCCATCACAATCACATGCAGTTAAAACAGAATAAATAAATAAATAAATAAATATATCACAGTGCAGAAATATTATTATATCACATTATATCACAGTATATACATATCACAACTTGGTGTGGTTAAACACCTTCACTCCATGTGGCACAAAAGTATTTGCATATCTCTTTGTGTGGTGTTTTGGTACACACAAGCGTTTGCCTGACCTGAGAAAATTAAATTTACTATTTTAAACAGAGGATGACAATTTTCCTTCATAATCTTGTTAACCATTTTTAGACAAGCATCATCATAAATTTTATTTAGATTCTCAGTCTTAATACCCATCTTCTTTGCTCCTCGAGTTATTTTTGACAATTTAGAATGATCTTTCTTATGAGAAGGGCCAAACCATGTAACAATACAATATGACAGTACAGATTCAATGATAGATCGATAAAACAAGTGTAATATCTGTTTGTCAACTCCGATGTTATTGAGCATTCTCATATGGTGTAACCTTTTGATACATTTTACATAAAGATGGTGTACGTTGTCAGCAAAAGTTAACCTGTCATCAATTACAACTCCTAAATACTTATAGTTGTGTACAATTTGAACAGCGTCGTCGCCTATTACAATTGGGTCATAGTCATTTTTAAATTTACGGAAATCGAGGACCATCTCCATCGTCTTCTTAACATTCAAATTGAGAAAATTTGATCTGCACCAATCTACAAATAAGTTGACCTGTTCTCTATACATGCTCTCATCATTATCTAATACATTTCCAATCACCACTGTATCGTCTGCATATTTTATGATCGTACAATTTAGATGTTTACTCTTGCAGTCATTTGTATAAATGGTAAAAAGCAGTGGCGACAGTACACAGCCCTGGGGGGCACCTGTATTTGTCAATAGACATTTGGAGGTAATACCTCCTAACTTTACAAACTGAGGCCTTGCTGTTAGGTAGCTGTATATCCATCTTATAACATTTCCATTTACATTCATATCAAACAATTTGCGTATCATAACATGTGGTAGAATTGTATTGAAGGCGCTGGAAAAATCAATAAATAACACCCTTGAGTATGCCTTCGGCTTTTCTAGATGGTAACATACACTCTCCATAAAAGTTGTAACAACATCCACACAGCGGCCTTCTTTATAAGCAAATTGAAAATTGTCAAACACTTCCTTGAAATTTTGACATTGATACTTTCTAACAATTGATTCAAAACATTACATAAAAACATCGGTCAGAGCTACTGGTCTTAGATCATTCATAACAAGTGGTATTTTCTTCTTTGGTACTGGTGTTATAAGCGAAGTTTTCCATTTACACGGTACAATGCATTGATCTAAAGATGCTTGGTACAATTTGAGCATTGGCTTAGCTAGTTCTTGTTTACATGATTTTATCAATCTACCACAGATTCTATCTGGCCCTGCAGCTTTTCCAGGTTTTGCTGTATTTAATGCTCTTACAACATCTGCTTCTGTGATAAAAATTTTTTCATATTCTTTACTACATATAACATGTAATACTCCTATATTCTAAATTTCTAATCATGTACTTCTGTCTTATCACAGCCATCAAACCTGTTCCACTCTCTGCCGTGGTGAACAGGAGCAAGAAGATGCAACCCATCTCACAGGCGACCTTGATTCAAGCTGTAATGGAGAAAGTAAACCAGGTCAAAGGTCAGAATGAGGTCAATAGTCAGATTGAGGCTGCTGAGAAAGGTCACGAGAATGTCAAAGGTCAAAGTCGGTTGGATTTCACCAGCACGAAGGACGATGATGAGATGTGAGTAGACCTGTCTTTCTTCTTTTTTGTATTTGTATTTGTATTTGTATATATTATTGGTCCCCTGGTGTGGGGAAATTTGTGGTGAGCCTTCCACTGAATTCAGCTCAGGGCAGCCACAGAGCAGCGCCCATGGGCAGAGGATACAGGAACATTGCCCAAGGTTCCCATGCCGTAGCACCCTCCAGTGTTGGTGATCCCCGTATGATGATGATTGATGAGAAGACTGGGAGTCTGGTACATACCCTATTAATTCAGGGATGCCCAGGGTCTTTCAGTTGCCCCAGCACAGAACACTGGATACAACCCACCTCCATTTAATTTCCCATGGGCTCGGACTAAATTGAGTTCCGGGTTGGGATTCGAACCCACGCCCTCACAGCCAGTGGTTGCGCAAACAAGCACTCTTGACCATTAGGCCACAGAGTCTTTATTAAAGTTTTAATTGAGGTTCTCGTTCTGTTCTTCTTGGGAAGCCAATATTGTGTTTGATCTTTTTTGGAAATAAAGTCATTTAACGAAAAAAAGTTCTATGCTAACAAACAAACAATTTTTTTCCAGGGATGCGGATGTACCTGTACCTATCTCTATAAGCTATCATGGAATAGGGCCATTCATTGGGACTCCCTCTACTCCGAGACTAGTGTCCAGGGTGACGTAAGTACCTCGTTGCATTTACATGTTTTATAAAGCAGAAAAAGCGTTAAAGTGGACATATCATTTTTTCAACAGTTTGTGGGAAGATTATGTTGTGCAAGGAGTCAGTCAGTAAACGAAATAGAGTTTTTAGGTGAACAACTGTTTTGCAATTTTAAAATCATGATATCAAAAGTTCTCAAATGCCCATTGAACATGGTATGTTTTTGATAAACTTTTCTTTTGTGGTTCAGTAAAGGCTACATTCTGATTAATTTTAGATAGCATTTGGGCTCTCATACATTAACTTCAACAGGGTGACCTGGTATCAGATATTTAGTGTGTAAGTGTACCCATGCTCAATTTTGTGTTCATTTTGCCTTACAGCGGTTCCCACACTGACGTCCACTTTGCTATCACTAAGAAAACAACAGAAGAGGGCACCACCAGTCAGTTGGCGGCAACTTCAAATCCCCTCGGCCTTTCACCTTCAACTTATTCTCTCACTTTGTCGCCAGTTAGAAATAGTCCTCTCCACACTTCATTTCACAATAAGAGGTGAGTAACTTTGATTATAAAAGAGAGGTTTTACAACACGTTTATGTGTCCCGTATATGTACGTAGTACGTTTTTATTGACAAAAAAAAGTCACATATGACCAAACTGTTATATGTATACACTGTACAGGTGCTAATTACATTGTTGCTATGGCAACTTATACGTTCATGGGACCTGTAAACATGTGGCAAAACCTCTCTAATATTATGTTGTGATTTATTCAATAACTCCATCAAGTTCGATGATTTTATGACCATTTGTGGTCCCTTTTAGTTTCCAAAGCGCACCCTCAAAGAAAGACCATGCACATACTTGTCAGGGAAACTTGTATAATCTTGACAAAGTATATTCAATTGATGTTCTATGCTTTAATCTAGAAATTAATATTAGAATTGGAAAGTAAACTTGCAAAAAAAGGCTTATCAAGAGTCGTTCGTGATCTATCATATTGAACTAATGTGTCCTGCCATATTTTGTGAACATAAATGAGTCCTTTCGTTGTAGGCGCATGAGCAGGTTCTGCAGTGCAGATATTCTCTCTTTACTCAAGACTCCCCCAATCAAAAGGAAGATACCGTCTCAACGAAATACCCCAGCAGGTGGCACCACTCCAGCCACTCCCCATTCCATTCTGAAAGTGAGGCACACGTCTCGATTAAATACACCAGAGGTCACTTCATTCGCTGCTTCTCCCCTGGTGGAAAGGGTCAAACTGCAGTCCGGTAATTTTGAATCTTTGCTAAAATTAAAATACTTCGAAAGTCTGATTATTAATTTACTTGAAAATTGAGCATGTTTCATGCTATTGTACTCATTGCAGGTAAGTACTTTGAAGAATTTCTTTTTCGTGACTAAAATGTATAAAAATCTTTGATATTATATTCTCTACTCAATACAAAGATCAATCAGACCATTACTTATACTAAAAAAGTTTTTATCACATATCTTCAACGGGTTCTTTAGTATTAATTTTGCACCACTTTTCTCTTCTTTCACGTGACTCCCTGTCCCTTGGAATTGCAAGAATTTAAATATGAATCTGAAGTTAAACAGAAAAATGTTTGTCTCTGTTCAGGTCTCACCCCCAGCAAAGTTCTTGTGGAGCGAGCTTTGGGTTCGGAAGTTCCTGACTCCACATCTTTGTCTCGTCAAGAATCGCCAAATTCAACTACTGCTAGTGCTGCAGGAACTCCGAAATTCCTACGATTCAATGTACCGCAATCGCCCGACACTTCGACCGATTACAGAGACGAGTCGATGAACGAGAGTCAAGAAAATGAGAGTAGAGAAAACGAGAGTCGAGAAATTGAACAGGAGGAAGAGCAAGAAATGGAAGGTGAGATAAAGAGAAAGAGAGATAAGTTATTTGTCCAACATAATAATAGCCACAGTTAACAACAGAAATCCTCTATGGTAAATGATTAAGGATGTTGGTCATTGTTGGAGGGATGCCCAGAGAAACCCAAGAGAAGATTTTTAAAGAAAGTTAAAACGGATTGTCTCTTGATGTCTCTGTTGCTGTAGCTGATGTTGGTGTTCCTTCAGTCATACTAAATCCTGGAAAGTCGTGGGAAAAATTGTGGTCATGAAATGTCATGGAATTGCATGTGAACCCTGATAAAAGAATCTTGGTCATAATCCTGTATCTTGTAGCACATGTTATTCTTTTGAACAAAACCAGCAGTTTGTGTGTCCAGAGCACTGCACTTTTGAATTTCTGAAGCCTTAAAGCGGGAGGGGGAGTTAGCTCACTGCGGCTTTGGTAGATAGTATCAGCTACTAGTTAACATGAGATACTTGCCCTATCAGTGAGAGAATACCACTATTACATGAATCTGACAAAAACGACATGTTTTATTTAAGGTTCAGCTGATGAAAGACCTGCAAGCGAATTTGTAGATTTGTGTGATGAGGAAGAAGAGGAGGAAGAAGAAGAAGAGGAGAAAATGGAGGAAGAAGAAGAAGAAGAAGAGGAGGAACCTTCCGTTACTCCCCAGGATCTATCGCCTGCCTCCACTCCGTCTCCGAGCAAAGCTAGTACCAGTACGACCAAGTTCACTTTTGCTGAAGGTAAGTCTTAAGTATGTCATTATGCTGATAGTTTCATGGTATTTAGAATGGTATTGCAGAGAAATTAGTTGATTTGTATTGAATTGGCTTGATTGGTCACTCTCTGGGCTTAAAAACGCAAGGTCCTGGGTTCAATTCTGGCTCCAGCCCCATCATCCAGACCAATTTTGGACAGCAATTTCAATCGTCCTTCGCTTCAGATATGTGTCCTTCTCCTGTCCTAATTAGCCTACACGAGTACATGAATACAGGACTTAAAACCTCCTTCATCCATCTAACAATCATGTCAAATGTTGACCAATAATGATAGTCAAATTTTGGGTTTAAAGCGAACCTGTGGCTAATTTTCAGCAAAAACTTCCAATTTTCATTAACCACATGAAGAATGCATTAGGGCTATTCCATTTAAAACTCTGGGGGGGGGTGGTCGGGTTGATTTTTTTTTCGTAAGATGGATGGGGGGGTCGGCGAAAATTCACTTTAGATGTATGGTGGGTTGACAAAGAAATCGATATAGATGCAGGGGGGGGTGCTCGAAAAAATCGATTTAGATGCATGTAGGGGGGCCTCCTACCCCTCCTACATCTAATAAATAAATAATTGCTACATACAAGCTACAAGAAATTAAATAAACCATCATTTCAGACGAAATTTGACAGGTCGCCATTGTCAAAATTCGTTTGCGCCGAAATTGATCACACTTCGGGCGCTCCTGTGGACTGGAAACCACCAAGAAACTGTTCAGACATGTGCATAAACAACTTTAATAAAAGTTTGGGTACCTGTCAGGCATCCTCAAGCTTATTATTCCATAATTTCAGCTATAAAAGCCTTCATAAAAAAAAATCCCAAACATTCATACGATGGCCATGTTCGGTCACATGACCCTTCTTCTTCTTCTTCTTGAGATTAATTTCCGCCTCTGTCTAGGGCGAACCTCCCTTGAAGAGTAATGGTATACAACCTCTTCAGTATGTTAGGAGTGATTTAAATTTATTCACTGTACCAGGTACATAAAAATGAAACAGTAGGATTACACAATAAAGATTACTCTTATTTCCATTGTGGTCCTTTTGATTGGAGTCTCCAGAAAGTTCATTGACAGTACTTAATTAAATAAAATTTAATAATATATCTGACAGTTCTGGTGGGGTCAGCTCTGAAGCTTGAGCCAGATCTTAGGAGGCAATATATAATTATAATTTAATGGATGTTTCACATCTGAATTCTGCCTCCAGACAAGTTACTGCAATACAGAAAATGCTAAAAATTGAATAAAATGACTTTTTCTAGAGAAAATCAGCAGTTGCATCAAGGGAGCTCCCTGGAATCATTTGACTGGAAACAAAATTGGAAATTTTGACTATCTTGTGAAATTTAACATTCTTCTCTTGATGCCTCCGTCATTATCAGGGAGATGCCTCTATCATATCAGGGAGAGGCCCCTGTCCTATCACGGAGAGGCCTCCTTCTCTGCACGTAGAAACCTCTGCCTCAGTATGGAGTCATCAAGACACTAGAAAATATTGGCCAAGAAAAATGGAATAATTAAGTCCCTTCTAAAAATAAATGTTAATTTCAAGGATTTTGAGGAGGATTTGACTTCCTCCTGCATCATGTCACGGAGAACTGCCTCCACCTCCATCATATCACTGAGAGCTGGTTGGAAAATAAGAAATAAATTCAAGAATTTTGGAAAGTCCGGCTTCACCTCCGTCATATTACGGAGAACAGTCAACCTTGCGGAAGTCAGACCAAAATAAATTGCACTATTCTGTCCAAGTTAAGAGAATATCCAGGGCCGAATCCTGAAGCGTGGGTGGGTGGGGGGGACAGAGACTGGTCTGGAGGCATGCGCACCCTGGAAAACCCTTGAATATCTGACATTTTTACATGTAATCATTGTAATGCACCTTTATTGGCCAAATTCTAGGGGGGGGGGACAGCCGCCCCCTTGCCCCTCTGCAGGCAACGGCCCTGATATCAGGCCTAGACAAAGAACTCTTTGTCAGAAATATGAAGCAAGTTTTCCAATGAAAATTGTCTGAGATAGGCGGAAATTTCTTGCAGTTCATGAAGGCAATTCCAACTTAGAAGTTAAAAGGTAATAAAGTGCAGCCAAAGACCACATTTATTGGATTGCGAAATGGAAAGTTTGGCGTCTGCAATCGAACCAGCAAATTTTAATTTTAATGGTGAAAATTAAACAAAAATTATATGCATGTAGGGTTGAGATTTTTTTTTGGGGGGGAGGGGGTCAAAAAATGTTTGTCGTGGGGGGGGGACGAAAAAAATTCGGATTTGATGCATGTAGGGTGGGTAAAAAATTCGCATTTAGTGCATGTAGGGTCTCCAAAAATATCGAAGTTGACGCATGGAGGGGTCGAACTTAATTCACTTTACATGCATGGGGGGGGTCAAAAATGTAACCTGACCACCCCCCCCCCCAGGTTTTTAAATGGAATAGCCCTTAGCAAGTGCAAATGTGGTTAATGGCTAGAAAAAAAACCTGAATGTTTATTATTTTTCAATACATCATAAAATTATACAATACATGTGAAATTCATGATCTATCATTCAGATGCTACTAGAGGCACCACCCATACTCCGATGTCCACCAGGTCTTCCAGGAGTTCCCACTCTCACACTCCGTCTTCCACCCATTCCAGTCCGTGCTCCATTCACTCTCCGGATTCCGATCATCACTACCATCCGGATTCCCGGCCCCCCTTGAAGAGCGTCCGGGATAGGAGTCCAACTCCGGAAAGGTATGTTTTGAAGTCCTCTGAAAACAAAAGGGGAGGGTTAGCACAGTTTGTAGAGTGGTTGACTGTCAATAAATTGAGGGTCCCAAGTTGAATTCCTGCTCGGATATTTTGGATGGCTGTTTCCTTTGCCTCATTGCTGTGTCCTTCTGCTGTCCTAATTAGCCCACCAAGTGCATGAATACAGGACTCTAAGCATCCATCCTCCGAATACGAAACCGCTTTTACAGCTTATCTAAAAAGTATGTTGAAGAATGAAGATATATGAGGCAGTTCAATGCTGCTCCTCCTGTTAAAGTTAGTGATTTTTTGACCTGTTTCAAAGACTTAATTTCGCCTCTGATCTAAATTGCTATTTTGACATACAATAAAAGTCTACTTACACAATATTATTCTTTCCTCTAATCTTTACTGTTTCTTCCTGACAGAATATCACCGCATCGCAGACGTTCGGGAAGTTACTCTGATAGCAGTGAAATTAAAACGAGTGTTTCTGGTAAGCCCTGCATATTATTCCTGGACCATTACGATACCCCTTATAAATGCAACTCATTATAGAATGTATTATGATGCATTGACTTGCTGTAAAAGTGCAAATTTCAATTTAAATTGTTTTTACTTTATTCTTAATCAGTATTACTGATTTTCTTTATGATAAAGGGAAGGGTTGGTCTAGTGTTAGTCTCCTAGACTGCCATTCGCTGGCTGCAGGGTTCGAATCCAGCTTTTGCCTGGTCTCCTGGGCCTATGTTGTCGCCTCATTGCCGTGTCCTCTTCCTGTCCTCTGGCACATCATATGATATCTAAATGTTAAAATTCGATGTTAAATGCTCCTGCTTGTTGTGTGTGTATATGTTGCCAATGACAAATAAATTAATATTCAATTAAATTCAATTTCTCTTCCTGTTCTAGTCTCCTAAGTGTATAGATATAGGACGTAAAACCCCAATCATCCATCCGTCTTAGTGATAATTGAATATTCTCGTTTTCAGACACCTCGATTTCAAGACTATCTCGCTCAACTGTTTCATCTCACGCTTCTGCAAAATCTGACAAGTCTCCCGTCTTCCGAATTTCTCAAGGGTTGGATGAAGCAACTGAAAGTGAATCAGAAATTGACGAAAAGAAAGAATTAGTCCGAAAATCTCACTCTGATCTTAGTTTGTCTTCTCGGAAGTCTGCGTCTAGTACTTCAAGTACTTCTTTATCAACAAGACAGTCTTCTACGACCGTAACTAGGAGTGTGATGCAGACTAGGTCAGTGGAAACTAGGTCAAGTGTCGGAGGTGAAACTAGGTCAACTTTGCAAGTCGAAAGCAGGTCGTCAATCAGAAGTGAAAGTGGGTCAAGCCAACCAGCAAGTGAAAGCGAAAGTAGGTTGTCGCTGCGAAGTGAAAGTAGGTCAACACTCGGAAGTGAAACTAGGTCAACTACAAGAAGTGCGAGTAGGACGTCTATTCTAAGCCATCAAAGTAGTACAAGTGATGGAAGTGCCGCTGCTGCTGCTATTGGTGCAAGTGCTGCCACCCCCAGTGAGAGTAGGATATCCGTCAACGAGAGCGCCCCCTCTGAGAGTGAAAGTGTCCTAGGAGAAAGTGAAAGTAGTAGAGCTATAAATAGACGTGATATTGTCAACCAGGAGCCAGAAGTGTTTGAATTGAGTGATTCAGAATCAGACGCAGAATATACAATGGAAACAAGTGACATTGAAGCAGAAAAAGAAGAGGAGGAGGAAGGAACAAAAGAAGAAGAAAGAGGGGAAGAAGAAGAAAAAGATGATTATGTCATGAACATTGTTGAGTCGGATGAAGAACAAGAAAAGAAGAATGAGAAAGAAGAAGAAGGAGCAGATGAGATAGATTCAGAAATGAAGGAAGGAGAAGAACATGAAGAAGGAAAGGAAGAACCTGTGCCTGAAGAGGCAGTGCCTGAAGATGAAGAGGCGGACAGTGAAACCAAAACTGAAGAAAGTCCAAGCAAATCAGAAGAGACTGAAAGTAAAATGGAGGAAAGTGAAAGTAGAATGGAAGAAACTGAAAGTAAAATGGAAGAAACTGAAGGTAAAATGGAAGAAAGCGAAAGTAAGATGGAAGAAGATGAAACGAAAATTGAAGAAAGTGAAAGTGAAACGAGAAAGGAAGAAACTGAAACTAGAGTGGAAGAAAGTGAGGAAGCATTGCCTCCTGCTCCTGCTACACCAACAAGACGATCATCCAGAAAAGTTATTGGTCAGACTGAGGTGAGAATTGTCTTTCTGAAATACTTGTTCAGTATTGGTTGAGATATTGGCATTGCAATATTGAAGCGGGGCTTTGTAGTAAAGAGTCCGACGATTTATTAGAAAACAATTCTAGGAGTTGGAAGTTAAAGGAATCAGCTGCTTATCGCTCTCAACTCCTATGCAGGATGGCATGATCATGTAATAACTGTATGCTTTAAAAATTATTGAAAACAATCTGGATTAAACGACACATCAGAATCATAAGATTTCAATGCAGTGAGCTGTTAACATTTTGTACGCGGGAGTCAAAAAATGGTTTCCCTCATCATAAGCTCATGATTGCCAAATATTTTTATGAGAATTGGCAGATCTCAATGTCAGAAACTCATACTTTTTATTTTACATCTGACTTTTAAAATTGAACTCAAGGGCCACAGCCCAAAGTACTTATGTGTTGTAATCAAGCTTTTTTAAAGTGATTAGTCCATTTTAAGAACTTTTGGACTGTTCTTGCTACCCTGCAGTTTTGATTCTTTTGTCATTTCACTAAAATTCTTAATGATGTGTTTTACTTCTTTGGTTTTCTAGGATGCTTTTAAAACACCAGCCCAATCAGTGCCATCAACTGTAACGATACCCACCCCTCCGGAATCGGCTCAGGGTACCCCAACGAAGGAAAAACGTTTCTCATCACCAGAGGTCACCACCAGTACGATACTGAAGTCAACATCAGAGACATCTGTAGCAGTGTCAGAAGTTGTGTCGGATATGGTAACGGACGTCACTGAGGCTGTTACGCCTCGTCGTGGACGTGGTCGCCCCTCAAACACGACACTGAAATCTACGTCTGAGACATCTGTAGCCGTGTCAGAAGTGGTGTCAGAGATGGTCACTGACGTCACTGAGGCTGTGACTCCGCGCCGTGGTCGTGGTCGCCCTAAAAAGACAGAGAAGTCTCCATCGAGAGTTCTTGAAGACACCGCCTCGGAGGTCGCTTCAGAAGATGATCAAGGTAATATCATATCATTGTTAGAAATTATTGTCAATTGTTTGGGAGGGTTAGCTCTGTGGTAGCCTGCTGAGTGAGCTGCAACTTGCTTGGTCCAGGGTTGGAATCCAGCTCTTGCTTGGTCACCTGGGCCTATGTTGGAGGGCAGTCTCAATCATCTTTCGTCTCAATCATCCTTCTTCTCAATCATCCTTCGTCTGTTTGCTGTGTGAGGACTCAGCTTCCTTTATTTGATGGATTGGTACCGGATGCATAAATGTGGAAGCTGACCGTATTAACTGACTAGACTCACATTAATGCACTGTAGCTCACTCCATCAGCTAAGGATAGTTAACATTTTTGGCTCTCCGAAGTTCACAATTTTGCACACATGAGTGCACAAAGGTTATATGAAGTCTTTTATGTTTCCTTTAATTTCTAGGTGTCACTGTGAAAGAAACAAAGGATCCAGAAACTCCTTCAAGAAGAGGCAGGCCAAGAAAAAAGGTTGATGCACCCGAAGAGCAAGAAAAGCCCGAGGCTACTGACGAGGGAAATGAGGTTGCCGAGGAAGTGGCAGTCACACCATCTCGTAGAGGACGACCTAGGAAAGATCGTTCAAAAGAGTCATTGATATCAGACACTAAAGTTGATTCGGACAAAGAAACTAAAACTGAAAAGACAGTGCCTCCACAATCGCCAGGTAGAAGAGGTCTCAGGAAGAAAGTCGATCAGAGTCCGGAGAAGCCGAAAGAACAAGAATTGGAGAGTGCTGCCGTACCAGTGTCGCCCTCTAGAGGGCGAGGACGGCCTCGAAAGGTTGACCCGAGTGACGCGAGTCCCAAACGCGAGAAATCTAGTGATAAGAGTGGAAAACCAGCAGAAAAGATTGAAAAATCAACTGAAAAGATTGAAAAATCAACTGAAAAGGTTGAAAAATCAACTGATGAAACGGAGAAAGCTGAAGTTTCAGCTTCTCCCGGTAGAAGAGGAAGGCCTAGAAAGACTCAGCCAAGTCCAGAAAAGATCGAACCCAGCAAGTCTAAATCTGAAAAAGACCTCACAACTCTCGCTACTTCACCAGGGAGACCACGTAGAACGAGAGATGCCGGGAGTCCAGAAAAGTCGGAGAAACAAGAAACTTCTACGTCACCAGCTCGCAGTAGATCTCGAGAGAGTAAGGTCAGTACGACGCCATCTCGTAAAACTAAAACGCCGACAAGAACCACTCCTAGTCGGTCTACAAGAGGCCGTAGGAGTGATATTGTCGAAGATACAGTGACTGCTTTAGTAGATACTGTGTCAAGCGCACTAGATACAGTTTCTGATTCGGTATCTGAACGAGTCATTGCTGTATCTGAACAAGAGATGACCTCTCAGTCAGAATTAGAAGCTAACGATACTGTCTCCGAATCTGAAACTGACTCTAAACAAAAAACTACTCGTCGGAGTTATCCTAGTGATACTGGAACTGAACCTACTGATACAGCTCCTGATACCGCTACTGATACAGCTACTGATACGGCTCCCTCAGATGCTGATACCATCGTTGCCATGGATACCGATGAGGAAAACATCAACAACAGCAACAATCCAACTGCGACGACTGCTCCTGTGACCCCCACAAGGTCGCGGCGCAGCACGGTCGGCAAAGGAAAGGAAGAAAAGGAGGAAAAAGAAGTCCTTACACCATCGAGACGAGGTCGACCACGTAAGGAGAAACCTCAAAAGGAGGAGCCAACTAAAGCTGGTAAGAAAACTTGTTTTAAGAAGATTCTGATTCTTGTGTTGTAAGACTAAATAAGTAGTAGACGGTCCTCGAGGTCGCACCCTCACAAGAGACCGGAATCATATTGGAGATCGCTTTATTGCTGTAGTTGGGGCTGTCCGATAGGTGAGGGATCACTACATATTTTGTGCATGATTGGATTATAATTATTTGCCCGTGTATGTATAAATTAAAGTCCCCAAGTTTATGCTACATGTAATTAGTAGCTAAATGCAGTGAAAACATACACACTTAATACGCCTATAACTTTACATGTTATTGGATGAACTTGTTATTGGAAAAATTAGTTTTATGAAGGCGTCCTTATTGGTATATGTAATTTAAATGTATGAGTTGTTGAAGATTATCTTCAACATTTCTCGTTGTTTCCAGTGTCACCAGCGAGATCGACAAGGCGGATCACTCCTACTCGTACTTTGAAACCTGAAGATGCTGCGCAAGACTCCGACTCCGTTCCTGTAAGTCCGACCAGATCTTCGAGACGTCTACGGAACCCCAGCGAAAGCAGCAACGTCTCGGAAGTATCTGTGCCAAGTCCAACAAGGTCACGGCGAAAGAAAGTTAGTGAGAGTGATTCAGAATTGCGACAAAGTCCGAGCCGGTCGTCGAGGAGGTTGAAGAAGATTAGCGAGAGTAGCGAAGTGGATAAGACTAGTCCTCGGTCGTCACGGTTACGGAGAGTTAGCGAAAGTAGTAACGCATCAGATGTGTCAACGGTCTCGAATTCAAGTGCCGGAAGAGGGACAAGGTCCCGACGATCTAAAAAGGTGAGGACTCGATGAAACGTGATAGTAACTCATGAGTTAAATTGGAATGGATTAACTAAAATAATTAGTTCTGTGTAGAGCTCTGAGTTTCAAATTGCTTGATCAGATACCATGCCATTTCTGCCCCAACTCAATGTTAGTTCTGGCTGGGTTAGCCCACACCGGTGCTGATGGGGCGCAAAACACATTTCTGGCTTGGTCACTTGATCCTGTGCTATGTTGGGCGGAAGTTTCAATTATCCTACGCCTCGTTGCGGTGTCCTCCTCCTGTCCTAATTAGCCTGCCAAGAGCATAAATACAGAATGTAAAGCGGTCGTTAAGCCCCAATCATCCATCCATCAACCTGGACCTGCTTTGTGCCTCATTGCTGTGTCAAGTGGAAGTGGATATTGTAACTTAACTATTTATAATTTTAATTGAATAAAAATGCATCAAGCAAATTATTAAAAATTTTTCATAATTTACGCAGTCATCTTATTAACCTTGTTCATCGTTCTTTGTACACATTGTTCCATATTCGCAAAATACTGAATAGAATGTTTCTTAATTTCTTATCAAGAATTCTTAACCATCAATGTCCGTCATTTATCTTTCCTTGTAGGTCAGCGAAAGTGAATCTGTAACGTCGACGTCCTCTAGAGTGACACGAAGATCAGGAGGACGCATGAGTCGCTTAGAAGAGAAAGAAGAAGAGAAGGGATATGAATCTGGCGATGCTGTCGTATCGAGGTCTAGAACTGGTTCTGAGAGCTCCAGCGTCATGCAGGATGTATGTATTATCAATAAAATAATTGTATTATCAATTTAATTTAGATGATTCAGTGTGATTTCATATGATATGACAAATGATTTATTGTGACTGTTTGATGACAGACATTTTACACAGAGTAACATAGAAATAGGCTGCAGATTACGTTTTTATGCCTATAGTTTGTCATGTCAAGCAGAGGACAGACGTTTGGCCAGAAATCTCAGCAACAGAAAGTCCTACAGGAGAAATAAACCTACCTATGTGTAACTTAGCTCTGTTGTAATATGAATATCCCATTTTCACAATGTTTTTGTGCCGTTTTTGTCCGATATTTGGCAATTTGTCAATATTGCAGTCCAATTTCGCAAAATGTTGACATTTGTAATGCTGCCAATCTGACACACAATGGGCTGTGACGTCACAAAAGTGCACTGCAGTGCCACCTCAGACTTAGTTCTAGTCAAACTACAATTCACAGAACTTCCTATCTCATTGTGGTGATTTTTATGGACTGTACAAACAATGCTAAATTTCTGTCTCAATGCTTGATGTGACAAACTGTAATTCTTTGACTCTGAATTTGTTTTATACATACAAAGAGATAGACACATTCTGAATTTAAAAGGTGTATCTCTTAATTTTATCTTCAGAAATAATGGGAGATATACATCCTAAAATGTACATAAAATCCACTAAACCATTGCTAAACCTCATGTATAAAGAAAAAATATAGCACATAAAGGATCAAATAAATAGACAAATAGCGATCAATACTTTCTAATTTCTTTTTCTAGGCTTCCCCTGCCACTTCCCCTTCAAGAACTCCCAGTGCCTCTCCCGCTCGACCTGCAGAGAAGAAATCTGGGTCAAAGGTAAATAGGTCAAAGGTCAAGCGTGTTTCTTCCAAAAGGTCAAGTCGGATGTCAATGACCTCTCAAGGTCAAGAGGAGCAAAAAGGTGAGAAGAACATTGTATTACCTGATTACATTGAAATAACTCCATTTATACCAATATTATCTTGTGTCACCTTGCCTCGTTATTTAACCTTATCAATGTGAAACTAAAGGATGTGTGCAAATGACAGGAGTTGGCTTAGGCCACACATAATTGATCTTTAGCTTCTCTCAAGGCACTTTTTCTAAGGTTGGTCGGTTGGACAAAAAAAATTTTTTTTTTTTCCATTGGCAGGAAATCTATTGTGTCGGCGGGTCCGCGAAGCTAAGAATCAATTATGTGTGGCCTTAGTTGATGGCACTCTGCACTTAGTTTCGTTGGGTCCTGGGTTTGATTCCAGGCCGGTTTGGGCATCCTATGTCTCATTGCTTTGTTCTCCATATGTCCTAATTAGTCTATGAACTGGATAAATATAGGATGTGAAGTCTCAGTCATCCAATCAAATTCAATACAGAAAGTTGAGCTCTATCATTCTCTCATTGCACATTTTATGGCAACCATATTTGAGAGCAATTGCCGAGCAATGTTTTTTCACTTCAACCAACTAGTGTTTGTTTCTGCAGCCTTTTTAACAGCCATTGGAAGTCGACTGAAAAATTGTTGCCTTAGCTAAAGCCATGACTTAAATTTTAAAAATCATGGAAAATAATCACATTCATATGAATTCTTTATTTCAACCTTAAAACATTACAACATTACATTTCTACGTGTTCAGATTCCGGTCCCCTCTCCTCCTCATCCTTCATGATGCAAACGAGAACGGAAGTGACAGAAGAAGAACAAAAGAATACAGAGACAAAGTACGGACAGACGGAGGCGGAAATGCAACAAGAAGAACCAGAAAACGTTGCTTTTGAGTTTTCAACTCCTTCCGCCATTGCCGCCAAACCAGGTAAGATGTCGTTCGGATCAGATGTTAAATTGTTGGCCTCCCCTTGTATCCGTATCTTTGCGTGGCAAGTAAAAGATCCCTCACATTGGATAAATGTGTAACATGTTGAGGGCTCTTGCTCTCTCTCCCATCTCTTCGATCAACCCTCATGAGTGCCAAGAACTGGGCTTAGAGGACTGCACTAACAATATCTTTCTCTTTCTAGTTGATTTGTTAATTTCTTCATATTATCAATTTTCACATAGTCTTGTTCCCATGGAAATCAGTTTTGTTGAGTCTGCAAAAAAAAATCAGCTCTTCTCATCAGAATTTTGATAATTAGACAATTTTCCTAAAATTTTTCTTTAGTTTATAAATCTTGTTGTTCCTCTATGTTTAGTATCTCTTAAAATATAGCTATTTTTTGTCTTTAGAAAATGTGCATATAAAACACTTTTTAGAGTGCAGTAAATGTTTTCTAAACTTATCTTGAAAGCCCTGTAATGATGCTGAATTGAAGGTCTTTTTCGCAGCCTTGAAATATCGTTACACCATTTAAATTTTTTTTAACTAAAGTCGCAAGCCCACTTAATTTTTTGCAGCAATTCATACCACTTAATCTCTAAAATATAAAAGGCAAATTGAAATATATGAGTCTTCTATTTTCAGAAATCTCTCGCATATCTTCGCCGGCGGCACCCCTTCACACGTTTGTGTTCTCTCCACCAATCACACGAGTGCGCAGTCCGAGTCGGCGCTCCTCATTGGCTGGCAATTTAACCCCTTCTAGCTCAACGCCACGACTTTTACCCCTTCCAAAAATGGACGATGACGCTGTAGCGGCTGTACCCCCTGCTCCTCAACCTGCCGTACAAGCTAAGAAGTAAGTAGGACATTATATCTTTTGTTTTTGTCCAGCTAAATTGATTATGCTGTGAAGTTTTGCTGATATTAATGATCATTTTATCAGGCTAAAAATATGTAGGGGATCCTGATTTACTCAGTTGGGATTTCGTGCAGGGTTACCAAAGTCATTGGTAAAATTGTGGTAATGGATAAGTCATGGAAAAATAAAGAAAACCGACAAAGGCAATGGAAAATTCATTTTCTGATCGTGATTGTGGACCAGTTAGTTTGCCAAAAGGGCGGCAGGGGTCATGGCGCGGTTTGTTTTCAGGATGTATGTCGACCTAGATGAGTCAGAATTCTAAATTTGGTTGTGGAAAGTCATGGAATTTCTGTCGTGAAATTTTGTGGAAACCCTGGCTCAGGGCTTCCAATTGCTGGGTCCTGATTAAGAATAAGAATGAATTTTATTTAGATTCTGATTAAAAGTTTCATGGAAACATTATCTCGCACCAGCTAGTATCCTGGATGTGAGCACCCAGAACTAGGCTTAGAGGACTGCACTTACCGTCTGTCATAATATCTATTAAGGTATCCCATACTTTTGCTTAGTAACTCAAATTATTTATCCATTTCCAGAGTCACAACCTCCAAAAAGGCCAAAGAAGATTCGCCAGAAGATGCGCGATTATTAACGCCCCCTGACCCCTCGGAAGAAAAACCTACGCTCGGAAAACGGGTCACACGTTCGCAATCGCTAAAAGACACTGGAATTAGCAAACGTTATAACAAGAAACCAAAACGAGGCCTCAAAATGTGGTAGCGAACGTGAAAAGACAATTTAGTAATTATTATAATAGTGATTATTTTATTTCACTTTTCCATACTATTTAACAGGGGCAAATTGTCCTGTTGATTCTGTAATTTAATTCAATGATCTTGTTTGTGAAAGAGTTGTACATTTTTCTCACCAGGTGGTGTTCATGATGTAATTGGCCATATTGTATGTTTTTTTCTGGGAATTCTGCCAGGTGGCAGTTGTTGATCGCAAACAGACATCCACCAGGGGCGCCATTATCAACTGTTTCTCAAAAATAGCATTTTAAATGTAAATTTGGAATAGTGTTTTCACAAAGTGTTATCAAAATATATTTCCTTTATAGTGCAATATTATGACTATTATTATGACTATTTTGGAAAATAACAGGATAAATGTATCAACTGAATTTTTAGCATGTTAGTATAATTTTGGTACTTTTGTAAGTTTAAAAAGTATTATTGCCGAGTTATTTTAGATATCTGACGAATCCTTCCCTTTGCCAAAGTGTTTTCCATGTAGCTGCAATGCCTGTATCCAATTGTACATTGAATTCCAATTTTGAAATTACAAACACAAGTGTAGCTTATTTATTATTTTGATGAATTTCAGATTTACAAATTTAGTTGTATTTTTAGTTGAGAGTCCTTTGGCGTGAACTGAATTTATTGTTGGCAAGTTAGGCAGAAAAAATCCTTAATTATTAATTAGTCTCTTTTGTATCTTTAACAAAGCAATAAGTTGCAAGATCAACTTTACATGGAAAGGTGTTACTTATACGGTTACCCATTTAAAATTATTTTATTTTATGCTATGCAAAGAATGTTATTTGATGTGTGATGAAGACTTATTTTTGTATTGCAGGCAATTTTAAATGTCATGAAGGCAATTTAAAATGTCTTAAGATTTGTCATGAATGATATTAATATTGTTGTAAACATTATGCCAATCATGATGGTATCAGTAACTGCTTGTGAATAAAATTGTCAAATATAATATAGCGAGGTTGTTCTTTTAAGTATTGGTTTACCATGATTATTATTATGGTTTTGTTAGGCTGCCTATCGCCGGGTCCAGGATTCGAATCCTGCTCTTGCCTGGTCTCCTGGGCCTATGTTGGACGAGCAGGCCTCCCAGCGCAACCTATAAAACCTATAAAACCTATAAAAACCTATATTTAAAATTGCAGCCTATATTTTTCCCAAGATGACCTATAAAACCTATATAAACCTATATTTTTGCTCTTTTAATACAAAACCGCGGTGCTGATGCCGTGTTAAACATTGTATGCCGACTTTCGAAGAAATGCTTTCATTCATAATTGCTTGTTGAATTTATGATTCAGTTTCTTGAACATTTTTACCATGCCATTCATTTTATAAACGTCTTTTCAGGAAAATTTCTCTTTTGCTGTGACTGTTGAATTTTTTTTCTGACAACATTGTTGCAAAACAGCTGAGATAATAGACCAATATTTTTTTGACATAATAACATTGTTTGTATCACAGACTTACAATTCAAGATATTTAAGGGCATTTATTTTAAGTGAATACGCTAGAAGCCTACAAGCCTCACACAACCTGCAAACATGCCGATCGTGCATTGGATTTGGCATTTTATGTCTGACATGACAAAAGGACTTTATCAGCTTTTGAAATGAAAATGTTGCTGAATTTGCTTTTAAAAATTATGATATTCGAAGACTCGATGAAAATATTGATTGTCCTGTCATCAGTTACTCATTATAGCAACACTGACATCCGATGGGAAGAGGCATGAAGGTGTTAGGCCCCTGATGACGAAAGATTAGGTAGCTCAGCTCCTGGAGCTGACCAAGCCACTGCATTATATAAACAGGTTTTCCAGATATTGGACTTCTGCCTTCAGCCCACTTCTGGGCTCTTTCATGAATTTGGCTTGTGTAACAAACATTTTAAATTCAGACAACTTCAGTAGTGTTCAGGTTGTGGCTTCATAGTGTCCTCTTTGTGATGCATAGATTTTCACGAGAAATAGTCAAATTTCTCCATATCAGTTTGGCATGAGATTTAGCTTGCTTATTTATAGATTCATTTTCACCACTTGTCTCTTTAAATGAAAGATGAATAAGCTAAGTCTTCTTGCATTTCATCGTGGAAAACAACCATAGAAAACAGAGACAAATAAAATCATGAAAAATATTCCTACGACTTATACAAGTTTATTGGTGCTATTTACTTTGAGGGATGTAGTTTCTTGAGTGAAGTTTTAATTAATTTTAGAATTTCCACATTTAACTGAATTAATTTAGTGTACACTTACAAGGGACAAATAAGCAATGCATAGAAGGTTCTGCGTTATCGTCATTGATCAGCTTAATTTATGGCCCATAAAGCCTATATTTCAGTGTATTTCAGACCTATAAAAACCTATATTTTGGGAAGGGAGCCTATTTTTTTCGACCTATATTTTTGTGGCAAGGGGCTGGGAGGCCTGGACGAGTCCTGGAATATGACCCTTTCTTAGCCAACAGGCAATCAGGGTCATCTCTAGGGCTAATGTTTGACGGCTGTTTCAATCATCCTTTGCCTTATTACCATGTCGTCCTCTTGTCCTAAGTAGCATACCAAGTGAACAAGTACAGGACGTAAAGCCCCTGTCATCCATCCATCCTTCACTCAATACCCTACAAAAAGTGATTAGCCACAGATAATTACAGTTACAATCCGTGAATCACTGCACTAATTAATTTTCAATTATCTAGGAATACCTAGGTCATCTCGTGGAAGTATGTATGGCTTCTACAATGTACACTCCATACATTTATACATATTCATGTGATATGATACATATTTTCCTACTACCTTAAAACAGCATATTCTGTGAAAGGACAGACAGTGCTAGACAGACAACAGCTGTACTGACTATAGCATGACTTGGTGACCATGGTAACAGCTGGTGTCCAAGGAAACAAATGTCCCTTGCAACAGCTTGTTGTCCATAGCAACCACATGTTGCTAGGTGTAACAAAAAGGTCATCAGGCTGGTCATCTATGCTCATATAATATATCTTATGTATATACCGGTAGATCTATTGTTTTTTTGTTTTTTTTTCACTTTTTGTGATTTGTATAATGAGTGATATTTGTTATTTGGTATAATTATAAATGCCCAGGGATATTTGTGTGTTGTGAATAAGATGAGTTCATATTTGGTAGAGGATGGTACAGTCTTAAGATTTATGAATATATTTAAATGTTGAGTGATTGATGATTGATTTGGTTCTGGATTGATTGATTATGGGGTCAAAAGATAGAGATAGAGTTGTGACTGGCCGAAGTGATTGAATGATTGATTGAATGATGATTGAATGATGATTGAATGATTGAATGATTGATTGGATGATTGATTGATTGAATGATTGATTGAATGATTGATGGATGATTGATGGATTGATTGATTGATTGTGATTTCTTATCAAAGTTGTTGGATTGAATGATTGAATGGTGGACTGAATCATTGATAAATAGATCGTGAATTGTTTGGTACCCTTTGTACAGACAGATAGATCTGATCTACAAGTACTTCAAAACATTGTAATTTAGCGTGTTTAATGCATTGTATTATGTGGAAAATGGTTAATAACAGATAATTTAAATATTTTATATACCATGTATGTAACTTCAGTTCTTTTGGTGACATGCTTCCCAATTCAGTTTGTGTGTGTGTATGGAATTTATCCCAAGAGAAGGTCATTTCCATCTAAGATATATAGATTATACATTCAGTGATTTTCTCGACAATGTACAAAGAAGTGACTACCACACTTTTATTGTAAACTAACAATGTGCTATCCATCTGTTGTCTGTAGTAATTGTTTTGACCCCCCCTCCTTCCTCAACATAACGCCAACCAATCAGAGGATCTAAGACACATGACCCCCCCCCCCTCAATCCAGGGGGGGGGAGACTCCTGGATCCCATTCTGGATCAATTCCTCTCTGGGACTGTCCCCTGGGCCTGCCATGGATTCCTGGATCTCTGTGGTTTTGCTTTTTGTTATTTCTAAGTTGGATTTGTCAGGTGAGTTTGCGTAGAATTTATTTAAAATGTTTAATTTATCATTGATATGAGTTTGTCTGAATTAGTAGTATGAATAGTGATGTGTGGTAGCGTATGTACAGTGATGAAAATATTAACTTCTTTAGTAAGTGTATAACTATAATCGTACTAGCATGTATGGTAGATGTATCGGGAGAGTCCATCTTTGACACCAAGGGAATCTGTGCTGGGGTGATCTTTGATTTATTGAAGTAAATTTAATGTAGAAGGTTTGAATTTTGAAATAATTCTGATTACTTAAAATACTTCAAAACTAGTTGTTTCTGCTGAACAGGGAAAATGGCAAAAATGGTTTTTTAAAAATTCCGTTCTTGGAGAAATCTTGAAATTTGGCTTTAAATTCTTGGAAAACACAGGGAATTTTGGTTGTACCTGTGATAACATGTGAAAAGAGAATTAGGTCAGGGAAAATGTGGTAATTAAAGCAGAGAAAAATCAAGGAAAATACTGGAAATTTGCTCCTGAAATTTTGGTGGATTCCCTGTGACTGATCGATTAATAATCATACATTAATTGCCTTTCTTCTGCAACTCTTTTCTCATCAGAACTGACCACTGGTTTTACTCTGCGTCCATCCTTAAATCAACAATTATTTAATTATCAATTAACGATTTATGTTCACAGATGCTATCCAATGTTATTCATGCAAAGCCACAGGGGTGAACGAACTGGACGCCAATATAAAATGCCTGGAAAACGCATATTTGGAGAATTGCGCAGAGTTCTACCACTATTACAATGATATCGAAGGACAGACGTTGCCAGGAGATGAGTACTATTATTACGACGCCCCAGTTCAGGGTCAAGGGCAGGGTCAAGGTCAAGGTCGGGGCAAAGGTCAAGCTGCCAAAGGTCAAGTCGTGGGCGCCGGAGTTCAAGGTCAAGGTATGCGCAAAGAAGTTTTTATTTTCAAATTTTGTATCTGGATTTTAAAGTTATACTAATGAACTTGATAAATTAACTAATAAAAACCTGTTGTGACTTATGAAATTGTCTTTCGTGCCACATGTCTTGATTTTCAGAAACTTTCTCCAAAATAAAATGAATTTCATGGTCGTACTCATAAAGAAAACTCTATTTAATGTTTTTTATGATGTGTGAAAACCTGCATGTGTTTGTCTAATTTGAGTTTGGGGCATGCTCCCCCCCCCCAGAATATGCTTCTGCTTCTGTCTTACTGTGAAGATATATCTACCAATGAAATAGGCCTATTTAGTATTAGAAATCGTGTCCCTTTCAATAAAATATAGTCTAGACAACTTTTTTTTGAAACAATAGTTTTTATACTGAGAAGTCTGGGGGGAGGGTTGGTCTAGTGGTAGCATGCAGGACTGCCAATCGCTGGGTCCAGGGTTCGAATACAGCTCTTGTCGGGTCCCCTGGGCCTATGTTGGACTGCTGTTTCAATCATCCTTCGCCTCATTGCTGTGTCCTACCCCTGTCCTATTTAGCCTACCAAGCGCATAAATACAGGATGTAAAGCCCCAATCATCCAACTGAAAAGTCTGAAAGTCTTTAATGTGACCCAATTGTGTGCACAAAATATTGCACATGTTTTGAATAATGATTGTTTTGCTGTGGTTACATCAAGCTGTCATCAGTCACTACAATCTATCTACCAGTCTATTGTCCAGGCTTTGTTTTCTGTGTTAATTATCCAGCTCTCTGTTTGGACAGTCCGGCTATTCAGATATTTATCTATCTCTCTATTTATCTGACAAAGTTCCCCGTGGCCTAATTGGTAAGTGCGCTTGTCAAACGGCTTTGAGGGCGTGGGTTCAAATCTCACCCCAGGAACTCACTTTAGTCCGAGCCCGTGGGACATTAAATGGAGGTGGGTTGTGTCCCAGTATTCTATGCTGGGGTAACTGAAAGACCCTGGGCATCCCTGAATTAATAGGGTGTGTGCCAGACTCACAGTCTTCTCATCTCGATCATCATCATACGGCGATCGCCTGCCTCGATATAGCCCACTAAGGTGCTGCAGAGGCGTAAAACACAAACAAACAACTATCTATCTCTCTTTCTATCATCTTTCTTTCTATCCATCTGTCTTTCTATCGTATTAATCTATTCAGTATTAATCTTTCTATCTATCTTTCTTTCTATCCATCTGTCTTTCTATCTATCTTTCTATCCATCCATCTATCTATCCGTCTGTCTTTCCATCTATTGCTCTTATCCATTCCAGGCAGCTATCTATCTATCTATCTGTCTATCTAATATCTATCTATCTAATATATATCTATCCTTTGCTCTATCTGTTGCTCTTATCCATTCCAGGCAGCTATCTATCTATCTATCTATCTATCTAATATCTATCTATCCTTTGCTCTATCTATTGCTCTTATCCATTCCAGGCAGCTATCTATCTATCCATCTATATGTCTATCTGTCTAATATCTATCTATCTATTGCTCTATCTATTGCACTTATCCATTCCAGGCAGAGCAAGAATCGCGGAAGGGGTGGTAGTCCAGGGTGTAAGGCCAGCAGGGGGAGCAGCAGGAGCAGGGGGAGCCACTGCTGTGAGGCCAAGAAGAAAGAGGGCGTCAAGATCTAAGGACAAATCTAATGAAAACGAGGCTTCTAAGTATGCAGAATTATTTTTTCCAAAATTCCTGATTTTTGTATGATCGCAATTTTCATATGGATTACTGGTCCCATTTTAAACGGCAGTGCATAAATATAGGACATTATGTTCTCTCGCTCATTCGAATCACCGTATTGAATACTATTGATTGTGTTGCATGTTAACTAATACTATGTTAAAAGCTATATATATTATACAAATACGGCATGATATGAGTGCAATATGAAAATTTATTTGCACGAGGAAATTCATATTGAACGAGGGCGTAGCCCGAGTTCAATATGAATTTACGAGTGCAAATAAATTTTCATATTGCACGATAATAAGTGCCGTATTTTTTTTTTTACATGACTACTATGATTCCAATATAATGCTCCATTCCGAAAAAAAAAAATTTTCGGATTTTTTTTTTTCAGTCAAAAAACAAAAATGAAAAAAAAATTTTTTTTTTGAAATTTTTTTTTTTATAAAAACTCATATTGCACTCTAACCATGCAATATGAAAAAATCTGAAAAAAAAAAAAATTGTAAAAAAATTTTTTTTTGGAAAAATCTCATATTGCACCCGAACCATGCAATATGAGTTTTTATGATGTCGTCATGTGACTGATTTAGGCCAATCAGCATCGCTCTAGCATAGTGGTCATGTAATAAATATATATATCATATGTCTAGCGGAAATACTCACTGCTCATTGGCTGACAGCCGTGCAATATTCTACGATATTGCACGCTGTTATATTGCACGCTCATTTTAACATGTAAGAGATTGGACGGACCTGAGAGGAAGCACCATATTTTGATGCTGCTGCAGCAACAAGCAAACAAAAAGGTTGTGTTTGTTGGTTTTACTAAAAAAGGAACTGCACAGCAACGGAGGCAGATAGAAAGATGGGGATGGTGGCAAAAGATGCGCATATTTACGGGCCAGGTGGATATCAACTTTTTGTGTTGGTTATTTTATTTGTGGCATCAGAATAAGGCATTAAGTGGCCGAAAAACGGCTTTTTTGCCGATTTTTCAATGACTTTGTTGTGTTTAAAGGTCTAAAGTCTGCTATAAAGTTTAACAAAAAAATCTGAAAAAAATCCATGATCAAGTATACCATTTGTGGATTCCGATAGTGTGAAAAAAATGTTTGTGAGTGAAATAGTCATTGATTTTTGACGCGATACATTTGAAACAGGCAGGTCAAAAGAAACACAAAACGAGTTTGGACAAGGAATTCCAATCATTTTCTTTGAATTTGCCTCAAAAACCATATGATATAACAGTTATTGCACAGCACCTCGTGCAATATCAGTTTTTATGGCACCTCGGTGACTAATATTGCACTCGGGCTGCGCCCTCGTGCAATATTAGTCACCTCGGTGCCATAAAAACTGATATTGCACTCGGTGCTGTGCGATAACTGTATAATATGTATATGTCCATAGATTTTACCCACATTGAAAATACCTCGTTCAGGTAATATCAAGGGAGGGGGTTTGGCTCAATTGGTAGAACACTGGCTGCCGATCGCTGGATCCCGGGTTCGAATCCAGCTCTGGCTTGGTCACCTGGACCAGGGACAGTCAAATCGTCCATGCCTGAACCAAGGGACCTAAACTGGACTGCAGTTCCAATTAATCCTGTCGTACTTTGCCTCATTGCTGTGTCAGTCTCCTTACCAAGTACATAAATAAAGGACATAAAATCAGGGTTGCAGTGATTTAAATCAAGTGATCTAAATCAGGATTTTTTAGATAAAAATCATGATTTATTTGATTTAAATCATTCTATTTTTTTGATTTTTTTAAATAAAAATCAATGAAAATCGCAACCTTGCATAAAATAAAGGACAACCCCCGATAATCTTTTAAAATTTTTATTGCTAGGGACAACAAAAAATCGGGGGACAAGAAAAAATCGGACAAATCAGAGGATTATGAGTATGAATACGAGTATGAATATTATGACGATGATGATGATGGATTGGACTTCAATGCTAAAAATAAATCGGGATTCCTGAAACCGGGTGAAACCGCAGAAGATGTCAAGGATGATGTAAGTGTGACTAACATCAGCTTTGTGACATCATGACTATTGTTGAGCAGGCTCATATTAATGATGTCATCATAGAATCTGGTGTTTAGGAATAATATTTCCAACTAATTTTGTATGGCATTTTATTCATTGGAAAATTTATAAACTTATTGGTAATTATCTCATTTACATTTACATTCTCCATAGTTCCCCCCTGTTCCAATATGTCAAATCTTGATGACGTCACAGCTAGAATAAGTATTGCTAAGAGTGTTTTGGCAATGCTGATGATGTTACAAAAGTTGAATGCACTGCAGATTGTTTATTTTTTTGTCTCCGAAATAATTGTAGAGCTCTATTGTTAGGAGATTTGGGTGATTATCAAGATAAAATGAACCTACATCAAAGAAAATTTATATAAGTTATAACACCAAGTCACATCAGTAAAAGTCAAAACTGAGTGGCCTGAATGTTTGATTGCAGTGTATAAGCTTACTTAGGTTTAAATCACTGGCACTGCTTTCTAGACAGTCCAAACTAAAATACAAATACCAGCCTGTCGTTTAGTTGACACTAAGTTTCTTCTTTGTTTTTCAGCATTACTGCTACAACACGGCTGTTAAGTCAGGTTGGGAGAGTTACACCATTGAAAAGGGGTGCAAACGAATTGCCTACTGCAAGAGTAGTTTGGCCAAAAAGCCAGAGTGGGGAAACCCTTGGAATTTCTGTTGCTCGAAATCACGTTGCAACGTCAAATTAGGTAAGTCGTTTTGAGTATTATGTTCTAGGAGTGTGAAATACACAGGGGTCCCAGCGGCCCTATATTTCCTATAAATTCCTATATTTCCCTATATATTTTTTGCTCCCTATATTTCTCTATTTTTCAAGCATTTTTGCCGAAAATCCCTATAAAACCCTATATTTTTGTGGCATCAAATTTGAAATTTGGCCTTTAGCATGAGAAATGAAACTGATGGTTACTGTTTAGCATTTCTTATGGTTCCTAGCATTTTATAAAGAAAAATTTCGGATGCTAGCTCGTTCCTTGGGTAACAAGTTGGCATATCTTTCCTCTACAATGCTCAAGTTGTGTTTATAATCTTGTGATATGCCGATCGAACACACGGCCGCTTTATTTAATATTAATTTGCCATACGTTTGAAGCCATAAAGCCCTTTATTTTCCCTATATTTTTGTCGCTAAAGCTGCATAAAGCCCTATAATTTTAAGTGAAAACTTCCTATAAAATCCCTATATATTTTGATGGGGCCGCTGGGAGGCCTGAATACACTATTTGTTAAAATTTTGGTTTAAGTAATGAACTCTGCTCCACTGACTGAGTATTAAAACGGCAATCAACCAATTAATACAGCTTATTTAATTGTTGTTTACACCTTAATAGTTGTCAGAGCAGAATTCAATCGACCCTTGTGAGCGCCCAGAACTGGACTTAGAGGGCTGCACTTACCTTATCAATCTATCTCTATCCATCTATCTCTATCCATCTATCCCTATCCATCTATCTCTATCCATCTATCTCTATCCATCTATCTCTGTCCATCTATCTCTATCAATCTATCTCTATCAATCTATCTCTATCCCTCTATCTCTATCCATCTATCTCTATCCATCTATCTCTATCCATCTATCCCTATCCATCTATTTCTATCCGTCTATCTCTATCCATCTATCCCTATCCATCTATCCCTATCCATCTATCCCTATCCATCTATCTCTGTCCATCTATCTCTATCCATCTATCTTGAGCCGATTGCCTAAATCTTTCTGCATAAAAACTTCAGAGGCCTGTGTGACAGATTTTAAATTATAAATGGTATTTTTGAAGTCTGACAAACGAAAAGTTTATTGTTGATATCATTATGTATTTTTCAAGCTCCGAATCATGATGGAAACGTAACAAAAAAGCAAATATAATATTTATGTGCGCATGCTGTAAGAATTTAGTGATTGTTTACTCATTGAAAATCTGGAATATCTTTTTATAATTTCAGTGAAAGCCAAGCCCCAGCTAGTAATAAAAATGCTAATATAATTTTGTCTGTGACCAGTTGCTGTTCAAATTGAGTAATTGTTAATCTTCTCTCTGACTACGATCCACCCTAGAGTTCCTAAGAGATACCACTGTGCATGCGCAAACTCACTTTTAACAAATTTCTTTTCTCTTATTTCAGTGAAAGACAAGCCGCAGCGAGTGTTTGGCATGGGATGCAGAAGAACAGACGACTGTATCCAGGGCCACACCAGTCGACCCATTTGCCCCGCGTTCTTCAAAACCTGTCCCAGACTCTCCAATGTAAGTCTCTACACAGGCAATGCTTGGACTACCCCCCCATCCCCCCAAGTTAAATATTTCCAAAACAATTTTCCCCAAAACATTTTCCTCCAAAAACTTCTTTTTAATTTTTTCCTCTGAATTTTTTTTGTCGGCAACTTTGTTTTTCCACAAACTTTTTATTGAACAAGCCTGAATTCATAGTGAATAGTATGCATGCACATAATACATGAATGAATTCTGATTTCTGAGTAATATTATAGCTCATTGCAATTTATCTTTTTGGACCAGATGGTGCTGTCTTCAATGCGACTCTTTGCATTTACATATCATTTGTTACTGAGCATGATACCCATTAAATGGCGGTAGGGGATGGGCAAAATATTAGATATAAATTTTGAGCGTAAATCCCAGCCTATGTCCTTGTATTAGGTGAGAAAAGGTTGCATGCACGTTTTTGTGGATGGGCACCTTATACTTTGGCTGGGAAAGACGGAGGGTCCATGAATTAATAGTAGGATTATACATGCTCAAGTTTTGACTCATTATTTGCCCTCCCTTCGATTCGGGAAATTGGCTTAAATGAATTTTAAATGAATTTTATTAATTTGCAGAGTCTTGTTAAAATGGAATGTCGGTCGCAAGCCAGGACGATGGCTTCAATTAAGAAAGGCGGCAAGTACAGAAGTTTGTTCCGGGAGAAGAAGTGTTATTGTACCCAAGGATACTACCCCAAGGGTCCCATTTGTACAAGTAAGTGTATCTCTTGGGTTTATAAAAATTTAATTATGCGTTGCATCCCAACCTGTGAGTCTCTTGAGTATAGGTCTCGACTTAACATTGCCTGTTACCTAATATTAAAAAGCTTGCAGGAAATATCCCAAATCCATATTTCTCAAGAAAAGGTAGGGACAGACCCATTTTTCTCAGGTTCAGATAGAAGTCTACTGATTTGGAAATTTATTTAAATCTTGTTTATTTCCAAAGCAATTTTAGGCAAACGTATAGTTATATTGATTATTATTATTATTTTTTTCTCCAAAATTTCAACATTTGATCCATCATGAAATATTTTAAGATATTGTTCACAACAATTATTATAACATTTTATTCATGCATAAAACGATAAATAGATTCTAAATATATAATGTTTTTATCTGTTACAGGTGCTGCCGATTCCATCAGTCTTTCCTTCTTTATTGGTCTTAGTGCACAATTTTTATTTGTCCTCTACTTGAGCTGATCTCTTTCTTAAATTTAATAAATCTTCTATGAAGAATTAAGCAAAGTCAGTGAAATGTGATTCTTAAAGTGATAATATTTATTTTGAATTATTGATTCTATGTCAAGTATTTATAAGTAATAATGTTTAATTTATTGAATTGACCAAGGCCTTAGAAGCTTTTATAGGCCTTTGTATTTGATTATAGGTCAAATTTGAAAAATAACTAAGTTAAGCAGTTAATTTGTTTACTTTATAAGATATAATTGTCTTTGTGGAATTGTGTAGTGTTTGAATTTCATCTGATGAAAAAATAAATTGTAATAAAAAAAAAAGTCTTGCTTATTTTTCAATATTTTGTTGGTTACCCAGATTGACAGAACTTGATTGATCTTGTTCATTTTGACTCGTAGGATTGGTCAGCCTATTTGGTATCGTTTGACCTGCTGGAAGTAGTTATTGAAGCAGCCACTTCTCTACTTTTAGGTTTGTTTGTTTGTGTTTTACGCCTCTGCAGCACCTTAGTGGGCTATATCGAGGCAGGCGTTCGCCGTATGATGATGAAATGAGAAGACACTGAGTCTGGTACATACCCTATTAATTCAGGGATGCCCAGGGTCTTTCAGTTGCCCCAGCATAGAACACTGGATACAACCCGCCTCCATTTAATGTCCCATGGGCTCGGACTAAATTGAGTTCCGGGGTGGGATTCGAACCCACGCCCTCAGAGCCAGTGGTTGTGCAAACAAGCACTCTTAACCATTAGGCCACGGAGGAACTCTCTCTACTTTTAGGTAGACTCACAACAAAGGTTTCTAACTAAAGTCAAGACATTTTATTTTGGCAGTAAGTTTTTAGCCAATAAAAGAATACATGATTAAGTTTGAGGTTTAATTTTTGGTTTATCAGGGTGAATACACCATGACCAAGCATGATTTGGACTAAATTTATGTCCTCTGACCCCCCAGGTCCATCATGCAGGCAATCACAATGCTAAATTACTGCTGCTCTTCAGCACAGTTAGAGCTATTTTTAGGCTTCTGTTGTGACGTCATCATCATTGTTGGCTCTATGACATCACTGAAACAATGGTGACGTCACAACAGCAGCAATAGAAGCAGTAGAAGAAAATGGCTTTTTGAGCTGTTTTGACAGCAATGTTATTCTAATGGGACTACCTCAAAACCAGGGCTACAACATGCCAATACTTCCAAATGCTTATGAAACTGTTTGGTCAAGGTGTCAGGAACAAGAGGAGACAAGTGTTTCTGTCAAGAGTAAGGTATGTTTTTAATTATCAGCCAAAAACTTACTGCCACAAAAAAATGACTTGACTATAGTACTAAATTTAGCACATTAAGTACCTTACAAGTTTATGTAGCCAAGGTCTTAATTGATATTGTGAAAATTTATTTCCATAAGAAAACTGCTTTCGAATGGCTGAGATGTCAATTATTGTCTTAAATTAGTTTTGGTTTTGTTTGATGTTTCCTGTCCTTCAATAAATTGGCTTATGAAATATATCCAAAGTATTCGATCAAGCTCTCCTATGATAGATACTGAATTAGCTTGAATTCTTTTGGTGTTTATAATATTTACAATTAGGAAACCATCCCAAATTTGCCAAATTTTGATACCATTAAAAATTTAGAAGTTGCTGAGCCTTGCTGATATTACTAAGAGCTATAATATACGCCCTGCTGCATAATTGTTGTAGTAATTACTTCAATAAAATCATTAAAAAGGGGACGACCATTTAATAATGGGCTTGGAATTTTACTCGGTGAGGAATTATTCATTTCACGGTAGAGGGGCTGTTAAAAAATTACGTAACGCCGGAGGGGGGGAGGGGTTATGAGAAAGTGTTATTCTCAGTTACAGGGGGGAGGAGGGTGTGAGACTAGATGTTACATAACACAATTAAATTTTTTGAAACATGAAAAAAAATTAATCATAGCAATGACGGTCGGCGTGCAAAAATTGTGTTCTTGTTGTTTGTTGAATTTTTTGGAACATGAGTTATAAAAGACATGAAATTTGAACCTTGTACACATAAAAGTATGTGGATCTTTGAATTTAGTAAAATATTGTGAGTCCTCCGGTCGCAGAACACCAGTTCGCGTGTGTGACTTCTGCGATTTTAAGGGGGGGGGGGTATACGCCTTGTTATGTAACAGGGAGGGGGGGGTATGGACTCATGTTACAGGCTGTTACAGGGGGGAGGGGGGTGTCAAAAATGAGCTATTTTTGCGTTATGTAATTTTTGAATGGCCCCAGATCTCCAGACCTAGTTTCATGGTAGCGGTAGTTATTTCAAGAATGGCAAAATGCCCGAATATTACTTTCCAAAATCAAGCAACACCTTGTCAAGAAATACCTAATAGCTCCTAACACAGGCAGGGGATAGATACCCTGTCAAAGAAGTACCCCAAGCAAAATTATTTATTTCAAGACTGCCCGAAAAGAATTTATTTCCAAAATTGAGCAAGAAATTTGTTTATTTAAAATAAAGACTCCCCCATCCCTTGATATCAAATAGTCGCCCCCCTAAGCATAAAAGTAAGAAAATAGAAAAGGCGCGAAAATTGGTGGTGGAGCCACTTACATTTTGAACTACTATCGCCATCTGGGAAGTAAATTCTGAAACATTAATCCCCCTTGCGACTTTTTGTTGAACTACGCCATTACCCGGTTATCGCTCAACGCGTGTGAAAGCATTTCTGAATTCTTCTCTTTTGTGCTCGTTTATTGAGTTATATCCCAAATATTGGAAGCTGTGGTTACATGGTGAGTATTACATGCGTTCGACGAACAGTAATTTACTTGAGATAGGATTTTAGCTGCTAAATAGTGCTTTTCCTAGCCACACTGACCACCGACATTACTAGCATTTAATTGGCATGATTCCTTCTTGTGAATTATTGTGAGGTGGCCAATGAGTCCCCAAGTCATAAATTCTGAACGGTCCCTTACAAAAATTTTGTACATATAAATGCCCAACATCCCAGGAACTTGCTGTTAAAAATTGATACCCTCAAAGGTGACATGCGGACTTTTAGTCCCCCCCCCCCCCCCGGTTCAATGCAGACATTTTTTATCCCTCCACCCCACCTGGACACTTCCTTGGACAATTGCGCTTAAAGATTTGGCAAAAGAAAAGATTTAACCTCTGCATATAGCCAGGTGAGGCTATCGGCAGAGCCTGGCTCTGCGTATAACCACTACTGTAACAATTTCGTTGGGAGGGTGGGAATTTTGCTCGAACTTTGGTACCCCCCTTAAGTTTCATGCGTACCCCCCTAGGTTTCATGCTTATTTATAGTACCGGGGGGGGGTATTCGTTTTTGACAACACTTCCAAAGGGGGGTAAGAAATTTTGACCAAAAAAAAGGTTGTAAAACACGCATAAACTCACTTTATCCAGACTTTTTACGCGCTAAAGTCTGCGCATTGACTCGTGATCTTTTATAACAGTTTATATGTGTGTATTGCTTTGTATGTCAAGGGGGGATTCCCCTTGAAAAACATATGAAAAGTTAGTGCCCCCCCCCCCTCGATCCCCATGAAATATATGTGTAAAGTCAGTACCTCCTTGTGCCCAGTCACAAATTCTGAAAGCTCCCTCGTCAATTCCAAAATTAAACTTTTTTTTTTTTCTTTTGCAGGCGATATGAGACGGTCATGTTTAACGGTGCTTACTACCCAGTATACTCTAATGGCCAAGGCCAGGGACGAGCACCAAGCTACGAAAACATTGCCTTCCAGTCCTACGGTGGTGTGGGGCAAGCCGGAGGAATAATTCCAGGGGCTTACTCTGGGAACAACAATAGCGGAAATCTGTATCAGAGATATTACAGTTATCTGGAACACGAGAATCAGGTATATCCAAACCAACTGGTTCAGGGAAATCAACTGAGTCAGGGAAGTCAAATTCAGTTCGCTGGAAATCAGGGAAATTACTTTGATCAAGATCAATATCAGGGACACTACGACATGCCCAAAGGACGTTATAACGCGCAACAACATCGACCAAAGCATCAGCGCAGTAATTCGTATCCATTTCCTTACCATCGATATCAGCCTTATAACGGACAGAATCGTCCAACTAATCGTGCACGTTATGGCTCCAATAATCATCAGTTTTGGAACGAAGATGGTCGATCTAGCTTCCAGAGAGATAATCGACAAACCTCCGGGTCCGGGACGTACTCTCCCCAAGAAATATCTCACGCTAAGCAAATCCTCGAATACAATACTTCCCAACCGAAGTATTCGGAATTCCTACTTTCCATTGGGGTAACTGTAAGAGGAAGGGATTCGGACATTTCGTTCCATCCCAATCCACAGTGGCACGGAGCTTTTGAAGATTATGAGAAGCGTTTTTTTCCATACGGAGGTTTTCCTGATCAAGACTCAGAGCGTGGCGATTCAAACTCGGAACTTCCACATACTTCAACAACTGACGATTCAAGCGAAAAGAATCCAGTTAGTACCTCTCAAGGCAAGCATAAAAATTCTACGCCAAATTCCGCAACTGACGCAACGAAGTTTAAGAGTGATGTTGTTCAGATCGACTCCTCCGAAGGCTCCAGCGATTCTAGCAAACCAAAAGAAAACAAGAAATTAAACGTCGTTGAAGTCGACTCTTCGAGCGACTGTGCTAGCGATGTTAATGAATCAAATGATAAATCGAAATCCAAGGTTGTCGTAGAAATTGATTCTTCAAGCTCCTCAATTAGTGATACGACAAAAAATTGTGGGACTGTCTCGATCTCTAGCGATACTGAGTCGGATACGCCAACTCCTGCATCAGTCGAGCCTCCTAAAACGTCCGTGTTTGTCTCAAAAGGCACTGTTATCAAATGCGACTTCTGTGACTTTAAAGGTGATGAACAAAAGATGAAGACCCATTTGATCGAGAAGAAGCATCACAGTGCTAGTAGCTACCATTTTGACGTAGAAGACGGTGAAAAGTTGTTAGTTTTTGTAGACGTTCCTTTGAAAATTGTGAATAACCCTAGCTTGAATGAAACGTTGTCTGTCCTGTGTCCCATATGTCCCCATGAAGTCTTCGAGAACACTTTCGTGTGTGCTGCTCACTGCGACGCCTTGCACGATCAACCGAATATTTTCGCCACGAGTGAAGTCGTGTGGAAAGGTAAATGCGAGGTCTATCGGACGCTGGAGTGTAAGAAATGCTCGCAGAAATTCCCGCGTATGCAGAAGCTCAATAACCACTGGCGGCAAAATGTCGATCACTTTCCGAGCAATCTGGGACAATACATGAATAACGACCACATACTGTTCTTCTTCTGCGATAAATGCAGTACGAAGCATTACGACTTCTTCTTCATGAACAATCACGTCGTTCATTGCTTCAGCGACAAAAATATTCCGACCTTCTCAGCTCTTGTCTTAGAAAACAAAAAATCGGAACACTCGTTTCCCCCTATTAAACGCCCGTTCAAGTACGTTCAGCAACACTTGGAAAATCTTTGCAACCACACCAAACATCTTCATGGCGCAAAATCGCAAGCTGTGAAAATGGTCAGGGACAAGTGGAGGCGACACCTACTTTTAAAGGACTCTTAGAAATTTGTAAATCACAGCACAGAACTTGAGGTGTTTGTGATGATTAATGTGACTGCATAACCGAGAATAATATTGAATATTTGAAATGTTACTTAAGAATGATTAGGGCTATTCCATTTAAAACTTTAGGAGGGGTGGTCAGGTTGATTTTTTCTATGGATGTAGGGACGAAAAAATTCACTTTGGATTCATTTAGGGGTCAAAAACATAACCCGACCACCCCCATAGTTTTAAATAGAATAGCCCTTAATGTTACTGAATGTTTGTGCTGCTATATATAGCCCTACAGTTATTGTTTATCGTTCATTGTTTTGGTCCAACAAACAATTAGAACTGACGACAGTGCAGCATGGCCTGAGCAAGCTGAGGTTGTATTTTGTTTTCACTTGTAAAATATTTTCATGATCTTGAAAGTTTAGTCCTAAAGGTGGAGCATATTACCTCACTGGATATTCTTAGATATTACCGTATAATTATTTTGCAATGTGTGTATTTACCATCTCACTTAAATATAAGATTAATGAATAATCTACTTCTGGTCTTGTATTGTGTATAGAGTAACTTAACATGCTTAACTTACATTTCAACTTGTTAAATTGAGCTGATTCGTTAAGACTTATAGTATCAATTATTTTGGATATGTCTGCTGCTCATTTGTTAAAGCCTATGATTAATTGTTTTTCATAGTTAGCTTGTATCAGGAATATTTTTATTTGTATTATTGTGTGCTGATTTAATAGATTTTCGAATGATTTATTTTAGTAATTCTCCTTGATAGTCATTGCCATGCATGTAATATTACTTTAGATAATATATGTAGAAGCTTCACTTTATCCCAGATTTACAGAATCACTCTTAAAGTTTGATAGGAAAAGTCTTTTGCCGAATATTTCTATGAAAATTGTTAAAGAACATAAATTTACATTTTTGTTACCGTTGTTTTTGTGCAAAGTTCTCAGGAATTATAGGAATCCATTGATAATTTTTAATGGAGGTGTGTGTGTACACATCTCCATTTATGCAGTCACAGTGACAAATGGACCGTTTTGGCGGGAAATTTGAAATTCGAGCTTTTTCAGAATGTCTTTTGGGCCCTCTCCTGGCTACTTTTTTTGGAGATGTTTGGGTCAAGAGATGTTGATAACTTGATTATAGAGCAAGCATCTGGCATAGGAATGAATACCAGACATGTTGTAATTAAGACGTGTTTTCCTTTTATATCTTGCTTGGATCCACTGGGGGCAGCTGCACACAATATGTATTGGCAGCTGTGCCTAAACTATTGCACTTGTGTATATGATATTTGGAACATGAATGGGTCTTACAACATATATGTGCATTTTGGTGTTCATGTTTAAGCAATTGGTAGAGTTTTTATGAAATATTGAAAATTTAAAAAAAAATTTTTTTTTTTCGTTTCCAGAACAGAACTGAAACGGTTATGCCTATGGGCATGAAATTCTACCATCATATGCATTGAATACCCTTAATGTTCTTTTTGAGGGTCTAAATGCTCTTACAAAAATTGATAACGGTAAATTCAGCAAAAATGTAATTTTTTTCAATGGTCCATGATTCCGTCAATTTTGGAGTTAAAATGCGGAAATTTTGCATTTAGATGTCTAAATTATACCTCTTGAAATGACTAAACTCATTTGGAGCGCCAATTTTAGGAAATTTTCATAAAAACCATAAAACTGGGAAAAAGGAGGATTTCTGATATTTTTCTCAAATTTTAGGTTTCTCAAAAATTAATGGTAAGCAATAAATCGGTGCACTTCAACAAATATTTACTTAATGATATTAGGAAGTTACTTTTGTATCCATATACCTATATAGTTAAGTGTACAATTTTGCTTGAAATGGATTTTTTTTAATATTCTGAAATTTAGCACACAATTTTTTTTTTTTTTTTGTTTGAACTCCCAAAGATGGGAAAAAAAGGTGATACATACAATTTGTTGTAAAATATGAACAACACCTGGTTCTGGCCACTCAGGGAAAGTCTTTTTCAGGAGATATGAAGTAAGACACTACGCCACCTCCATTTTGAACCCCTGGGTTAATTCTTGTATGATAATCTATTTTGTTAGAATACAACATTTTCAATTGCTGTAAATTCATTTAATAAGTTTACTGGATGTTAATTGTAACATATTTTTAATTATAATAAATGTGAAAATAATAACTCAGTTACTGGCGCACTTCATGTTATGGTTGCCGTTTGAGAAATTATGTGTCTGTTTAATTTGTCTGTCCTGTTGAATTAAGACTTAATTGTGTTAATTTGTTAGTATTGGCCTCTTTGGCCTTGATTACCGATTACTGATAACTTGGAAGAACATTATTGATTTAATTAAGTGATGTTGTATTTTGTACTTGTATAGTGTACATAAAAGATTATTTTTAAATTGCATTGGTTAGTTTGTTTTTGTAGGTCAATTTAGCTAATTGAAAAAAAAAGAAGAAGATAATTAGATGTGTATTCGGTCCATTTTCCATGTCAGTTGGAGACAACTGTTGTACAGAATTGCTGATTTATTCTAAGAGTAATTTGGCCTGCTCCTTTAGACTATAATAGCTGGTATTAGGCACCTTATAAAAAAAGACCTTATCACATTTGTTGAGAATGGCCCTGCCCTAGACCAATCAGATGCAAGTTAGTTGGTGGGTATGGTAACTAGAAATCAGAAGAGGCTGGTCTTTGAGAGTCTGTGACTGCCCAATTGTCTCCCCTAAGCAAATAGGTTCTTTTGTTCAGAGATAACTCCTCCCGTGGGAATGTCTCAAAAGTGACTGATTACTGGCCATCCAATCAAAATGTTTTGATTTCAAATTTTCCCATGGATTATGAAAATATGTTATTCTTTACAGTCTGGCCTGAGTCTATTTCCCTGAGTGGTATTAGGCCTATTACGGACACAATTAATTAAATTGGTTTGGAAATTAAGAGTTGACCAAAATAAACACTAGGTGGTTCAGTGTGCAATCCTGTGACTTTGGAGACACCTGGCGATAATTGTGTGTGGTTTTTTTTTTTTTATAGTTTTCTCAAAAAGATCTAAAAATAGCATTTTGGGGAAATCTTCCTTGTCTGGGAAGTATGAGAATGAAGTTGGATGTCTTTTCTGTCTATAACAGTGAATTGGTGAGTTACTAGAGGAAGAAGCTGTGCAGGTATGTTCAGAGAACTGCAATATTGCATACATTTGGCCTGTCATTCATTATTGATTGACTCAAGTCATATTGGATACTAGAATTTACCCATGACCCCGGGGGGGTACTCACTCTATAAGGGTGTATATAGAGGCGCCGCTGGATGGTAATGGTTTTTTGGCCTTCTTGGATTAAAATGGTTTTGGTTTTTTGACAATTCTGATTAATTTGGTTCTGGTTTTCGCAACCCCAGCGTGTTTGGTACCGTTAGAATCGGCTTCAAAAGAGGATTAAAATGGTTTAAAAACCATGAAGATTAAATTGGTTTGCAAAAAATTTTAGTGAAGGATTAAAATGGTTTGTGGTTTTGGCGCAGTTTCCGGATTAAAATGGTTCTGGTTTTCAAAATTGCCGTGGCGCATCCGTATGCAAAAGTCCGCGAAGTACCCCCCCCGGGCCCATGACAACGATGTCATCTTTAAATACACACATCCATTTACTCATTCCTGCAGACAGTGCAGTGTATTTTCTGTGGATTATTGTGCTTTGTGTTGAAGCATGAGGAATTCTGCATGGATGTGACAGTGTAGAGAATGAATGTATGTATCTATCGATCTATTATGTATTGTGGCAATGCAATTACAGTGGCGCATTAGGGGGGGGGGGGCATTGGGCCATGGCCGGCGCTCAGGGCAAAAATCATGGAAGAGATTGGGAACTGTGGAGGGGGCCCCGTATTCAGGCAATGTTTGGCCCCCCCCCCCCCTTGAGGCCATTTGTAGATAGGGCCCTGAATGTGAAGTAGTGGTTATGAGAAAAAGACGTAGTGAATAATGAGGCAAAATTGTGCATGATAAAAAAAGTAAAAAGAGTTGTTTGTGTTGGTGAGTGTTGGGCCTACTGTGTGAGAGAGTTGTAAAAAGTAAAAGAATTGCTTAAAATATAACAAAAGTTGAGCAATATGAGATTTGTTTTGAAAGAAATACTGAGAAAAATGAAGGGGTGTCAGGATGTGAGCTGTGAATTGCACTTGACGACAGACCCAATGAAGATGTGACACTTCAATAGCAATCAACATTATTAACTAAATTATGGCCAATTACCATAATAGAAATCTGTTAGGGAGTGTCAAAAACAGTTGTCTTTGAAGTATCCAATAGTGTAAGAAAGTCCATATAGGGTAGCACACATACAATGGTTTTATGCAGTTTAATTGCCGTGAATGAAATACATGAAAGGGCGCGAAAATGCTGGATCCTCCTGGATCACAACAAAGCAGACGAAACGGAAGTAAGCTGACGAATGGATAGAATCAGCAGCAAGGGAAAAAATCGAAATAACAGTGAATCGAAGGGGAAGGGGAAGCACAAATCTATTCATATGTGTGTTCATCAGAAGGGTATGTAAAAAGAAAGAACAAATGTACATAATTGAGGGGGGAAGGGTTGGCAGAGGTGTTGAAAGTGTTGGACACAGGGGGGCGAATGTGCGACTTGGGTTACAGCTTTATTTAGATAGATTGTGACTCTCACAGACTGAAGCACTTGCTAAGGCTGACATTGTTGTCTGTGTGCCTTCAGCACATGCCACATGCCAATGATTGCATGAAATTATTGAAATCCTTGTGTTTTGCAGACTTTATAGCTATTGATATCTAGGCTGTTCTATAATTAAATAAAAAATTGAAATATATCTAAACCCCCCCAAAAAATTAAGGTTTCTGCCAAATTCTGGTTTTAATCCCTTTTGTTTGTAACACTGAACAGATGGGATGGGAGTACCAAATCTCTGTAAGTTGTGTAGATTTTTGGTACCGCTGTGACAATGTACGCGCATGTTTATAATGACATTTTTCTCTGCAATCCTAATCATTGGCGTATGAGGTCAATACATTTTTTTTGGGGGAGGGGGCTGCCCAAAATTACCACAAATTTTAATTTTAAAAAACTGCATTAATTCTTTTTTTTTTTTAAAAAGTGTGTTTGATCCACAGGTGCTAGAAACATGCAGGGGCAGGGCGGCAAGCCCCCTTGAAAATCTGGCAATCTTGTAAATTGACATTGAATTTGGCAATGATGGAAATGGAAAGTCTTCCGGGACATCTTGGCTGATGTGGCAGCGGCATGCCATTCTAAATGTTCTAAAAGAAAAAAAACTCCTGCCACCAGAGTATAATTTTGGCTAATAGTATAGGGAAACTGAAAAAGTGAACAAGAAATTGTATTATTTCCACTGATCATTGGGGGAGCTCTAGCAGGGAAGAGCTCCCCCAGTTTTCTGATCAAGGGAGCTCAGCTCCCAAAAAGCTTGAGATCCCCCCCCCCCCCCATGGCTGGGAAAAGTAGGAAATTTGGGTATGTCATGGGCTCATGGTAGGGCTGTGCCGATGCGACGATTATCGCCGACAATCGTCGCCAAAAGTTTCGATTTCGATCATCTCCACAAAATAACTAAAAATCGATTTTCAGCTGAATGAAGAATTGATGATACATGGCTGTATTTGGTATCGTTTTGAAGCTTTTGAGGAGCTGAACACCATCGTGCTATCTGTGATGTTCTTATCGGTGCATATACCACACTGCCAGCCATGAAAGATATTTCACAAATTAGAAATTAAGTTTTATTCCTACAAGTCTGCATCCATGTTGAATTTATAGACTTCGAAGACAGAACTTTATCTAATACACATCTGTTATTTATTTACAACTGTACTGCTCTGCGTGCAGGAGATGCATCCCAGCTGACAAAACTGGTGGTTAACTGAGAGTTATCATGTGAAATTGCCCCTCAGTTATCATGTGGAAAACTGATAGGTTATTGCAAATGCTAACCACGTGATTTTGTCACCAGTTAACCACGTGATTTTCTGGGGGCAATCTTCACCAGTTAACCATGTGATTTTCTGGTGAATATCTCCACCAGTTAACCACGTGATTTTCTGGGGGGCAATCTTCAACAGTTACAATTATTTGAGAAGAGGCAAAATCTCCAACTCGTTAACTTGGCTCTTCATCAAGCCAGTCAACTTGGACTGTTTCAAGCAATATCTTGGGCTTTCAATAGCTGTGGGACTGAAGTAAAGCCACAAGAACTTGCTGAAAATTTGTCACAACCAGTGTGATGCAGTGAGTCTCTCTTCAGTCTTCTTAATGGGTTACCAGAATCAAGGATTGTAGTCGTACATGATTCACATTTCGGATAACTAGTCTTTTGTAATAATATCCAATATGTGCTCCTTTTTGAGCTAATAAGTTTCAATCCGCCATATACTGTGCATTAATTCAGATTTAGAAATCATAATCATTTGTTTAATTCGTTTAAACTCAGTTAAAGTAAACTTAGTGTGGAACTCGGTAAACAGCTGTATTTCTAGTACAGGTGGCTCCATCTATATTTCTGGGCGGCAATCTTCACCAGTTAACCACGTGAAGAAAAACATGTGATAACTCTCAGTTATGTCATGAAGATAGTGAAGTGATAATCTGGTGAAGTTCATCACGTGGTCATCCTGTGAAAATGCTGGGGAGTTTTTTCACGTGAAGAAAAACACGTGATAACTCTTAGTTATGTCATGAAGATGGTCTAGCGTTAATCTGGTGACATTCATCACGTGGTTATCCCGTGAAAATGTGGGAGTTTTTCTCACGTGAACACAAACACGTGATAACTCTCAGTTATGTCATGTTCACCAGTTTCCCCCCCTGTTTATCACGTGAACTTCACGTGCATTGTCAGCTGGGATGGTTTGTAAAGAAGTCAGCTTTATCAGCACTTACATTGAATCAATACACTATAATTATGAATAATATTAAGTTAATCAAATTAATTTGTATACTTTATTTCCTTTTTCCTTCCTGCAAAAAGTCTGTTGGTCCTGGTCCTTGTAATTTTAACACCATGGATATTCGTCGAGAGTCAAGGAATTCATATAATTATGCTGATCTTGACATTCTAAGTAAAAATCGATTTAAAATCGATAATCGAATCGAAATACAAGTCGATTAATCGATTTCAGAAAATGTTTCGATTGCACAGCCCTAGCTCATGGCCTGCAAGTCTTTAAATCCCACTGGAAATAATATGAAATATTTGAAAAAAGGTCTGAATTTCTCACTTGGAAGTAGCCTTTTCATTTGATTCGGGGCCATTCTTAGAATATTTTGTCATACTTAATCAAATTGCCTGGAAATTCACATTTTTTCTAGCCCTGCCCCCCCCTCAATTTCCATCACTGGAATTAGGGCAAGATCTGAAAAATTTGGGCAGAAAGCCCCATTGACTCAATGATAGATTGCTCCCTAAATAGGTCACCTCTCCTATACCTGTGGTTCTATCACATGTAATCATGTCATAATTATGGCATATGTCTATATCTCCGAATGCTAACTGATAGTGATAAGATGCACAGTCAAAACTGCAGTTTATCAGCTGATATCATATCACTTCATTCCACAAGGGATCTACAGAGTGCCCAAATGCATCGCAACACCTGATTGACAGCTTCTGGCATGTAAAATCGGGCCTGTTCTTATCCCAGGAGGGCCAGGATAGATTTATTGTATTATCTATACATCCGCCCACATTGTTAAGGCACTTGTGACAAGTGAAATCCTAAAATTACAGTTTGTCTATCACTTCAAGCATTGCGACAGAAATTTAGCATTGTTTGTACAGTCCATAAAAATCAACGCCATTGTGTGTCAGATTGGAAGCATTACAAATGTCAACATTGTGCGAAATGGGACTGCCAAGTTCATAAATTGGCAAATATCGGACAAAAATGGCATCAAAATATCGTGAAAATGTGACATTCATATTACAAACGAGCTAATTATACACAGGTAGGTGTATTTCTCCTGTGGGGCTTGCGATTGCTGAGATATCTGGCCAAACATCTGTCCTCTGCTTGATGAGTTAAACTGTAGCATGTTTTACTGTCGATGGCTATCGTAATGGGTCTATAAGTCTCTCTTTCAGCTGTGTTTAGTCTTTGAATTTTCAAAATCTTGTTGTTTGATTTTATTTTGTCAGATTACTTAAAATATGGGCAACAACAATGGTGCGAAGAGTCCCAGTGCAAGTGTAAGTGTTCAAGAAGGAATTCATCAGCTTTTTAAAGGGCACTTAAATTAAGGGGGCGACCATTTAATAATCAAGGGGGCTTGGAGTTTTCCTCAGCGGGAAATTATTGATTTCGTGGTAGCTGCAGTAATTATTTATTTCAAGCGTGCGAAGTCCCCGAATATTCATTCCAAAATCAAGCAACACCTTCTTAAGAAATTATTTAGTTCAAGACTGCCCAAAAAGAATTTTATTTTTTTCACTAAAACTGAGTAAGAAATTATTAATTTAAAAAAAAAGCCCTTGATATCAAATGGTTGCCCCCTTATGTATAGTTTGGTTATACTTTTGGTATCTATGTTTTTTGTTATTATGCGAACTTCCACTGACAAAATGGGTGAATTAAATATTAAATATGGCAAACCTTTAAGTAATTGACAATATCCATATATATATTTTAGATTGGGTAAGGGGCTTTGGGCGACCATGAGATCTTCGGGGGCGGGGGAGGGGCTTAGACTGTTCCTTAACCGGAAATTATAATAAATTTCATTGTGAAGGGTGCAATAATTATTTATTTCTAGCACGGTGTCCTCAAATATTCGTCAGTTAATAAAACAACACCATGTTAAGAAATACTCCCACTAGAAAGTATTTATATCAAGACTGCCCAAAAATATTTTATTTTTTTCCACCAAAACTAGGCAAGAAATTAGTTTGTTTGAAAAGAAGTTTGAGGCCACCCTTAACTTATAATGGTCATCCCCTAACTATAATTTAAATGTTTCTGTATTAAGATTTAATCAAATGTTTTCATCTTTACCAAAATATAGAAATATATATTTCTACTTTTTGCAGTCTGTGAACAGAATTCCAATTGTGCGTGGGGAAGAGCCTTTTGAGTTCTTGTCATCGTCTGGTCATTATGAAAGAGGTAAATTTTTGAAATAACTCCGCATCTTATTTGCACTCAGCAAATATGGCGGACCCTACATTAAGGTTATTATGTAATTTACGTGCACATCTTCTGGCAGAAGGTATCAATGGAAATTGAAATATCAATTTGAAACATTAAAAAAATAATATTTAAAGAAGGTCGAGTGCCTAAAATATGTAGTAGGCTGTTGGAATTGTAAATCTGATATCGAAATTAAGATTGACTATTCCTTTGCCGGGTAAATTTTAAAATTGTCGTGCTTGGAAAGGTCTCAAAAAGACCATATATATAGTATCAATTTTGCACACCAACATAAAATAATATCTTCACTCCATTTTCATTAATAAAAGATACATTTTGATATTTATTTTACCGTTTCTGATCTCGTCACAGCTAACATACAAACTTCGGCTCCAAAAAGGCCTCCACCTCCTTTGAGTCCTCAGGGTCCACAAAGTTTGCCGAGTCCACAAAGTTCGCAGAGTCCTCTGGATGACTTATTCCGGGAAGAAGAGCGCAAACTTGCTGCTCAACTTTCTTCCCAAGTTTCTTCTCCACCCCCTCGCCCTTCACCATCCCCCCGCCCCGAATCCCCTTTCCGGGAGAGCCCTGCCTCTCCAATATTTCGAGATGTCAACCCTCCTTTCGAACGACCCTTTCCTCCCTCCCTTTCTGGCGGCCCCTTGCAGTTTTCTCCTGTGGCGCCACCTGGAAGTAATCCCCCTGCAAGACCGCCGCCCATTAAACAACCCCTGATGCCATCGCCCCCTGTTGCCTCACGGGAACAACCGTTAATGGCTACGCCGTTTGGATTTGTTGCGCCAATGCCAGCTTCAGAGGTAAGTCTGAAAGCTAAATTTTGAAAATCTGCTAAAATTATGCATTATTCAATTGCTATAAATTGGATAGCCTGTACCCCTCATTATGATAAAGGCATTACAGGTACTGAATCTGGGGTGTAACTGCTATCATCTAAATGTGTTGTTGCCCTTGTGTCAAAAAGGAAATTTCTAATTGATAGCTGTGTCAAATTTATGCTCAATTATTAGGCCAGACAAATGGCAGACATAATAGATTTAGTTAAGCCACACATAATGGATTCTTAGCTTCGCGGACCCGCCGACACAATAGATTACCTGCCGATGGAAAAAAAATTTTTTTTTTTTTTTGTCCTACCGACCGACCTTAGAAAAAGTGCCTTGAGAGGAATCCGAGAAGCTAAAGATCGATTATGTGTGGCCTTAGGATGATAGAAAATAGCTGTTGTCTCTATTGTTTATTATTTTAATTGAATAAATATGGGTTTGTTAAATTATTTCTTTCGTAGGCGGAAAGTGTGTTGGGTCAGTCCATCCGAGAAGCTGTCAATTAATTATCTGGATTAATATATTCTGCTCAACTCCATGTCATTTATTAAGATTTTCACCCAATCTCTTATTGCAGCCTCTTTTTCCAATGAATGTGCCTCAGAATAGGACTCCACCTCCTCCGTCGCTTCTGGAAATGCCAATGCCTCCCAGGTAGGATCGTTCTGCCATATTATTGTGTTCTCCATTGAAATCATTAATTTGTTTGTGCCACATTCACAGTTTAAGACATCACCTCCTTGATTCTAGACGTTAATGCACCTAAATAACCATTTAAATAGCACCTTTCATTTTTGGCTGTCTTAAACTTTGCATGCCTTCAAGTATGAAAACTACACATTTTCACTAACTTCAGCACTCTCACTGCACCTTTAGCCGGTTTGAGCAATGATGCACGCATTCTATTTGACTATTGTTGAATCATCTTATTAATTTATATTATTTTGATATGTTTTTTCCTATAGGCCATCCACTCCTGGCCAAGGAGCTTCTGGTAACCAAGGCAACCAGCAGAAACAAGGAGGTGGACAAAAGGGAAAGAAAGGAAAAGGTGGCAGCCAAGGAGGTGGCAATGAAGGAGGCAGTAACCAAGGAAGTGATAACCAGGGAGGTGGTAACCAAGGAGGTGGTAACCAGGGCAAGAAAGGAAAAGGTGGTAACCAAGGAGCTGGTAATCAAGGAGCTGGTAACCAAGGAGGTGGAAACCAAGGAGGTGGTAACCAAGGAGGCAAAGGAAACCAAAAACAGCAGCAGAAAGGAGGAGATAAAGGTGGCCAACAAGCTTCCGGTAACCAAGGCAACCAGCAACAGAAGCAAGGTGGAAAAGAGGGCAAGAAGGGACAGACGAAAGGTCCCCAAGAACTAAGTCAGAAAGGGTTCAACTTGAAGGACATAGAAAACCCTCTGGAGCGAATGGAAATTGTAATCGAATTTCATTTGTTTGAATTGTTAAAATTAATGGTTACAGTTAATTGCAATTCCAAATCCATGATTATTTTATCCGGATATGGCAAGGAAGGAACAGAACCATAAAAAGTGTCTTGTAAGTAAATAGTCAACTCAACATGTATGCACATGTCCAGTCGATAAGGCATAATATCGAAAGGAAAGGCACTTGGCTGCCGTTAGCTACTTGATCATTGAGTATGTAGTGCACTCTTAAGCTATACTTGTATCATAAGGTATTTGCATTCTCGACGCAGACTTATTCTCCGTTTTGGTTCTGTTTTCAGGAAAAGACTCTTGCAAAAGATTTGCGACACATGCTTTTGGTCCAAGGAGGGCAGTTGCTTGTCTCTCAAATCCAATCTGCTTTGTCTAAACTGAATATTCAAGTCGGAAGTCATCAAGATTTCATTCGTCGCCATAGTGATAAATTTCGTCTCAGTGACCAAGGTAATAGTTTTCATAATATTGAAGGAAGTGATCATATGGATTTAGTAAAATTCTGAATTAAATTTTCAGGGGGTTTGGTGTTATTTGTCTTGTGTAAAATTGTGTCTTGTCTTTAATGATCCAGCCTTCAGGAATCGAGGATGAATATTCGTGCAGTGCCCCCTCCTTAAAGATATTACAGTTTGTCTTGTGTAGCATGCAATGTGGAACTAAATTGGGAGTGGTTTTGCATTGGATTCTTGTTATGTCATAGGTTTATACTTTATAACTTGGTGTTGTCGCTGGTTGACAGCAACAAAAGTTGAGAAAATCAGAAAACACAACGAAAACTATGCAAAAATATGAAAATCAGTTGACGAAAAATTGCAAGAAAGAGATTGCTCTAGAAGCTGCAAAATCAAAATGTTAGTGTCATGTTAGATGAACAGCTACTGTAATAATATGAAAAACTCCTAATTTGATATAACTAATCTTTAAGATTACATTCTTCCCAGGTGAAAAGGAAATTCACAAAAAGTGGGTGATTGCCACGACTGACTTGAAGATTTGCGAGAGGCACGTCAGTAAGTCGGGATGCCAAAATGGCCGAACTTGTGACGCTCTCCACATCTGCAAGTTCTACCTTCTTACTGGGACTTGTCATCAAGAACAAATGGGGAGGCAGTGTCGTTACGGACACAGACTTGATGTTCCCCACAACTTTTCCCTGTTGAAGGATCACTCCCTAGCTGGATTGCCACCACATTGCCTAATTATACTCTATCAGGTAGGACAAATAGCCTTTTTCCATTAAGACCACTCATAATTGATCTTTAGCTTCTGGGATCCTCTCAAGACACTTTTTCTAGGGTCGGTCGGTAGGACAAAGAAAAAAAGGTGAAAAAAAAAAATTTATAATGTCAAAAAAAATTTTTTTTTTTTTCTGTCGGCAGAATATCTATTGTGTCGGCTGGTCCGCGAAACTAAGAATCAACTAGAAATCGGGTAACCGCGATGCGGTGACAAAACTTCACCTTTCATAGTAATTATTGGCAATGAAATGAAAGTGAGAAAACACGGAAATGATATTGGAAATGATATTGGAAATGATATTGGAACTGACATTGGATATGAATTTGAACATGAACTTGAACATGAACATGAACTTGAACATGAACTTGAACATGAACATGAACTTGAACATGAACTTGAACATGAATGTAATTGCACACGTCTTGCACATGTAATATGCAATATCACACAAAATATCACTTGAAATATTATGAAGTATCACATGCAAAGTTACATGCAATGTATTAAACATACAATATCACTTGCAATATCATGCTAAATCATATCACATGCAATATCAATTTATTACCTGTAATTTTGCATGTCAATTAAAATGTACATAGTGTGCACAGATATTTGAAAGTACATATAAACAATCTGTCCATGGACTAGTCGTGATGTGACATATAGTCAGCAGACCGATAAAACCTGCAATAAACCCTTACTGAAACATTTCAATCGGTTTGTGGCCATACGCTGACTGATGCACTGACTCATAAACTGACTCATACACTGACTGATACACTGACTGACTCAAAAATATTCTGAGGGACAGGGGATCTTTTAAATCGCCAGAGTTACAAGAAAAAATTCAGAGAATGAAAACAAGAGGAGGATTTGAGCTTCATGAATATATCGCCCGCCGGCAATAATAAGGTCATAAGTGCCACTATTTAGCATGGCACTTATGACCTTATTATTGCCGGCGGGCGATATATATAGAGAATGACATGGACCAATACATGGACAGTGCATGGACAGTACATTGACCTGTACATTGACCAGTACATGGACCAGTACATGAACCAGTACATGAACCAGTACATCAACCAGTTACATCAACCAGTTACATCAACCAGTTACATCAACCAGTTACATCAACCAGTTACATCAACCAGTTACATCAGCCAGTTACATCAACCAGTTACATCAATTAGAGTTACTGCTGATTGAAACTGGCACCGTTCTCATATTGGAATTTCAGGAATTTCTTGGCTAAAGTACTTCTAGTCCTGAAAACATTTGGAAATGACTGCAATTTCTGAAAACATACAATTTTCAGGGTCCGACGATCTCTTTATCCGCCCATGATACAAGAAAATGTTCAAATATAAAAGCTAGAGCAGAATTTTGGCTTTCCAAATCTATTTTCAGATTCTCTGTTACTTTATCAGAACCGGAGATACGACTGATTCAAATAATGGTACAATTCAGAAATATTGACTTCAGAAATTACTGAAAAAATGTATTTTCTAACTTAAAATTACTCTAGAACCAAAACGGTTCAATGGAAACATATATAACTTGCCAGTTTTATGTAAACGAAGGATGGCAATACGCTCAGATAGCTTCATTGAAATAAAATGATTATTTCCTTGTCAAAACTATGATAAATTGTGAAAATTTGACAAAAACATGAATTGTTCAGGGTCCGGCGATCTTTTTAACCGTCAGAGCTCTGACAAAATCTTCAAATATGCCAGCTAGAGGTGAAAGCGTGCTTTCCGAATCTGTTTTCAGATTTTCTGTAACTTAAATAGGACCGGATATAGAGCGGATTGAAATGATGGCACAACTCAAAAATATGGCCTTTAAGATATTCCTGAAAATATGCAGTTTTAACTGGAAATCACTCTAGAACCAATACGGTTCAATGAGGATATATATAACTTTGCAGGATTATGTAAATAGAAGTTAGAAATATGTCTAGACAGGTTCATCACAAAAGGATGATTCCGTCCCTGTCAAAAAATTGATAAATTGTGAAAATTTGACAAAAAACATGAAATTTTCAGGGTCCGGCGATCTTTTAAACCGTCAGAGCTACGACAAAATGTTCAATATATGGAAACTAGAGAAGAATTTGGCCTTTCCAAATCTATTTTCAGATTCTCTGTAACTTTATTAGGACAGGAGATAAGGCCGATTGAAATTATGGTACAATTCAGAAATGTGGACTTCGGAAATTTCTGAAAAAATGTTGTTTTTCACTTAAAATTACTCTAGAACCCTAACGGTTCAATGGAAACATATATAACTTGGCAGGATTATGTGAACGAAAGATGAAAGTATGCTCAAATAGCTTCATTGAAACAAAATGATTATTTCCTTGTCAAAATGATGATAAATTGTGAAAATTTGACAAAAAACATGAAATTTTCAGGGTCCGGCGATCTTTTAAACAGTCAGAGCTACGACAAAAAGTTCAGAAAACGAAAACTAGAGGAGAATTTGGTCTTTCCGAATCTGTTTTCAGATTCTCTGTAACTTAATTAGGACCGGAGCTACAGCCGATCGAAATAACGCTATCATTGAGAAATGTGAAAAAATATCGTTAATTTTTCCCTAATTTTTTGACCTTGTGACCTTTACGGTCTAACGTAGGTTAATCTGAGGACCTTGAAAATTTATACGCTGCTTCCAGACTATGGTAGCAAGTTTGTGTGACATTTTTGTAACAATATTTTGATTCCTTGCCTGTGTAAAAAAATCAAATGTCAAAATAGTACAATTTTTCATCATGTTTGACCTTGAATTTGACCTTGAAAATAAGTTTCAAGGTCAAAACAAATATAATTTTCAGAATCAGCATGCAAAAATGGGGGGATCAATTAATTATTGTAACTCTCTCGAATCGATATTTCCATGTCAAAAATGCAATAATTTGTCATTTTTCAACGTTCTCCGAATTGCGATATTTGGAATTTTGTGGAAAATTAAGGTAAAATGTTAGAGGACTTTGGATTACATATTCTAAATGCACATATTATTGTCTGTCTAGAGATAATATATCAAGGTGATATCTTGAAAAAAACATAATTTTCAGAATTTTTGAAAATAAGCACTTTTTGCAATTTGAAGAGCCAAATGACCTTGAAAAATGAGGTCAAGGTCAAATTTGAAGGTGGATATGGGGGTTTTGGGGGCTACTTTGGGGGGGTTCACTATACATTGTTATGGCCTAAAATCGATATTTCAAGGTGAGACACCCAAGGTCACCTGTTTTGATGACGCAGTCAATCTTTAAAATTACGTAACTCAAAAACTAAGTATGGCATCATCACCACAGTCCTTTCCGCAATGCGTAAGTCATTCGGGCAACTTTTGGTGTCATGCTTGTAACTCTGTGACTTGCGGATTCTGACATCCCGTGCGCAAACCTCTGAGAGTGAAATGGCACCTGTACAATATTGACCTTGACCTACTTTCTTATAATTGGGTCAGATTATGTAATTTACATGTAGAACATGTAATTTAAATGGAAAATGAAATTTGCCTGTAATAATGTGTGATATGATCACTTAAAGTAAGTGAAAAAACTGACTTTGAAGTGGCCTGTGACCTTGAAAAATGGGTCAAGGTCATTCCGATTTTGACAGTGTACTATGGTCATGTAAAACTCCATATGTGATTTTTTTGAGATTTTTTTGAAGAAATTTTTGTCTGGAATAATAATAATAATACTTACGAAAACAAGAAACTTCACCTATGTAATAGGTGAAGTTTAATTATGTGTGGCCTAATGCCCATTGCATTGCACATTACAGCAGTTTTGTTAACTTCATAAGGCCCACCGCTGGATGGGTCTAATGTTTTCATTCGCGGACGTTTGTCCTTCTGCTTGTATATATATAACGTGTAATAGTTTATTTTTCATCAGATACAATTCTTATTTATTTCTCATTTCAATCTTGTCTAGCTGGCCTGTCTATGCATTATGCATGACTGAGCACTCAGCAAAACTGTATCTGGAGGCACTGTATTCCTTTCCCAATCTGCTTATGCGTCAGCCATCAGTTTATAGCTTCTCCAAATGCAATGAAATACTTATCTATTTTATACCTTCCACCTTTTTATCTCAGGGCAGGCCTTCGCACTCTATAGATGATAGTATAGAGTGCTTCCACCTCGTAACAATATTTATTGAAACACTTAAACTCTTTTATCTAAGTCGAAGTCAGATGACTTTTATTGCAGCAGGGTGGATTATCAAGTACAAATACTGGTTTAAAACAAAGCTCCGGCATAAACTAGGAGTATGGATAATAACAAAGGACCTTAAAAATATACAAATATGGTATTTATGGAATTAAAAATTATAGAAAAATATTATTAAACATGTTTTCTCGATGCTATGATTCTGCATTGCTTTGGATTTCAGAGAAACAGGTCGAAAGCTTTGTATCCCAAGCCGTGCAAGTTCTTCAACAACAAGAATGGTTGTCAGAAAGGTATGTAAATGTATTAGAGCTTCACGTTTGACCAATTCATCATCAACAATTCGCTTTTAGCTACAGGGCTCAAACTTTGGAAAACCATGAGGATAAGATAACTCATTACTGCATGAAGTTACGAATACCATATTTGCAGGGACTATTCCCTATATCAGCCCAATAGTATCTTTGTAGGTGGGGCTGGTGGCGCATTTGCGCATAATTTTTTGGCCATAACATAGATGTTTAGGAATTGAACAAATTTTAAGGTTTCCCCAGACATATTCTGTGAGGGCTATTCCATTTAAAACTCTGGGCGGGGGGGGGGGTCGGGCCCGTTTATTTTTCGTATGATGTATGTACGGGTGAGCGATAATATGATGTAGATGCTTGGGGGTCACTCGCGGAATTGACTCAAGATGTATTGGGGGGGGCTATTGCTCTATTCAGGCCTACGCAATGTAATAATGAAAATTTTTATTTATGTATGTACGGGGATGAAAAATTCGAATTTAATGCATGGAGGGGGGTAAAAAAAAAAATCATTTTAGATACATGGGGGGGTCAAAATCATCCCCCCCTGAGTTTTAAATGGAATAGCCCTGAGGTGTTTGTTATGATTTGCCCCACCAATTTAAAATGAAACTGACTCCCCTTCATCAGCCTCTTGTTAGACCTGATATAGTTATTTTACACTATTTGAAAACTTTTCCACCTTCCCAACATAGAAGATTTCTTAAAAAACCAGTTTAATATTACTGTAATTTCAGGAAGAACATGTCTTGGTCTCCACGTTTGCAAGCATTACATCTTAGGGGACTGTTCCTATGGAGCGAGATGCCGTTATGTGCATGACCTCTATGCTCCCCAACCGCTCAGCATTCTACAGCAGTTTGGATTCAACACGGAGGTGTCTCAACAGGAGGTGAGAGTTACAGTGCACGCGAAAGCATATTAACTTTGGTCAAACATTTTGTCTGACAGAGAAAGAGACAAATTAACATTCCTGTAATCATCAAATATGATGGGAGGGATCAAACCGAGAAAGAAAAAATTTCGTCAGACAACGTTATAAATGCAATCTATAATTGTTGAAATGGTTGAAAGGCGTTTTATTGGATAATTTTGAGCACTTTATTATTTAAAGATGGTCTGTGACATTGCAATGTATCTTGAGGTCTTATGATACAATTTAATTTCAGAGAGGATTAACACTTAATTGGGCTGTTTCCTGAGGAGATATTCTGCCAGTAAATTTGTCTGACCTGAATTTGAGGTCGGTCAGACATTTGCATACAAGTTCCAGTAATGTCTGAAGTGCCTGACCATTTGGCATGCACTGGAGAGTTATAATATACACTTCAACCTCACCTTACGACCACCTCTCTAATACGGGCACCTCGGAATTACGGACATTAAGGCCTGGAACCAAATATTTTCCCCATCTTTTAATGCTAATACAACCTCTCTAATACGGGCACCTCGTTATTACAGCCACCTCGTAATTACGGCCATGTTGTAAGGTACAAAAGGACCATTCTGACCTCGTCTAATGCGGGCATTGGGGTATTACAAGCAACTGAATCTGTTGTATCAAGCAAAAATGCACATTGGCAACATACTGTCTGTCCCTGTGGTTGCCTAATTTGCAGTCCATGCAAAGACATTGACTGACTAATTGTCAATTGAGGATCAGATTGACCAATTCAATGGCGATTGGGGTATGACTGGGGTAAAACTATGAAAGAAGAATTACTTGCTATCAGCAATTCTTAATTGCACTTCAAAATTAGGACTGGCCTTCAATCTCAATCCAGCCTGTCTGCTAATTTCACTCCAGCGTTTCATCTTCCTGTATTCACTTAAGTCTTAGGGGTCTCAATTGGCAGTTTACAGTGTACATACATGTAGGCCTATTTCAAATATTAGGCCTACAGAGAATTTATAAAAAAGCATGTTCCATACATATGCAGCACCTGCAGGGGACAGAGGTCATTTTGAGATTTGACTGTCTCTGATAACCCTGCTCGCGAAAAAACGGCTTTTACACTTATGTATACACCAGTTGCATGCAACTAGAGCTTTATAGTCAGTATAGTCTGTGGTAATTTACTACTTAAGCCCCATTTGACTCTTCAGAATGATTTATTAATACTAAATATGTGACCTGCTCCACCAAAATGGGTTCAAAGTCGGCCTCCTATCATATTTAGGTATGAAAATGACTTTATTCTACTGGAATTGAGCTTAAAAATTATGTTTAGTATGTTTTGATATCTCTATCCAAACCAAAGATATGGCATCTCAAACATCGATGATACAAAACATCAAACTTTGAGAAAATGGCATTCGAATTTCCCCCCATTACAATAAAAGAACTAAATAAATCGAGAGGGACACTCAATTTAGATAATTTAAAATCAATTTTTGGTTAAATGGTCTTAATTATTCACAGCAGATTATTTTTGCTAAAACGTGGTACCAACAGCTAAAAAACATCTAAATGTGACCTTTTGACACATTTTGCTAATTTCTGAGAAATAGATAAAGCCTACTTTGAACTCATTTTGGTGGAGCAGGTCACATATTATGATCATATGTTCATCAATAATATAGTGAAAACTTTAAAGAATTAATTGCAGCCTGCAAACAGAATTGAGGATAGTTGCATGCTTGAGTCAAGTTGAGTGAGGTGCCTTTCAGAGGCCACAGGGCCCTCTGGTGGCCACAAGGTCCTCTGGTGCCCACAACCCTCTGCTGACCACATCACCACCTAGCGGCCATTCAGGCCAACCTCTCCAATGCGGCCACCTCGGTAATACGGCCACTTGGCATTAGAACCATTGGTGGTCGAAATAGAGAGGTTGAAGTGTATGTCTCGCTCAATGTCACTTTATTTTACATAATATATCATGCCATGCCATATGACCATATTGTGCTCTTGTGCCGTCTGTTCTTTTGTTAGAACTCCAGAGTCTTCTGGATCAATAAGATTGAAAATATAACAAAATTGTGTTTCAGATCATTACGGAGTTGAAGCATGGCATGTCATTGTGTGCTGATGATTATGACACCGAGAGCATCGATGACATGTCGTCAGTTCACAGCGGAGGCAGGTCTAGTGTCTCGGGATTTTCTCTTGGTCAGTGAACAATTTGCAAATAAGATGTTCCAGTAAATTAGATTCAGTTTCATATTGATATTTTTTAGCCTGTGACTCGATGTCAGAAAAACCATAAATCAATGCTAAGATCCGGTACACCATGAACCAATGCTAAGATCTGGTACACCATGAACCAATGCTGTGGTACACCATAAATCAATGCTAAGATCCGGTACACCATGAAGCAATACTGAGGTCCGGTACACCATGAACCAATGCTTAGGTCCGGTACACCATGAACCAATGCTAAGATTCATACACCATAAATCAATTCTCCGGTTCACCATAAATTAATGCTAAGATCCGGTACACCATAAATTAATAATTTTTGTAATCCAATGAGTACTAAGTACTTGTTATGCATTCAAATGTATTTACGTCAATTGACATATAATATGATGATGCCAAAGAGCATAGCGAGACCACAGGAGGTGTAAATATTTCTTTGTGGGGTTTTAGATATTTATTTGATACATAGATCTATAGATAGATAGATCAAAAACAGATTGAGTGTCAAACATTAACATTAAGTGCTAAGAAATCACCCCACCAGTTAAGGGCCCACTATAGTTGGGGGCCCGGGTGGGGAGGGGGGGGCTATGGATTTTACCCTCCAGACAAACTTTTGTGTTGAGAAACTTTTTTTTTGCATGCGACTGAGCGACAAACTTTTTTTAATTACAATTTTTGCATTACGGTACAACATGGGCAAACAAACTTTTTTTATTTCCTTGTGCTGAACAATCTTTTTTTTAGCAAAAGGTCACTAACTTCACCCAGATTTTGCTGCTTCTCTGTACGTCCTAGGACTCATACACTGCTTGTTTGCGGCGGCTGCAGAATGCTAAAACCCACTTGCATAGACCTGTCAGCCAGCCACCAACCCAAAATTGGCTAGCAAAGTATAGTCGGCTGGCTGAAGCTTAGCCATCACCTTTGGTGGCAGCTCAGGGTTGCAATGATTTAAATAAAGTGATTTAAATCATGATTTTTCAATTTAAATCAGATTTAAAAGGTTTGATTTTTTATAAAAATCAATAAAAATTGCAACCCTGGGTTGGCTTGAGTTAGTAGTGGCTGGCTGGTCGGCCAGCCGCAGCTTAACTCAACCTTAGGGTCTAAAAACATGATATAAGACGGAGAATAATACGAAGAAGGAAAAAAATATGGTCACCTGTGAGCTCCCTTGCTACAATATGTGGAGCATGCCATTGAAAAAAAAGTAGGTCTTGAAAGTTGAGGGATTGAATATTCAGATTAAAAGAAAGGGGCATTTTTTGCAATACTGCATGCACTTTCTTTTTGAGAATTTATTTTTTATAGAAGACTCTTTCACAGAAAATTGTATAGCAATTTGTGAGCCGTGATAGCTGATGATATGTTATGATCAACTTGTAGGAGACCTCTTCTGGGAGTCCTCCCTCATTACTGTAACTGGAGGAAAGAAATGTCTTGAGTTTTTAGTTCGTTCAGGTGCAATGGGAGCGAGATAAATTTATACTTAACTTTTAAAATGAGTTTTCTCTCAATTAGCATATATATTTATTGTAATATTTGCCATGTTCAAGAGTGCTACTGAGCGCACCTTCAAGCGCTTGAATGTGCGTACCAGCGCATCTTTCTCTTGGGCATGCTATCACTCGCACCTTTGAGGGTGTAATTGAGCGCACACCTGACCCTGCTGTCCCTCGCACTCTTGGGAGTGAAACCTAAGACTTCGAGTGGTTATGCCATCCAGGACACTCGTGGGGGTGCACTCTTGATAATGCGAGTGAGCGCATCTGGAATGCTACTGGGCCTGCTTTTGGTGACAGCCAATAATAACCAGACCCATGCTTTTCATTTCACTCTCAGGGATGGTGGGAGTGTCATTAGACCTCTCCAAAATAAGACTTTTTTGCATTTCAATACCTGTCTGTAACTTTTCCCATGCTTTTGAACATGGGAAAGCCAAATATGTCATCCATTTTGGTCTGAGATTATGGGAAGCATTGCCGCATGGGCCTTGAAGTTTTATCATATTTTATGTTAGAAATTGGTCAAAATCGCCCCCTTTTTAGGCACATTTTTGACCATATCTTTTTACCTAATAAAGATAGAGCTACACAAATGGTACCAAATGGAAGCTGCTAAAGTGGGCTATCTAATACAGTAACATTCATATTCACTTTACATGATTTGAGGTTATAAAAAGCCAAAATATGCTAAAATCTTGAAAAAAGTCTCGCAACTTGGCATGCTTTGGCCATAGACATACATAGAATTTCACAAACTCAGCTAACACCAGGTTTTATGTAAAGTCTGGTCTTTAGTATATTTCATTCTTTCACTGAAATTGGGTATTTGTAGACCAGGGCTAATGCTTTCACTGGTCTACACCTTGTTGGTGAATTCTGGCAGATGGTAATGTTGCTGAGCCAAATCCGTTGAACATGTTAAACGGAATTGATATCTCATGTTTAGTTGAAGGACATTCACATTATACAGCATGGTCAGGAAGACAGACTAAGGGATTAATTAGGATCATAAGGATATCATAACAACATACATTTTACATTTGATGACACACATTTATGCAAACTTACGCCTTTTTCCACGGCTAATAGCTTAACAGTACTTAGAGCACATAAGGTATTGACTGGCAACCTAAAATTTAATTGTGCGTATTAATATTGAGTTTTAAAACTGTTTTGCTGTCTGTCACATGTAGCATTACCCATCCATAAGTAATGAACTGAGTTTAAATAAAAAAATTGTATTGAGCATCTTATAACATCGAACGGTAGAATGAGTGCTCCTTTCAAGCAAACATGCATGTACGAATGGTATGGAGCATCAAATAATTTTGGTCTATCAAAAATAATTTTTACTATTCTGTCCAATGTTATAAGATGCATTCTTACTTAAACTCGATTAATTTTGATTGGAATGGTGATGTAATTCTTGCGTACAAGTGATCACAGTCTGTATGGCATAAAAATGTTGGGTTTTACAACAGTGATTCATGTTCCCACTCAGTATATTTCTTGTCTACCTCTTTGTTAAAAATAAAGAGTCTAGTAAGATGTAGGCATGTGAATCATTTTTGTCTCTACTTCTAGCAGCTCATGCAAACAACAAACTTGATGTACCACTATAAGTCCTTTCACTCCTTCGTGTTTATAAGCCTCACTTTTCTGAAAATTTATACATTCTCCTTTTCAAGTCAGTTGTACCATCCACTGCTTGGGCAGACCGAAAAACCATGTCAAATAGGTAATGCCTCCTGTGCGTTGACACTATACACCAGTATTGATGCACCATTACAAGAGAGCCAGTTATCCTCAGTGCACGGCTTCTTCCAAACTTGAACTTGTTGCAATTAGTTGCGAAACAATTACAGTCTGCAAATTTGTTATGCAAAAACTTTTCACTGCGAAAAATGTACTCTGTGACTTATGGTAGCTGATGATGTGTCGTCATCATTCATTTAACATAGGAGCCATGGAAGTCTTTTGAATAATCATGATCAAGAAGACTAGAAGGGGCAACTGTATTCAAATGTCATAGTATTAGCTAGAACCTGACAATAAGGTGTCTGACTGACTTCGACGTCCTACTCCTCTTGTGAACTTATAATTTTCACAAAATAAACAGTCTGTTTGTTTGTTTGCTGTCCAAAACAAGCAGTATTAGTCTCCTTAGATCAAATTAACATTGAAAGTGGCGGGTATGATCATGATAAATCATCAATATGATGACTCACAAAGTGCCATTTTCACATCGCAACAGTTCACTCTTTTTGCATAACAAATTACTGACTGTATAGTCCGGGCAACTGGTGGAATGACCCACCACAAATTGCAATAGTTTTGTGTCATATACCATTTGAAAGCTTACATCTTCCTCTACAACATATCAAAAGTTTACCAAAATATATTTAGTGGAAGACCCTTTTTCGGATGTGGGAACAATTTCAGGCAGTGCGGAAGAAGGCTTCGGGGTAAAATGACGAAAAGTACATAATAAATTTCAAATATTCAATGAAAACGATCCAGATGCCATTTAAAAGTGAAGATCTATTTTCAAATATGTGCTACATAATATATTGAGTGATCTGTTATGTTATTTAGAATAACTATTCAATAAATATCATGCAGTACTGCCGTCGCTGCCAAAATCCAGGAAAATATTCACTTTCATCAAGATGTGGTAAACCTTTTCTTCTGAAATTCACACATTGCAGTCAAATGCCTTGTGGGGTCAGGTCATATCTTTGAATAATCCCTTTTTGGTGGGGATGGGAGGTATAGTTGATCACTTCTTTTTGAAGAAGTATCTCATTTCTATCACTTCCGTCGACAAGCAGCACAACTGCACTTGACCAACTCAAGCAATAGAAATATAAAAACTGAGTGAAGATGCACAGAATGAAGACAGGGACAATTGTGTTTTGCTAGTAACCATAGGCCCTTGAGGAACAGTTTTTAATGGAGGTGTGTTTACACACCGCCAATTATGTGGTTGGGTGAGAAAGGGGGCTAAGAGAGTGGGTGAGAGAGGCAAACTTTAGGCGGGAAATTCGAAATAGGAGAAGAAAATCTGAAATTTCTCTTTGCATGTTTTAAATTTTCTTCAAATTGCTAAATTCACCAAAACTAGAGATGCAGGGCTGTTATTTGAGCTTATTTGTGTTGACCTGAAGTAAGTCTAAGTACTCATTTTATCAGTTATTTTGTTTGGTGTTTGCTTGTTTGCTGTTAACATGTTTGCCTTCCACCATTTTGAAAATAATGTGTATTGTGTTTTGAGTATGCAAATGAGCTGTCCACCATTTTGAAAATTATGTGTATTGTGTTTTGTGTATGCAAATGAGCTGACCTGGTGACATTAGGATGTGTATTGGTCAGTTTTCTGAGATGAGATGTCAATAGTTATAATATAAATCTTCAACTAGGGCTATTTCAGTCAGATGGGTAAATTGATTCACAGATAGATAGATAGATGGATAGATAGATAGATAGATAGATAGATAGATAGATAGATAGATAGATAGATAGATAAGGTGGATTTCATGGATAATAGATTAGATAGGCAGATAGACAGGTAGATAGAAAGGTAGATAGATCAACAGATAGATAGATAGGTAGATAGATAGATAGATAGATAGATAGATAGATAGATAGATAGATAGATAGATAAGGTGGATTTCATGGATAATAGATTATATAGATCAAATAGATAGAATGCACACATTGCACAGATTAGTTAGATTACGCAGATTTATCAAAAGGATTTAGTAAGCCACACCTTAGGTTGCAAATTGGTACATGTACTTGAAATAATTTATTCCAAGGTCCAAAATTTCTGGGTAGGGTCAGCTAAGTTGTAGCACACTGGGTTGCCAATTGCCGCCTGACTCGCTGGGTCTTGGACTCCTGGGTCTGCAGTCTCACTGTCTGGGAAATTACTGTCATATGACGACAATTGTAATTTCAACTAAGTCCTGGCCCTGACAGGATGATTGAGTGTGTGGGGTTGATCAGCTGGGTATCAGAAGCAAGTCTGATCTCTGTGCAGCTATCCTCATCACACAACAGCATGACAGTAGCGAGACTTATTCTATCCAATTTTGTGAAGTACTGCAAAGTCGTCAGCAGGCCAAAATTTATAGAGTTAGTTCATACTGTGATATGACTTTATGCCAAATTTGGACTGTTTGGAAGTGATAGAAGCAGCAGATATTTTCAAATAGCCTGTCAAAGATGATTTTGAGCACTGCCAAAGTCATGGCTGGGCTTGACACTTTGAGAGGGTCGTGGTAGGGTGATGACAGTGCTAAGGTGAGTGCCATGTGGGGCTGAAGACATTGCTCTCTTGGTCTGATTAACGTTCTCGCCGGGTCACCTAGGACAGCAGTTTCAATCGTCCTTTGCCTCATTGCTATGTCTTCCTCCTGTCCTAATTAGCTTACAATGTACATAAATACAGGATGTATAGCCCCAATCATCTATCCATCTTTCCAAAATGTCCATGCCAATCCGACATGATAATTCACCTCATTTCAAAGTCTGGATTGATTGATTTATTGATCCAGTTGGTCAATTTGGCAGTCTATAAGTTAGCCGGCAGTGGTAGGAGGATTGACAGGTGTATAGAGCAGCATGTTAGTGAGTAAGTAAGATCGTTATTGACATGATAGTAGGGAACTAAGCATTGTAAGCAGGTATTAAGATAAATGTAGCAAGTTTCTGTGACTGCTGGGTGGCCAAGAGTTGTCAGTCCAAAATCCTGATAGTCTTTGCATGCCTCAGTTCAAACTTGGGGCAGCCAATTTAGAATATTTTCAGTGGAATTTAAGATCAAAATCTGAGATGGGTATAATTCAGATGAGATGTTAAATTGGTGCTCCTTTGATCATTTTCAAATATGGTTAATGTGCAACATGTAGGGGACTCGTGTTCTATATCCCATTGATTAACCACTGTAAGCAACCACTGCTCTTAAAGGGCAGCACTTGTACAAATCAGCCATATCTATCTGTCAATCTATTTATATCTATCTATCTGTCTATATATCTATCTATATGTCTATATATCTATATCTATCTGAATAGTTTTAGCAGCGCAGGCCAAATCGTCTGCTGGATTCATGGTATATGAACTTAAAGTTACCCAGAATGATAGGTGGGATTCGACCAAAAGTTTCTCTAATTTTTACATTATCCTGTGTATCCAGCTCATGTTGTTAAGTGTGCAAAATTTCTTTGGTGTACGACCTTTTTTTCCTAGTGAATTTACTCAATAAGTGCACCAAATGACCCCTAGATTTATTTCGGGTACGCACGGAAAAAAATCACCAGTTTGCTTGCTTTCTACTTTGTGACGTCATCACCATTGTTTGAATTAGTTAACTCATAGCTATATATTTTCAACAATGGTCATTGTGACGTCATCAACAGTGATGTGCTGGAGGTTGGGGGCACTAACATGAAAAAGTGAATGAATTAACTGAATAATTAGTGTAATCAAACTTAGATTCAAAGAGACACTTGCTCAAATTTGTCAAGAATATTATTTATCATAAGTTTATATCATACTATGTATGAAACAACCAATAGTAAACGAAGAGTTGTATCATTTAGGGCAACTTTAAGACACAACATCACCTCCATTTTGAACCCCTGGGTTCTTGTTAAAATTGACATAAAAAAGTCGTGGATCCTGAAGGCATGTGAGAAAAAAGACAAATACATAATAAAAGAACATTCTCACTTATTTGATGAGATGAGGAAGTCCTTCGCACACTATATATTTGGTCAGGGGCTATACATCTACATTTAACTATAAAGATAACTGTTTTGTTCATACACTATAATTGTCCTGATTTGTATGAATTTTTTCATGGAAGGGGGTCCAGATCCTGCCCCTCTTCTTTGAAAAATTATTATACTTTCGCTTACGAAAAAGGTTTGCAGTTAAAATCACAGGCCAGATTTTTTGCTTTCATTGTGCTTGACCCCTCCTTTTCAAAGCTCCTGCATCTGACCCTGATGATGCCTGCCCTTGATGATGGTCAGAGAGTTTAATGAAATTGATTGGTTTTGAAGAGATATTATTTGTGGCAGTCCACTGGAACTGGTCATGTAAACAGCCACAAGCAGCATGCAAATGAGTATGATAGGCCTATGGCAGAACAAAACTGTTTTCTTTCTTACTGTGGGAATCTTAGATTAATAGCAATAACATTGGATAAAAAAATGAATGTTTATACTTTTAAGTTACCAGCGCCTCTGCAAGTTATACAGTAGCTATGGGAGGAACAGAACAAAGTGACATAACTAGTATAGTATTGATAATTAGTCACAAAAGATATAAACAAAAATTAATGTTTGTGAAAGTCACCTAATCAATCAGTTAGAATTATATGGCAATGACCAATGTTTGTAAAACATTATGTAACCAATCAGTTAACACTTTTGGAGACTCCAAACAATCCAATTCAAGGATTCCCTCTGACACTTTGTGTCATCGGCTTATGGAGTCTGTATTTGTGGCATGTGAATTTCATCCTGGCGGGATGGCCAATGTAATAAGATAAATGGCACTCTATATTAGAGATTTCTTGCTGCAGATCTGTGCACATTGATATCTGCATTGAGAACTTGTACTGTACAGAGGATGCCAGATCCATAACATCTTGTATCAGACCCAAAAAGTGTCAGAAAGTTGGCTAATCAACAAAATGTAAAAGGTGCTTGATGGTAATAGTGTAGATCCTTCATTATACAAATAGTTAGCTACAGACATACAGCTAGGTAACTCCTAATGTAGTAGAGGCCGGGAGCGAGGGATGAGCCCCCAAGACCGAGACCAAGGCACAGGCCATCAAAATAGCGAGGCCGCCAAAACCTCCCCAAAGACAGCTGAGACTGAGGCAAGGCCAAGGATTGGGCATCCGAGACCAAGGCCAGGGCCATCAAGGCCCTGAGACCTCCAACACTGACTCCTATGCAATATTAGAAGTTTATGGCAAAGAATTTGTGATCACATTTAACAGGAATGACAGGATGGCTTCAGCACTTCTTCAAAAACATCAACAAAGGTTGTTGAGACTGAGGCAAGGCCAAGGATTGGGCATCCGAGACCAAGGCCGAGGCCATCAAAATATGGCCCTGAGACCTCCAACACTGACTCCTCTGCAATATTGGAGGTAAATGGCAAAGAATTTGTGATCACATCTAACAGGATGGCTTCAGCACTTCTTCTAAAAACATCAGCAAAGGTTGCTAAAGAAGCCAGAGTCCCAATGTATCTTCTCTGTCAGTTTTGGTCTAGCAAGCTATGGAAATAATGATGTAATTTACAAAGATTTTTGCTTGCATTGAACAGACTACTCAGAAAATAAGCTTGGGGGAGGGGGCAAATGCAAAATCTATTCCAGTCAAAGAAGTCAGCTGATCCACTGTATTGACATAGCTTTTTATGCTTCTACAATGAGGCAAAAATGTTTGAATGCAAGGAGTGCTTCCATTTGGAAAAAATGGAAAGACCAAATGTTAGAGATCGACCAGCATTTTCTACAATATGCTTGGCAGATTGAGGCATAACAGTCAAGATATACAGGCTACAGTAGCCTTCCTGCGTTTCGAGTGGAGGGAGCAAACTTCAATATTTCACTAGAGCTGCTGTATTTCAAGTCCGCGAATGCATGCAAATCTGAACATGCTGAAGCAGCCAAACGCATTTCTGCAGAGTTTTTGTAGAGCGTGGACCTGATAGACACCCAATTTGACTTGAATTGTGTTAGTTTGCAGCCACGCTTGCTCGTCTGCCTGTTGTCAGTCAGCATGATATACATTTATAAGATAAGCAGTTTGCAACTACCTCGCAGCCCTCTTAGCGTCCTTGAGAATCGTAAGATCATCTGAAAATTTAGCAGATGGTTTTGACTGCCTCAGAAAAAGTTCAGTGTCGAAAGTATGGATGTGTGCTTCTACACACGATTTCCAGGACAAAGAGTGAATAGAGAGGGCATGTCTCAGTTATTGACAAGGCAAAAGTACATAGATCTATCTGACTATTTTAATGGATATTCTTCTGTCAAGGACAACACACATGGGAGACAAATGGAGGTTACGCACATCATCATGTTCAGGCTCATTTCACGTAATCAATGGTGATCAACCTATTGAAACTAAGAAAGGAGGATTCCTCTTCAAATCTTCAACAAATGCAAAAATGGCATATTTGTTTATGCACATTCTTAGTAATAAAGTGAGAAAATGCGAAAAGGCAGAACATGACAGATGGCTACAAAGCAGCTCCAGGAAGGATAGATTCATTGTACCAGGTGAAGTGCCGGACAGCCCTTTCTTTGTTATGGCACCTTTTCTCAGATATGTAGAATTGGAAAAAGAAAAGCAATGCAAAATTGGTAATTGATCAGAATTCCGAGAGGCAGCACACAGATTGATGAAACCAGCTCGAAAGACAGAACATAAATCCTAGCTTTCGTCTTGCATTATCCATAGAAATGAGAATCATAATCTTAATGGACAACAGTGACATAAGTTCTTGAAGAAAACGTGGAGCTGTCCACAATCTCTGCCTCCAAGAACAGCTTCTGTAATATCAGAGCCACTAATTTTTGTGTAAACTTAGCAGCAAATTCAGGTTTAGCCAAGAGAAAAGGAAAATATTATTTATGAGGAACGGAAATGGAAGAAGGCATGACGAGCAGAATTGTTCCTTTGAAACTAATATTGCATCCATTCTCATGCCCTCCTAAGAAATAAGCGGTCTGCAATTGTTATAATCATATGTATTACCAGCAGAAAAATAAGTCTTAATAATGTGGGGATAAGGATATTTATCTGTTGAAATTTTCAATACTCAAGATTGCGGTTAATTTGGAATCTTGCACTATAGGCTTGCCACCGTCACTTGATTAGAAAACAAGTCTGCTCTTCTTTTTATGAATCTCTATATACAATGGATGTAAGTATGGTCACTTGGTGTGAACAAAATATATGTTCTTCAAAGTGATCTCCTCTGCATCTTTTACAATTTAATCTTTCTCAGGCTTGTAGCACAAAACAAAATTTGATGTGACCTCGTTAGAAGAAAATATGACTAATTAGGGTAATATTTCCTAATTATGCCCACATTTTATACATTTATGTATCGTTTAGCGTTTCTGATGCTGTTGGGTTTTAAGAACTTCAGTTATAGTGGAGTTTCATGAAACATTAGGTCATTTAAAACCAGTGATGTGCTCCGTTTTATCTGAACTTACATCCTCACGGAGCTTAACGAAGATACCTCCAGAAAAGTGCCTTCCACTAATTATTTTTTGGTAAACTTTTGATATGTTATCCCTGGGTGGTCTAGGATTCATAAAATATATGGTTAAAAACTATTGCAATTTGTGGTGGGTTACCCCCCATATGACCACCAGTTGCCCGGACTAGTATTGGCTCTAACATCCATGTGTGCTTTTCTAAAGTATGCTGTCAACATTCTGAGACAGATAGCAACACAACTAACTCAAAACTAATGCACATTTACCTTTGGGTTGTCAGTCTATATCATTTTGTGTCCTTGGAAAATTTCATTTTTACGCTAAATGTGTATCTATCTAAGAATATCTGCATGACATATCTATGATCTTAATTGATTCTTTATTGTCCCCCCTTACACTTTAGTGTAAGAGGGGGATACTGTTTTGAGCTTGAAGCGTCGTGGAATAATATTTTGTACTGCACATTTCTTCAAAACCACAGGGGTTACTCCGTCAAAATTGGTCTAATTTTTTGTTCATTGCAACATTAATTATGTTAAGCAATCGATTATTACCCTTCTACAATTCATTTTCCAAGTCAAATCCAGCTTTGAACTTCGTGAATCGCCTCGTTTTCCCGAAAATCTATGTCACGAGGTGTTACCGCGGCCGTTTTCGATTTCGTTAGGATCGCGTTACTCGAGCGGTCCGGGTGACTTACGTCCGCGGGCATTTTCGATTTTTTTACGTCTATGTACTCCTGCGGTCCGCTTGACTTCCGTTCGTCACCAATCAAAAACGTCTCCTATTGTGCAGTATGCACATCCGCTGTGTCTGCAGTAGTCAAACAGAATAGCAATCAATGATAGCAATCAATGACAGCAGTCAATGATAGCCGTCAATGATAGCAGTCAATGATAGCAGTCACTGATAGCAATCAATGATAGCAATCAATGACAGCAATCAATGCTGCCAATCAATGATGCTAATCAATGATACCAGTCAATGATACCAATAAATGATACCAATCAATCATACCAATCAATCATACCAATCAATTATCATTGCCAGTGGGAAAAGGTCTTTCATTATTCACAAGACACTGACAGTAAATAATACAAACAAGTACAACTATGGAAAGTAAATGTTAACATTCTACCATTTTGATTTACTTCTTTTTTGGTTAGTGATTAAATGTGAAAATAGGGGGGACAATTAAGTCCCTTTGGGACAGCATTACATGCATCAAACGATCCCCTATCCTGTGCTGCATCTAGTTTCACAACTGTAGTCATAATGGGATCCTGACAATTCTGCATCTTGTAAATGCCTGTAAACCAAAAATAAAATATCAAGTCTGTTCAACAGATTTGGTTCAGCAGCATTGTCATACGCCCATTTTCACTGACAGCGTGCAGGCAGTGTAAGGCTTAGACCTGGTCTAACAATACCCAATTTCTGTGACAGTATGGCAACACTATACAGTAGGAAATGTGCTTAAGACAAAGTTTAACATAAACCTGGTTTTAGCTCACTTGGTGATATTTTATACCTATTTACAGCCTGAGCATGCTTAATAACAAACATTTTTTTCATGATTTTAGCATATTTTGGCTTTTTAAAGCCTAAAGCATCATGTAAAAGAATATCAATGTTACTTTATCAAATAGCCCACTTCAGCAGCTTCTATTTGGTACCATTTCTGTGGCTCTATCTTAATTAGGTAAAAAGATATGGTCAAAAATGTGACTAAAAAGGGGGCGATTTTGACAAATTTCTAACATAAAATATGATAAAACTTCAGGGCTCATGCGGCAATGCTTCCAATCATCTCAGACAAAAATTGTTGTCATATTTGGCTTTCCCATGTTCAAAAGCATGGGAAAAGGTACAGACAGGTATTGAAATCCGAAAAAGTCTAATTCTGGAGAGGTCTAGAGTGTCATCCAGCGCACCCTTGAGAGTGCAATCAAGCGCACATTTATTTATTTATAAAACATATTTATACAAGGTAAAGTATTCAGCACAAAATAACTGTTTTACAATATTACACTGTGTTCCAAGGGTCAGGATCTAACCTACATAGTTAGAGATAAATAGACAGATAGATAGATAGATAGATAGATAGATAGATAGATAGATAGACAGATAGATAGATAGATAGATAGATAGATAGATAGATAGATAGATAGATGAAAAGGCAGATAAAAAGGTAGAATAACTTTCCTGTGCTATATTATTTCAGTGGATATACAGCTTAACAGAGCTATGGAAAATCAGAAGAAATTCTAATTTGTCCATTTCAACTGGAAGACACATTCAATAGTGCGCTGGATGACACATTCAAGCGTGCGCTGGAAGACACATTCAAGCGTGTGCTGGATGACACATTCAAGCGCTGGATGACACATTGCAGCTTTGTGATTATGTGATCAGTAGCACTCCTGAGTAGTCAATTTCAGACCGTGGGAGTATTCAGGTGCGCTGGATTGCATAGCCACGCATGCTATCATTTGCGCTGGATGGCATAGTCAAGCCTCACGCGTGCGAGTGACTGCACATCCGCGCGCGTGGCTGTACAATATTTTGCAGGCCCACGCTTATCACGCGCGTGGGAGTGCCATATGTGGTCGCGTGAGGGTGTTCTCACTCGCAATAAATATACCTCCAATTAGTGGATATTATGTGAAAGTTATCTACAATTTCTATCCATCTAGGAACCATAGACACGGATGGAGACTGTTTGATTGATGATGGCCAATCTTGAAAAGTCCTTTTGTTGTGTCACAGCTGATTTCAGGGTAACAATCAGATGGACTAGTACTTAGTCCACACACAAGATGGATGATACTCTGGATTCTCTATCGCCAACAGGCTGTTGGCCTATATAGGCCCGTTTGTCTCTTAAATCAAAGTAGGCCTACTATTCAAAGTAGGCTAATGGAAAATGATATGTTCAACTACAGAGGCAATAACTTGTATCAACTCATCTCCTATCAAAGTGCTAATTGCCATCAGCACCCAGAGAATCAGCTTTGCTGAAGTGGCCCTCAGGTGCTAATTTGCTGAATTGCACTTCACGTGTCACCTATTTTTTTTTTTTTTTTTTTTTTTTTTTTTTTTTTTTTTTTTATTTGAACTCCCATTGGCTGGGAAAATGAAAACATATAAATATATATACATATATACATCAGTTAAAAACAGTTTGTATAAAAGGGTAAAAACAGGATATCACAGGAACAAAATTTCTTTAAATTTAGCACCAAATCGAAAAGCTTTAAGTAACAATGCAACCAGCTGGTGCTCATTTGAATGAGGTTTTATGTAATTGTCATGTAAAATCATATATTGTAAAGAGTCAGTAAAACCATCTTTAAAATCGTTAAAAGCCGCTCTTCTCGGTTTTGTAAACACACTCTCTATTGGCGACGCACCTGTCAATATAACCTGCTGTAAAAGTGAATTTTTTGTAAGTTTGTTGCCTCTTAAGTAGTCAGCTAAGAATCTAGTTTGCAGTTCCTTAGCTGGGCACTCACACTTAAAAATTCTATGATATAGAACCTGTGTATTAACTTTGATTGTTTCAGTAATTTGTGGGACACACATAGCCTCAAGCAATCGGCTGTATATATATATAGCAAACCCTGATTGAAGATAGATCTGATTGAAGTCTATACATTCTACCCACTCGAACATATATTAGCCATCCCTGATTGCAATGCAGGACTGAAGTAGGCCCTATAAATTTGCCTCATAAACAGCCTTGCTGCTGCTTTTGGCTTGTGCTTGGCAATCGGCGGCCGCCGGCAATGCTCTACCGGCGGTGGCGGCTCACTGGGTTTATAATCGGCGGCCAAGCTGACTATTTTCGGCGGCTGACAGGTGTGCTATAGATGCTAATAGACATAGTACTGCGGCTATTTGCAGCTGATAACGTGATGCTACAGTTGCAGGAGTTATTTATAGCATCTTGGAAATAGTGACGTCACCTCTGGCAGTCTCTGTTGTGACGTCATCACCATTGTGTCTCATTCAGTAATGACGTCATAATCACGGTGCCACTTTTTGACAGCCTGCCCCATCCCCAAGATTTCCCTAGTATATCCCTGTGTCTGTGTGAGTACAGCTCCTACCATATTTAGACCTGCCGGTCTCGGGCGCTCCGCGCCCGAGACCTGTGGTCTCCATTATATATAGTCTTGAGTACTGGTTTAAGTAGGAAGTGCATTTTTCGTGCAATTATTTTTTTAGGTGGGAATATTGACTTTGGAGAAGGGGTACGAGGAGGCAGAGGAGGAAGAGGAGGAGACAGGGGAGGAAGAGGAGGAGACAGAGGAAGAGGAGGAGACAGGGGTGGAAGAGGAGGAGATAGAGGAGGAAGAGGAGGAGACAGAGGTGGAAGAGGAGGTGACAGGGGAGGAAGAGGAGGAGACAGAAGTGGAAGAGGAGGAGACATGGGAGGAAGAGGAGGAGACATGGGAGGAAGAGGAGGAGATAGAGGAGGAAGAGGAGGAGACAGAGGTGGAAGAGGAGGTGAAAGAGGTGGAAGAGGAGGAGAGTGGGGTGGAAGAGGAGGAGGAGATTTTGATAGGGGAGGAAGAGGTGGTGGAGAAAGAGGGAGAGGAGGAAGAGGAGGATATGTTGACCAAGAGAGAGGAGGAGGAGATAATAGAGGTGAAAGAGGAGGGGGAAGAGGAGGAAGAGGGCAGAGAGGAGGGGGAAGAGGAGGAGGTAGAGAAGAACCAGGAGACAACATGCAGTGGAATGAAAGAAATGAAGCAAATTATCAAAAAGGTACTTAATTTTATTTAAAATCCAACTTTTGAACCTATATATACACTGTGTACCATTAAATTAACTATCGTTATCCAATATTGCGTATTTGTATTTCATAAAATCCTTGATATGAAGCAGAGTGTGGTAAATTACCTGTGGACAAGGTGCTTGTCAAAGACGTCACTTTACTCAAACTTCTCTTTTTCCAGGAGGAGCAAGAGGAGATGGGCCTATGTTCTCTGATTCTGATTTTTTCAAGGTGAGTGATTTATGTGAGATAAACCTTTTAAAAAAGTGTCCTCTGTTCATGGACTTGATTTGGACATTAGATGCAATGAATGTGGAATGGTGAGTGCAGTTTCTTAAATACAGGGAGGAAGTAGTCCTCTATATATATAGGCCTAGTTGATGTTTTCTTAATTGAAATTAGGGCATTGCCATGCATGCAAAAAATTTGATAGATGTATTGGCTGATTGAAAAAGCTATTTCTTGTAACATCGAAAAAGTGATTAAACTGAGATTGCAATTTTGAGCACGGGTTAAGTAATCGTTCACTGCTGATTTCTGGAATAATTTGCAGAGAAATGTGTCTGATATTTTCTCTTACAAACTTTTACAAAGATGCACCAGATTGCACTACACAATGGATGTCATGAATGCCAATAGAGACATTTGATTCATTTTAGATGCATACTGTTGTGTTATGTATATTCTCAAGTATATTCTCAGATTTTCAGCGTGATTGATTTTTGGTACAATCTGAATTATAGCATGAATTTCTAGCAATGCACTACAACACAACTATAGTAGATTGTTCCTGTTGGCATGCTGGACGAGACAGACTGTATTTCACTAATAATTGTAATGTGATCCCTGTTAGGCAAATGATCCAAATTATTATGTGAGGTAACTGACCTTCATTTTGTCTTCAAATTAATTAGTATTGGCATAAATCAGGTCATAAATTGCATTCTTCTGTTTCTGTTATATTGTTTTCTCCCATTAATACAGGAACTTCTTGGCACGATGGTTGCTAAACTTAGCAAATTGGGCGGAAATGATGATGCTCAGTCTGTCAGCACAGAGAGTGATGATGCCTCATCCACCATGAGTCAGGTGTGTTAAAAATTGTATTACTTTTTTTTCAGCTTGTGCCCTTTGCTCACAATAGCAACTATAGACAGTTTTTGACAAACTTTAAAAAAAATCCTGTTTAGCTGTCTTTGACGAGGGGTCATGGCTCAGTTTGTAGTGCTCTTGGCTTCCATTCACTGGGTCCTCGGTTGACTCCAGCTCTGGCCTGGTTACCTGGACCTACAGTGTATATTGGACAGCAGTTTCAATCATACTGCTCGTTGCTGCGTCCTTTTCTAATTCTAACTTGCCTAAAAAAACATACAGCTGTAGGCCGTAAAAATGCAGAGGGAACTAATCAGGTTAAGATGAGCTAAGATGTATAATTGTTGTGTCTATAGGAAACTAGTGGTGCAAGGAAGAAGACACGATCCAGGAAGAAGAAGGACAAGGATAAGGAGAAGAAGGTGGGTGTTCTATTGTGCTTATAATTTTCGTATATTTTGTTGGTCTAGTCTGCTGCATTGCTTTTAAAAAAGGTGTAACAATGCTTTTATGGTGAAATACGTTATTCAAATGGCACGGTTTGGAAAAAGGGTCCTAAAACTCGTCAGCTTATTTTCTTTCACAGCCTGCCGTTGACACTGAAAATGAAGAGGGTCCTGTGATTTGTTCATACTTCCTACTTGGTAAGTCCTGGGTTCGAATCATGGTTGCTGAACTTTTAAGCTTTGTTTTATATGTGAATAGTTGGATTTTGGCATTGCTGAACTGCCGAAAGTAGCCCTGGAACTTTATAAGATGCAGGGGAGGCCATCATTGATCCGCCAGGTGCTAGTATAAGTATATGTTGACCTTCTTGTGTCGTCCGATAAGAATACAAGCACTGATGCCACCCTGAATCTGTCGCATCCCAAAGAGCCTATTTTTAGGCAAGTTACACTGAATTTCTGAGAAAAATACATTTAAAACCCACTTGGGTAATTTTGGGGAATCTTGAGTTTCTGAGAAAGCCTGAAGTCTCAGCTTTGCCAAGTGTTAATCGACTGTTTAGATTTTGAAGCATGTGAGGAGTAAAACGCAACGGAACAGTGATGTCTGCCACAGCTAATTAGAGTGCAGTATTTTCTGGGAAAAGTGGAAGCCCAATTAAATGAGCAACCGTTGCAACATGTAAATTCAGGATAGAGTCCATGCATTGCCTTCTGTCTATGGAATGGTTGATGTACATCTTGTGCAAATTTGATGTTATTTGAATGAGTCATTGACATGTTAAATAGGATGTCCCTTATAGAATTTCTATGCTGAAGTAATAGAAAGCTCTCACACGATGGGTAAATGACATAATTATTATGTGTAACACTAGAAAATGCCCATTAGTGGAAAAAGTTTGACAATGCATTATTGTGAAGTGACGCTGCATGGCTACGTGGTCATGTTAAAATAAGGGAATATTTTAGGAAGACATGGTGTTTAGAGTGATGTGCAGGCGTTTAGAACAGATGAACATAAGTGCTGCCATCTGTAGGAAAATGGTTATGAGAAGTGGCTCCCTCTGGGGAGGAGTAAAATATGAGAATAAGCTGTTTCATGCACTCCTGGTGGGAGATTGGTGGTGGAGTTGGGAAAGGGAGATAAGAGAGGAGTTAGATAGTTGTGGGCTCCCATCTGAAATATGAGTGCAAAAAAGTAGGATAGGTGGATAGATTGGGTGAGTGACATGCGTGTGACAGGCGTTTATAGCTGGCAACTGGGGTGGTCATGTGACCTGAGTTTTAACTGAAATGTTAGTGGGGATATGAATGTGGCCTCTCCTTTCATTCTCCCACCACAGAGCTTGACTTCATTCAAACTGCTTGCTAGGGTACCAAAAGTCTGGGGTTTCATGAATATGCATGAATGGAGGAGGGGTAAAATGTCGACCAATCACTCCAGGATGTGACTCAGAAAACACCCAACTGCACTCCTTTTTACCCCTGACCACCTGTAGGTAACCCATTTCTGTCGCCGCTGGCAGGCTGCCAACACCCCAGGTTTAGGCAGGGTTGGCAATCAGGGCTTGGTAAGGAAGCCCTGAGTTATGAGGATGTCTATTTTTGTCATGTCAAGCAACTTGTTTATGGCAAGAACTTTTTGTATGAGGACTGCACTATTTATCCTTTTCAGGACTTTTGTTATCATCCATGTGTGTCTGTTTGTCCTTCTAGCTGTCTGTTAGTTGGTCCGTTGTTGCAATAACTATCTATTTTATAGGTCATTGCAAGAACTCCATCAGATGCAGTCGTTCTCACCGCGACCTGACCTACCAATGGCAGTTTTTCCACACACTCAAAAGACGCTGGGTTGACTTCCCAGATGACAGCAATGCTGAACTTGAGCAGCATTATTGCGACCCCAGAAAGGACGGCTTCAGTTCACAGATTAATCATTGTGGAAAGTGAGTATTGTAATTTATGCAAACATTTTTCAAAAATTTGAGTAAGAAATGTATAGTGTGTAAGTTTTGAAAGACTGGTGCAACCAACTTCTTTAAACCATACTTGTTTAATCCACATTTTGATTATATATATAGATTTCATTCTCGAATAACATACAATGTATGAAATTGTATTGTAATATTGTATATATATTGTATGACAACTGTGTATGGTACGAAAAGTGGAAATAAAAATACCTTAAGCGAAATGGGCGCTTTGGCAGACAAGAGGTGTTGTTTTTTACATGGCTGTAAATTATGTTAAAATGACCACATTTTAAATTTTTTTCCAGCACAATGCCGTTTTCGTCACATTATGACGCTATGATGGTCATCTTTCACACTCCTCAGAAGCAGATTCAGTCGAAGATTCGCCGTCTCTCTACTAACAATGCTGCCACCTCGCCTCAGAATTTGCCCTTCCTGACGACCTGGAGTTGGTATTGGAAGCACGATAATGGACAGTACATGCTGTTCAAAGTGGATGTAAGACCATAAGTTTATTACCTCGATCTTATTCTTCCGGGTGAGCACAGACAACCTGCAGGTGTCTGGGGCATATACGTGGAAAGTTTACTAAATTAGCTTGGAACATTCATGAAGTAACAGATGTGGAAAAGATGAAACAAACTGAGAAATCAATCACACATGAATCTTTATGATGCAGTATTTAATTACCATGTTCATCCATATTTTACTCACTATCAAATTTTATCCGCATGTGACGGACAATCTAGATTATTGTATTTTCTATCTGATCCTTGTATTCTTAGTCTGATCATTTTATTTCATGGTTGCCTCTGAATAGCCCACAGCAGTGCTGATGGGGCGTAAAACACAAACTCACTAACAAAAAACTCACTTTTGTTTCATGCAGTTTCATCCTTGTATGTGCTGTCTAATCCTTGTTTTTTAGCTTGTCTGTTTTCTTTGAAAACGAAGAGCTATTGTCGTCTCTCGATCGTCGGCGTCGTCGTCGTTGTCCCGGTTAAGGTTTGTGTAAGTGTCCATTTGTGACCTTAGTATTTCACTTAGACTTATGAAATTTGATACAGGTATTGGCCTGTGGGTATGGATCAGGAACACATTGAGAAATCCGAGATGGCCACCATTCCGTGGCGGCCATTTTGGCAGCCATCTTTCTTCATTCTTCAACTGCCCACTGTGCCCTTAATATTTCGCTTAGAGTTATGAAATTTGGTAGAGATATTGGCCTGTGGGTATGGATGGGGAATATGTCAAGAAATCCAAGACGGCGGCCATTTTGTGGTGGCCATTTTGGCAGCCATCCTTTTTCATGCTTCAACTGCCCACTGTGCCCTTGATATTTCGCTTAGAGTGATGAAATTTGCTACAGCATACAGGTATTGGCCTCTGGGTATGGATTTGGAACGTGTCGAGAAATGCAAGATGGCGGCCATTTTGTGTGGCCATTTTGGCAGCCATCTTTCTTCATTCTTGCACTGCCCACTGTGCCCTTAATGTTTCGTTTTCAGTTATGAAATACAATACAGGTATTGACCTGTGGGTCTGGATTGGGAAATTGCTGATAAATCCAAAATGGTGGCCATTTTGTGGCGGCCATTTTGGCAGCCATCTTTCTTTCATTTTTCAACTGCCCACTCTGGCCTTGATATTTTGCTCAGAGTTATGAAATTTGGCCTGTGGGTATGATTGGGAACATGTTGAGAAATCCAAGCTGGTGGCCATTTTGTGTCAGCCATCTTGGCAGCGATCTTTCTGCATTCTTAAACTGCCAAATATGACCTTAGCATTTCGCTTCGAGTTATGAAATTTGGTACCGGTATTGGCATCGCGGTATAGATTGGCAATAAAATTAGATCGAATTCTTAACCTGTGGGTGATTATCAGGCACACATTGATAGATTTCACGTCAACAGACGAGCGTTGAAACCGCTTGCGGTTCTAGTTTTTTTTTTCAGTCAGATCCTTGTATTTTCCTTCTGATTCTTTAATTTTCAGTCAGATTTTGTGTTTTCAGTTAGATTCTTGTATTTTCAGTCTTGCATTTTTTGTCTGACTTCGAACTTTCTCTGGCAATTTCTATCAAATGCTGGTATTTTCAGTCTGACCACCCTGACTCCAAGAAGCTTGAGGACCGATTCTGCGATGACCCTAAGGGGGTGATGCAATGGACTGCTGGAATGTACGAATACATTATCGACTTTTCACGTATGGTCCAGATAAACCTCAGCACTAACACGGAACGGAAAGTTCGCCGTCGACCTGAGAAATTTATGAACCCTAATATGATTGCTCTCCAAAGGAAAAGGTTTGTTGCACTTGTTATTTTAGTGACTGAAACAACACATCCATAAGTACCTGCCTAGAGCTTGAGTTAGCTATTGGGACAATACGTACAACCTTAGACAACCTTTAGACCTTTTTGCTGAATAGTGTTGCGTGCTGGACAACCTTGGACGGGTGCGGTCCAGTACCACCTCCTTTTCGGACCACCCTCAGTTCCAAGAGACCGGTCTAGAGGATGTCTGTACCAATACGGACCAGTATTGCGAAAATTGCTAAAAATGCAAAAAGAAAAAGAAAAAAAAGTTCTTTGTTTTTCAATCCTTTGCTTTCCAACTTTTTTCCGATGATTTTCGACACCGGTACATCGGATCACCCCTCCCCTTGCCAGGGGGGTTCTGTACTGGAGGGGGCGGTCTGGCCCAGTCCGCAACACTAATGCCGACAATATCCCAGGTACTCCAGATATCTGTGGAGGAGTAGAAATTTGGGAAAATGTCATGGGAGTTTGCAGATGAGTTTGCAGATGAACTGATATTCGCTCTTTTTTCTGTATGGATTGAAAATTGGTTGTGCAAAATTAAACTATGATTTGCATGTTTTTTTTTGACAATGATTGTCAATGTAAGCTCAATTTCACCCAATGATGTTCCTTATTGATTTTGCAGCATAAAAACTGAGAAGTCAGGGTAAGAAATTGCAAGAGTTATTATATTTTGAGAGTGTAGTTTCAGTATTTGGTTAAGGGGAGTATTCAGTTGCGTTTGATTGTCACAGTTAACATTCTGTTGTTTGTCTTGCTCTCGTTGCATTTATATTATGACAGTTATCTGCATGCTAAAATAAACTAATACAGCTTCTCATATCTTGACTGTTCTCCACAAATCTTTGACACTGGAAGGTGGGAGAGCCTTCTTATATTTATCGTAAAGTGTCTTAATTAGTTCTTGTAAAGAGCAGTAATGAAATTTTTCTATTTTATTTTTAAGCATCAGCTACAACAGTAGCTGATCGCTTATTACAATCGTCCGTTTCCATGCCGGCAGGCAGTTTTTACCTATCGCCGATGATTTCTCTGTCAATCTACCAAGTAAACCTACCAATTAAACACTTCCCGAGTCTTTATTAGCACCTAACCACAAGACAGGGTTATATTTCAGACATACAGAATGCCTATTTCTTCTGATTGAAGCCATTTTATTTCACTCCCAATCGCGCACGACCTTTTTCGTCCGCCATTTTTTTTCAACTGGATTCGGCCAACTTCGGCGTCTGACGAAAACACCCGAAGTTTCAAATGCTATTTCTTGCGATTCTAATTTGCCGATTTTAAATATTTCCTTCTTTACACAGTAACTTAATACACTATCAAAACCATATACACCCGTTTTAATAATTGGCAGCGATTTATTAAAAAAATAATAATAATCTGATCGGCCAATCAGATCACGGCATCTCTGGGATTCCAATATGGCGGACGTGAGGCACAACAAATTATGTTTGCTGTCAAATTTTAGCTGCACTGACCACATATGGCCTTACACATGACTGACAGGTATTCAAACTTAACAAGTGAGGCATTTTCCCGTAACTGCCTGCAAAATCCGTTTTACGAGCCCTATTTTCGCGCTACTTTTCATGCACAACTTGTTAAAGTGCAAAGTGTCCTAATGTCGCCCACGCAATAGATCGTCAATTGTTTTTCAAAGCAGCTGAGGAAGACAGCAATTAGCTGTGCTTTTGATGTCAGGGTGACCAAGATGGCAATCAAACCATGTTGATTGCAATTCAATCTGTTCTGGCTTTTTTGACACCTCAGCAGGTCATTTCACCCCTTTAGTCAAGTGCTATTGACATTGTATTGTCACCTGACTTAGATGAAATGTCACAGCTCAGCTGACAGTTGAAGTGCAATTGACAATAAGCCTCATTGCTTCAACTGAGTGTTATATAACTTGTAATTTAACAAATGATCAAAGATAATAAATAGGTCTTCTATAATTATACAGACTTGGCCTATTTTACAGACTTGGTATATATTTTTGGAAATCCATTTTCTTTGGTTTCAAAGCTCATAAATTATTTGAAAACCCTAGCAATTGAATTGAATTAGACCATAACTTATACAACTATTAGGTGTGCAGTAATGGCAGATCCCATTCTGAAAGCTCAGGTGAATATCAATTTTTTTGATGACCATTTAGTTGTTGTTTTCCTTCTTCTTCTTCTCGTGTGTGACCACAGACACCATGTGATAAACAGAAATTACAAATATTCCATATCTCCTCTGAAGTCACTCAACTCATCATTTTGAGGGCTTTCACTTCTCCAGCCTGGGTTAATAGAAATTATGCTTAGCATATTTGGTGACATTGCATAAAATTGAAGTTCCTGAGTATCCTACCACAATGGATAGTGATACTCCTATCATTTTATTTAACATATCAGATCATTGTTTATTTCTACAGCTGATGCTTTACATGCTTCGCATGGTATTTTTTATTTTTGCAAAAAAATGTTTGCGACCTCCTCCTTGCAATAAGATTAACAAATGTCAAAAATTTGTGGAGAATAGCATTAGGTAGATTTATGAAAAAGTACTAATACTAATCTTGCTGATCAGGATCCATGAGCTTGTGGACTCTCTGTCTCTCTCATGTTATTACTGCCACATACTCGCTGATATAATGGAAATGAAATGAAGTGCATAATTTATATTATATAGGGAAGATTCCTGAAGTCAGAGAGCCAGATTCTATACTTTTGGAAAATTTATGACATTTTGCTTGGCCTATAATATTTTTACACACTATATTAATTGGAGTCATTGTTAATGTTTACATGCATGTGTATCAACAGTACTGCTCTGCTCTGTATTTTGTTTAATTTACACAACTGCTCTGTTTTTCATTTGCATGACTGCTCTGTTTTTCATGTACACAACTGCTCCCCTATCAGCGTGCCTCGGCGGCCTAACGTCGGCCCAAAGCCGGTCCGATGCTGCTGACATCGGACCGACGCCAGGCCGACGCCGGACCGCCGAGGCACGCTGACGGGGTCTGTATTCTACATCGTCAACACCACATACAATCCTATCCCCAATTTCATGTCCACACCTGTCACCTGTGAGTAATTTCATATAAGTGTAGTTATGCGCACAATTACAAATACACATATGTATGTGTGCTTACTACTGGGGTTGAATGTGGCATATTGTGAAAAAAAAAAAATTCAAAGAGCAGAAGGTTAATGTTCTTATAAATAAATTGACGAATGATAAATGTCCTTCGAAATAATATAAATATTTGCTACATGTTTGTGTGTCCCGTGAATGTGTAGGTTGTCATTGCAACAATGATAAAAGATGGCATATGTACACGTACATGTCATACATAAATGTTTAGCAAAACCTCTCTAATGACAACTGTCGAAAGAGATAATCAAATAAATGTTTGATTTATTTAAATCACAGAAGAGGAGCCAAAAAAGAGAAGGGAGGACCTGGAGAGGAGCCGAAGGGACGCAGTTCACAAGATGACGATTTGCCCGCGTTTTGGAACCTGTCCTTCAAAAGCGAAAATGACTTCTATCAACTCGTTCCTGTGAGTAAATAATGATTGTATAATTATGTGTTCCTCATTATAGCCGGCCCTACCATCTTTTGCTTAGAGGGATTGAAATTTGCCAAAATATCTAGGGTGTCAGTGGACCAATGATTCCAGATGTTCTTTTGGTAATTCAAGACAATTTTTGGCGTCCGTGCAAATATTTTGCAGCTGCTGACTCAAAATTGTAATTATGTTATCTTATATAATCCTATATGATACCAACCCAAAACCACTAATAGAACAAGACTTCGGGAGTTCAATTATGCATCAAATTTAGGGTTTATATTAGGTGTAAAGAAACATTCAAATTAATAAAATTTTGTTCAAATTACTGAGGCATCAATAATTGACGACTTAGACCTAAAAAATTCAGTTATTGGATTTCTCAAGCTATGTTGTTTTAGTTTGGTATGTTTTGCAATTAATTTGTCCTTCATTTTACATTGCAGATTACTAAGGAAAAAGAGTTCCATGAATACGAGAAAATCGAAACTCAGTTTTTCGAGTCTTTGAATCGGGATCAGTTCCGTATTACAGGAATCAGACGTATCCAAAATCCTGATTTGTACAGAGGATTTCAGTCGTAAGTATTGCACAAGCTCATCAATCAATCCCCGTAAGTGGCCAGAACTGTTCTTAGACAGCTGCGCTTACCATAACTATCTGCTGTCCTAACTAGTCTACCAAGTGCATAAATACAGGACGTAAAGCCCCAAACATCCATCCATCCATCCGCCATAACTATCTATCTGAAAATTGAACATTTCCGAGGGACAATAATTTTCCTTGTACCTTTATGAGCAAAATCCCAGCTGGATGTCGTTTGGATGAGACGTTAAATTGGCGGCCCCTTGTATCAGTGTCTGTGCTGGGCAAGTAAAAGATCCCTCACATGGGGTAAATGTGTAACATGTTGAGGACTCTGCTCTCTCTCTCATCTCATCAATCAACCCTCGTTAGCACCCAGAACTGGGCTTAGAGGGCTGCACTTGCCATATCAATCTATCTATCCTTGGAAGGTTGCCCAGGCTATCCATGCCTATTTGCCTACCAATGAGGCCTCTGAACTGCTTGTAAGCAGTGCTTCAGCACTAGCCATTGTCAGAAGAATGTTAGGAATGTTTGTTAACAATTTGCGGGTCATACTATCTCACCAATCTCATTTAAACTGCCGTCTCAAGTTTAATTTCACTTAAGACAAAAAACTTTTGGTAGCCTAATATGATAAAAATGTTTAATATCATGTAGCCTTCCTCGTCTTCTTGTTGTTATGTTCCTCCAATAGCAAGATGATCTATCCATCAGTGAGAAATTGTACAAGCATCGCTTAAAGTGTCTGCACGTTATGATTTCCTCTTTTGAGTTGCATGCTGATTTCTCTCTTATTTTTTCAGTGTCAAATCTCGAATGATGAGGAGGGCTTCTGGTGATGCCGCCATCGAAGAGAAGTTCCTTTTCCACGGCACTAGGAAAGATTATGTGGAAGCAATCTGCAACCAGGGATTTGATTTCCGAGTGTCAGGGAGCACCACAGGATGTCTGTATGGCCGAGGAAGCTACTTCGCCAAAGAGGCTAATTATTCCCGGTAAGAATTATCAAATTTATTGTTTCTGGTACATTTTGCTACCTCACTCCCTTGAAAATTCGTAGAATTCCTGAAAAAAAGGTCCTGTAAAATCCAGGAACAGTCCTTTTATGAACTTCGAAAACCAGATAGTCCTGGACTCCTATATTTTCAGCTGAAAAAAGGCAACCCTGTGAAGTCTTTATAAGTGCAAAAGTAAAGGATGTAAAGCCTGATAACCACCACCTTCCCTATAAATTGATTGACATAAATTTCTCTTCGTTTATTTCAGCCATTACACAGACTCCAACCAGCTGTTCGTAGCCAGAGTCCTCGTTGGCCGTTACGCAAAAGGGGAGTCACACTACACACGACCACCTCCGAAGGATCCGAAAAATCCGCACGGAGAGGTCTTTGATTCTTGTGTAGACGACTTGAGGAATCCTAAGATTTACGTGGTCTTTCTGATCGAGCAGGCTTATCCGGAGTATCTCATTGATTTCCGTAAAGTCTAAACTAAATAAGAAGGACACACATGACATACCTATTAAATGGCTGCTCATTATTCCGACAGTTCATTCGTTGATGAAGAGGTAATAGATTTAATATCCCCTAGCAACATTGCCTCAGTAAAATTTGGCTGCAAATGATGTCTAATTTAGACACCAAGATTTTAGTGGACTGTCGGGTTAATGAGCAGTCCCTGATAATGATACATGTAATGTCTGTCTTCATTGAACATACTAAATGTACAAGAAATCTGTTGCTACTTATGGATTTCCTTGGAGTCCTGGTGAGAAAAAAAAACAAAAAGAAGAGGGTGTAATTTGTGTGTATATGTATTGAATAAATGTGCACGTATGTCCCGTACATGTACTATGATTCTTGCCATGTCAGGGTACCGACTCAAAGTTTAAGGTGTTCATTGAATGGTGCATTGTCCCATTGTTTGGAATTAAATTCCTACCAATCTGTAGCTGTAAGACTGACCAATTCATGACTAGATAGGACAAGAAGTAGTGTTAGAGGGCAGCACTGTCAGTGTCAGCCACGCTTTCCTTCCTTGTACCTTTACAAGATGCTATGAACGAGTTTCAACCTGTTTGATCAAGGAAATGTCACCAATTTAGTCAAACTGTGCTATCTTTACTGTATATTATGGTAGATGACAAAGCAGCGTTGAAAAACGTATTAGATGATGGTACTGCTACTATAAACAGCATTGATTAAACATGATTATATTCCTCTATTGTATTTTGCTGTACTTATGAACTTATGGGAAAGACATTGTGATTATACAGTTAGTGAATATTGTGTTTATATTAGCAAGTGATAAAGTACTATTTTATAGTGTAATCTACCTTAGTCTATTTAGATTGAAAGTATAAATAATTGAAACATGGAAGACCCATGCATAATTGTCCAATGTCTTTTTTCAAACAATTTATAAAGGCTTGTAACATGTGAAACCTTCACTATGAAACAATTGTGTTTGATCTTATTGTATCTGTATAGCGAGTACATGGTACTTGACCTCTTTTTATGGAGAAAAAAATTCACTTGAGTGAAATGACTGGCCATATTGTTGCAACTGAGAGGTGTGACAAACTCTGAAAAGAATGGGTATTTGCAAGACAGTCTTATTTGATTTGCCATAATGATATATTTTGTGATATTGAATAATGTCATTTGTTGTTAAACTGTTCATTGATTCTGTCCATATATGATGACACATAAATCTAGTGAAACAATTATATTTTGTGCGAGCACTCCAGCCGACAGACGTGCGACATAACATAATTATTTCATGAAAATGTGTTGCAAATATAGCAACTAATTGTCTTTTGTTGACATACTACAGTTTTCTTGTCACTGTGCGACAAAGTGCAATTTTCTCGCAACATTGTCACAACGATATTCAAGAGCTCCCTTGTGTAAATGATGATAAAATACAGTCTAGTGCCTGCATTCAGTGCATTGTGAGAGTAACCCTTTTAATGCGAAGAGAAGAGTCATGATGTCTCCTTCGAGTGTTGTGTACTCACTTTGGGCGCAGTGTCTCCCATTTCTCCTGGGATGATGTTTTTTCCGAGATTCACATGCACTCTTTCCTGGGGTTCCACTCTTTTGTGGAGTATGTACAGCCTCTTCTGGGACTCTGGGTACTGTCTCTCTTGGGGTGACTTGTCTCCTCGGAGACAGTCTTTAATGGAGCGCAATCTCTCAATGGGGTGGTGTTTCCTTTCAGGGTGTGGTCCTACTATGGGTATACATTCACCTTGGGGTACAGTGTCCTTGGGTAGGTCTACTTTGCAGTGTCCTCTCCTGGGAAAGTACTCTTGCTGACCATGTGGGGTGTGGCCTCTCTTGAGGAATAATCCACATGGGTACATAATAATAACATGTACACCAGGGAAGACGGTCTCTCCTGGAGATATCTGTCATCATCTGGTCTCTCCTTGGTTTGGTCCACCCTCGGCTTGCACCCAGAATGTCTTCCCTCCCTGACATGTGACTACCAACCGGGAGTGTGGTCTCTTTTAAGTGAAGTCTCTCCTGGTTCACATTCAATATAGAACTCCTTTGGGACAGGCTCGCCTTCTGAGGGGGGCATCGCGCAATGCAGGGCAGACTGTATATTATAGAAAAAGAAATGATTGTATGATTCTATATATAAATACAACTAGCAGTACTTAGTAGACCAAAAATATTTATTGACATAGTCAATTCTTTGGTCTTGGTCATCCCTTTGACAAGCAACCTCCCTCCTTGTAAACGGTCCTTTGTTTGGGGAGGATTGCTTGTGAGGGTGTATTTTATGTGTAGATACGTGTGAAAATTGTTGCACTTTAAAATTTGCTATTTGAATATCCCGGTGAAAAAATTAACAATTAATGGCTTGTATGAACATGTCATGATCTTTGTGAAAGGTTGTTTTATTCTTGCCTTGTCTGAGTCGGCATGATGACAAGATTTATAAGGACAGCATTTTTTTAATTTTATATGGTGATGTTATGCAATAGATATTTCTATTGCCTCTTGTTTCTGTGATTTTGAAATGGTTTTGTATGAATTCTTGTAAACTCAAAACTTGCCATCTCTCCATCGAGAATTACGTAGTTTTGTTATTTGCATAAATTATTGTTGTTAGTGTATTTTGTACTAATTTTCATGACTTTAATTATGATGTTCTCTTTTTACTGTTCTTGACTTTAATTGTTAAGGTTTCTTTTTGTTTTCCACATATGAGACTAAAGTTGTTTCCTTTCTTATTAACTTCCAAGACTTCTTTTACTATTGTCTGGTTATTGTTATGACATGTGATCAGCTAAGCTGCCTGAAGAAGGTTGTTCAATCTGCCGCTGATTATTCTTGTAATCGTGTGTGATTTCTAGTTTATGTTTTAATGCTGATACATGATGTCGTTGATCATTGTGAAATATTGTTATGAGGTCTGATTAATATACTAAAGACCTTTTTAGTAGCTCTTTAGATATATAGATATTGGGCCTACAGTGTATGATAGTCTGAAAACGATTGTAGTAGGATGCAGCCGTGTTGAGACGTAAAAAATGGCGTTGTCATGAACGCCTCTCACGCACTATAAAGAAAATATCAGTGAGCCATGCAATGCTCTGTTTGGTAAATTAGAAAAATGATGATAACATTGTACAATGACTATAATATTGATTATCGACCAAAGGCTGTGGATTCTGGTATTTTAAGGCCCAATTTCACAGAGTTTAGACAGGTCTAAGCCTTATAGACCTGGTTCTAACTGTAGTTCTGAAATTAACAACACACAATTTCTGTGACAGAATTGCAGAAATTTACAGTTGGAGCTAGTAGGAAATAAGAGTTAAGAGGAGGTCAAACCTTGAGCCTGGTCTCTGCTTTGTTGGTGAAATCCGGCCTCCGAATCTCTTTGTGCCTTTCGACGTTTGAGTTATGAACTCTATTTGTACGTTTGTACATATATGTAGCCCTTGTTGTAACTTGTTTGACGAAGTCACACAGTGCAATGAATTATCATAGGTAACCGCCATAGATGCAATGATACCAGTATCAATCTATACGTTTAACTCCATTATTATGTGCAACTGCACTGACAGCATTTGCATTAAGCATTACATGTAACATTGCATGTGAGCTTTCCTGTGTTATTATTACTTCACATAACTTGATTGAAATATGATTACAGGAATTCTCTTAGGAGTAGACTTGTGATACACTAGAATCAATGAACTTGACTCTACGTGACGTTTGGTAGAAAGCTACTCATGTATGACCAATGTCCATTCAACTTTATGTATATTGGAGCTGAGAAGAAAATAGCATTTCTGTCAGTTTGTCCAGTTTATTTCAGTATTTTGCAAAGATATAAACAAAAGAAAACTGCGACAATTCGTATATCACAAATTGTGTAATCCCTGTCAATCATGAAGTAAACGTGCATGTTTGATTGGTCAGAAATCATTGGTGGGCAGGGCAACTCATACCATTTATGAACAAGGATTGACTTAGACTGCACTTGAGCATACCAGATCGCATTTTGTAAATTTTCAATCAGCTCTGCATATTGTTGGGGTTGCCATAAGAGAAGCTATCTTGACTGCGAAAGGACAGTTAAATTGTGTATTTACGTCGGCAGAATCTCTAAATTTTGCCAATTATTTATGTGTAACTTAATTAAAATTGTTATATTCTTTAATTAAATCGATTTATACAACCTTGAACAACAGTACGAATAAACATGATAATAATAATGATAGATAGATAGATAGATAGATAGATAGATAGATAGATAGATAGATAGATAGATAGATAGATAGATAGATTGATTGATAGATCGCTAGATTGATAGATAGATAGATTGATAGATAGATAGATAGATATATAGATATATAGATAGATAGATTGATTGATTGACTGATTGACTGACTGACTGACTGATTGAATGATTGATTGATTGACTGATTGACTGATTGATTGACTGATTGACTGATTGATTGGCTGATTGATTGATTGGTTTATCTATTAAATTTGATAGATAATTAGATAGACAGCTAGATAGTTAGATAGATACCCAGATAGTTAGATAGTTAGATAGTTAAGATTGACAGAATCAGCATGCTTAAAAATATGCGGTCTGGACTTGTGAAATGTGGGCAATTGGGATCACTTGATAAATCATTGGCATCAACAAGACAGGTATTATGGTAGACAGTTTATTTCCAGTATTTCACTGTTTCTGATTGTTTTTGACATGTTTCATGGTCAGCTCTCTCTCTTCATTTCTCTGTTAGTAATATTCCATGCCTGAGCAGACCTCATTCTCCATCTACCACACGTCATTTGTGCACCATACATCACGATCTTAAATATGCTTTTCTTAATAAATCATCTTTGAATTATTTTTTCAGCACCAAGACTTTGCAGGATCATTTCCTGATACAATGCCCACTAATTGCTACGCAAATATGCAAATTTAACTGATTAGTTTGTGGACAGTCACCAAAATCTATCAAAATGCAATTTCACTTGCTTTCAATCTCCACAAGTCAACTTCAACGCGAATTCCTGTAAGTCATATTGATGATAACGTTGATGATATTTTGTTATGATTGACTGATGATTCTCATGCTGCATTTTGCAATTACCTAAACTATCAAACATGTGCTGGCATCTCTTGTGTCTAGTCGATTTCAATTTCAATTCTTTCTTTTTTGTGATATCAATGGTTTCCTTTTGTATTCTGTTTAGATTGACATATATATATAATTATTATATTTTGATATTTTGGGTGGCCTCTCTGCAGCGACTCTTGTCTTTGAGAGGTCTCCCAAACCCCTTTATTTAAGAAATGTGTAATATTAATGATGTTACTAAACTTAACTATTTTGGGAAAATAAATTAATCTGAGTGTGAGGCTGAGTGTATTCTCTGCTCTCACCATGACTGGTCATACATGTAATTGATATTGATGACTGATTGATTATACAAAGTAAAAAAATTGTAAAAATTGTGAGAAGTGTTTGTAGTTTTAGAAAAAATGCTGTTCTGTTGTATCAGGCTGTTGGTGTGGTTTTAAATAACTGAAAATATTTAACCAGAAAATATGTACTCTCTTTGTGTTATGTACTCTCTGCATAATGTGACCCATACACTCCAGATCAGAATGCTGGGATATGGAATATGGAGTTTCAGAGATTCAAGACTTCAAAATTTTAAAACTAGCCATTGAATATGTGACAGTGCAATGATTTGTTCCTCGGACATTAGAGTTGTGCATAAAATATGTAAATTAAAAAAGAATCAACTCATGTGGCTGACTAGGCTGAGTAATATTTGAAACATTTCTTTGGGTAGTCCCGAAAAATCCCCCAAAATATTCCAGCATTTCGGTCAGGAGTGTATGATATATATTACATGTAATCCAAATCATTGAATGAATTGATTAAAAAATACCCCTGAATATATCCAAGGGAAAGTGAGTATGTTGCCATGCTGATTATGACATGATGACATCGCATTTTTTCATTGCAAAGCAGGTCTGTGACCTAGCTCAGCATCAGACTCTCCGAGTCCTCTGAGTTGGGCGATGACATGCAATGCCAGAGGGACTCTCTGATCTGTTGGGCAGGGGGCGTGGCCTGGCAAAGGGGTGTCCTTCAGCTGCTTGCAGTGTCGGCTGTAGCTGGTCACGTGACCTGCGTGGTCGGCTGTAGCTGGTCACTTGACCTGTGTCGTCACTGAGAATCTAGAGACTGAGCAATGCTGCTCATTGCTGTTTGAATCATGTCTTACAGAGACTGGCTCAGCATGGTGGCGCGGTGGGCAGCTAGAAACAAGGATGTGGGAGTGGGACCCTAGTTCAATTGCTGGTTAGACAAACCATGTCAGATGGTCCCAAGAGTGTACCTTAATTGCCTCTTGGTCCCAAGTGTACGCCTTAAATTGCCCACGCGGTGCCAATAGTGCGCTTTTAAATTGCCTCATTATTGAGGTCCCTGCCAGTCCTGTTTTTAAAGCCTAGTCAATGAATAAAGCCCCGCCCTTACCCCATTCAGCTATTGCAAAGCTGTCACAATATGCTGAGAAGTCAAGCAGACATCTAACCTTATTCTACAAAATATCAAGAGCGGATTTTCATGGAAGCTTCCTAAGAGAATTTAATTCTTCTTGGCAAGTTGTCACTCTTGGAGGCGGAAAAATTTGCAATTGGAGCATTATTTTCTATTTCTGCCTTTTGGGTTCCAAGCTTCCTTCATAGGCCTATATATCCCAGTACAAAGGCAAATTTTGAGGAAGTATGGCAACTCTTTATTTCAAAGCTCTGCCATTCCTGAGGAAAGGCTCTTCTGCAAAAATACCATTTCAATGATTTTCTGCTGGAAAGAAAATTAACATATATATATACAAGGAATGTCCAAAGTTCCGAACTCCCTTCCCTGAGAAAGGGCATCTGGTGTTTGAAGCTAGCCCATTGCAATCCCTGCATGGTTAAAGCCAGTACTTTCAAGCTTTCTCTCTGTTAGGGCACATGCCAGCTCTCAGAAAGAAATGTCTAAATGAAACGGCAGCCACGAATATTAAATGGGGGAAAAAAAAGCAAAAATATTGACATATAATACGGATTTGTTTTAGTATGTAATTGCAATAAATTAGTTGCTGAAATGTGATTAGAAAAAGACGCTCATTGTCTGATGAACTATATATAAAAAACATGATTCTTTTTTCTTTTAAATTTGACTGGCATCATTTCTTTTGCCATGTCAATCATATTATGGCATGTTGTTTTATTATATCTCTAAAAAGTGAACGATCTTTGATGTTTGAAGATTGCTGTAAATTTATTTTGTCAAATTATATTTTGAATAAAGCTTGTGATGATCAATTAATGTTGTATTTGTTTTACTTTTGGTAGGTTTTACAGTGTTATGGATATCATGTTTCTAAACTTTTGATAGAAAATAGTAATTTAAATTTGTTAATCAAATACATGAAATGCACTGCTAAAGAATTGGGATGCCAGCTGTGACACTGAGTTTTCCAGTGACATCATATTTCAACAGTATGGAAAACAACTTAGGCCACACAATATTTGATTCTTAGTTTCACGGACCTGCCGACACAATAGATTTCCTGCCGATAGAAAAAAAAAAAAATTGAGAAAAAAAAATTTGACATTATAAAAAAATATTTTTTTCACTTTTTTTTTGGTCCTACCGACCGACCCGGCAAAAGTGCCTTGAGAGGATCCGAGAAGCTAAAGATCAATTATGTGTGGCCTTATGGATTCTATGCAAATATGACAAGGATAGAAATAAATCACTTCCTTGTCTTTCTTTAACAAAAAGCCTCTATTGCGCATTCCTTATAGGGGTGACCATTTAATTGCCTGGGAGGGGGGGGGCTTGGAGTCTTCCTCAGCGGGAAATTATTTTAAGGTATTTAAACGGCGGTTTATTTCAAGCCGGCGAAGTCCCCGAATATTCATTCCTAAATTAAATTATTGGTGACGCCACTAATCCCGGGGCACTTGAGGAAGCACCTGCAGTACTAATTTTATGTTTTAAGCTGATTCACGATTTTCATTTGGATGGGAACACCTGGGAGAGGGGGGGGAGCCCATTAAATTACTGTTCCGCTATTCGATCACGCCCGCATTTCACCTCTTTTTTTTTCTCGTAGCCATCTGGCGAATAGTTTGCAAACTAAAATAGAATAGCATTTGTCGTCAAAATTTAATTAAAAAGGTATCATTACACCTTATAATTACTTTGATGTAACGACTGATAGAACTGCAGACTAATCTATTGGATCGGTTTATAATTTTATGGAGGGTTTATTTTTTATCATCAGAAGAAAATCGGTTTCTGCTTCGAGGCAATCAGGTCTGTTTTTGACAAGAAAAGGTAAATTTGTGTTATTCCAGTTATTTAGCTGGTGTGGAGTTTATCATTACACAAAATTGTCTCGGGATTTGTGAAACTGAATGTAGACACTTAAAGGATTCAAGTTTGAATGTCATGACTGAATCACAGCCATTGCTAACTGCAGAGTGCCCATGTTCAAGATGTTGACTTGAACTTGTCTTCATGACTTCAATTCAACATGAATCATGGCATACTTATTGCTGAGTTAACCCCTCGTCTGATCTGTGTGAAATCCAAATGTAAATTCCTGTCATGGTATTAATTAGACAAAATCATGGAGATCTAGAACTTGCCTGAAGGGGGGGGGAGATAATAGGACTTCATCATTCTGACCCTGAGGATGATACTCCATATAGGGGGGGGGGGGCATAATAGATTGCCGGTCAACTACGCGACAGACAGAGTTCTAGGCTACAACACTGCCAACTAGGCTACACTTTTTGGACAAGTAGGTGACAGCCATCCAGATACCATCCAGGTGACACATATTTTATAGGGGATACCAACCAGGTGACAGATCACCTTCAATGGTGGTCAAGTAGGAAATGTATTGTCACCTTGTTGGATGTGTTTTGTGAACTTGTGTCACCTAGTTGGAAGTGCTGTGTAAATTGTGCTTGTCACCTAGCTTGCACTGGTATGAAATTTCCAAATTTCTTGTCACCTAGTTGGTACTGATGGGTGTCGCCTAGTTGGTTTGTCGCCTAGTTGACCGTACACCGCATAATAACATTTTGCCCATGTTGATTTTGGCCTGGGGGGGCATTGGCCCTCTGAAATGCGCCACTGGACACAATATACTGATATATTTAAGTCTTGGTGGAAAACTCTTTGTAGGCCACTGCATATACGTTTTCTGTGTTATTTCTGATATACTTCACTATTTCATATTTTGACTTCAGACAAAAATGACAGAAAAGGTAGCGACTTCAAATCATCCCCTGGAGCAATTTACGCTGCTGGCAAAATCTGCAAAAGGAGCAGCATGTGTTGAACTCATTAAACAAGCCCTTGAATCAAATGGGGTCTACGTATTTGGCGAGTTGTTGGATATGCCTAATATTGCAGAGGTTTGTATAATTGTATATCTGTTACCTGATTTGTTGTTTTATTAAGTGATTGATGAAGTTTCTTACAAGGCCGACATTGGTTCATATAAAATTATAATGTCATTGGGAGCCCCATCTTCTCATGCCGTTTCTTATATATATTCATTTTAATTTTTCCCCTTTATTTCAGCTCGCAAATGATGCCGCTAATGCTCCTTATTACCACCTTCTAAACTTGTTTGCATATGGAACAGTCACCGACTACAGAGGTAATTATAAGACAGTTCTAGACTATAACACCATAATATTATGATATAGCACATTGCTGCTGAAGGACACAAAGCACAAAGGCAGTACTGAAGAGAAATTAAGCCTCGAAGCAGTGTTTGTGTTTGACTCTCCGTAAATTTTCATTTGTTCTTTGATTTATTACTCCTCTTTTAAATTGAATGGGATGCTTTCTTCCAGAAAACCAGAGTAACCTACCAGACCTCACACCAGGGATGGAGAGAAAATTGAAACATTTAACAATCGTCACTCTGGCTACAAAGACAAAGGTATGATAAATGCATTCAACGAGTCCTGTTGCTGTAACATTATGCTCCAAACTGATGCTCAGCTCAGTATTTTATTCCTCAGCTTCTTGTTGTTTGAACATTGTTGAAATGAACAGTTTTATAAGATGTTCTTTTTTTTTCAGTGCATACCTTACACAGTCCTGTTGAAGGAGCTAGAAATTCCAAACCTGCGTACTTTAGAGGTAAGGAATAAATTTAATTTCTCATCAGCATTTTATCAGCATGCACAGAGCAAGGAACTCCGTAGGTGGATCCAGGAGGGGGGCACAGGGGGTGCGCATCCCCCTCCCCCCCCCTCCTTTTGTCAGATAATTTCTTCAATTGTAATTGGAAAAATATTTAGTTTAAGAGACTCAAATGATATAAGTATTCAATTATCCTGGATCTGCCCCTGAACTCGGTTCGTAGTGCCAGAGCTGAACTTTAAAAACTTTAAATTGTTGGGTTACTTGTTTGAAATTTATGAGATGGGCGCATCTCTAAAGTCAGTCATATTGGGGATAAACTTGTGAAGTTAAACCAAGATAGATTCAGATCTTTTATTCGTAGCTCATATCAAACATCGTTTATAAAAATATCGATATCCTATAAAAATAATTAAGCTAGAGGATCTCCTAAAAGGCAAAATTATGCCGCTGTCGAGGAGGCCCTGTTTTTTACCTCAATCGCAATATATTGGTACAGAGGCTGGTAATATTAGAAAATTTTGCTATACTTTTAGATATAAAGAAATAGATAGATAGATAGATAGATAGATAGATAGATAGATAGATAGATAGATAGATAATTAGATAGATAGATAGATAGATAGATAGATAGATAGATAGATAAACTTGAACCACAAATGTGCCCGCAACAAGCTCTGCTTTACGGCAAATATACATGAGCAAATGCAAAAATGTTTATCCCATTAACATTTGAGCTAAAACTCAGGTCACATGATCAACCTACTTGCCAGCTATATACACCTCCCACAGGCATGTCACTCAACCAAACTATCCCCCTATCCTTCTTTTTGGTCTCATACTTCAGATGGGAGCCCACAATCGTCTAACTCCCCTCTCATTTCTGTTTCCCTACTCCACCACTCATCTCCCACCAGGAGTGCATGAAACTGCATATTCTCATATTTAACTCCTCCACAGAGGGAGCCACCTCTTATAACCATTTTCCCACGGGTCGCAGCACCTTACGCAACAGGCAAATTGTCCCTATGTTATCATTGATCCGATAACCTGCCAACCTGGCTGTAATACATCTCTGATTGCCCTCCATAATCCAGCAAACATCTCCCTGCCATCTACAGGAGCATGTCAACAATTACCCATTTACAATTTTAAAGCCTTTTCAACTTTAAACACCTACAACTCACTCTAACTACCAGGTGTCCTTAAAATATTTCCCTCATTTAATGACAGCCTCAACAGCATCACTTCACCATAATCGATTGCCAAACTTATTTATTTCACTAATGGGCATTTTCTAGTTTTTGACATTGTGTTAAGCCAGAATGAATTCAAAAGTCAATAATACAGAGATCTACAACATGCTTGGCCCTATGGGATTTCAATTTCTCTACTATACGACAGTGCAAGCAAACCACTGTTGTGAATGGTGCTTAAGTCAACTTTGTCAAGAGTGTCTGAAGTATACATACTCCAATTTGGCCTGGCCTCATCCAATTTTGATAATTTTTATACCATGGGAAGCGTCTTTTTGAGCCCTTTCCGTTGATACCAAATATGCCTGGGTAACCTAAAGATAAACAGCTTACAAAATTAATGACGGCTTATGGCTTAAAATAGCTGAAATATTTTTCAATTGGCTCAGCCAAAAGATGAAATTGGCTGGCGTGGCGGCTGCTGGCGACGGCTTCTGGGACTAGTTTCAATAACCTTTGCGTCATTGCTATGGCCTTCTCCTGTCCTAATTAGCCTACCTGGTGCAAAATTAAAGCCCCAGTCTTCCATCCAACTCTCCACAAATTAGTTGGTTTTTTAGGGCATTCTGCCCTATTGTTATTGTGCTTCTCTGGAATCTTGTGGACACATTTTGAGACAAAAAACTGCACCAATTTCATTCAGACTTCGCACACGGGGTTTGATTTGCCTATGATTGTGTTGATCAACTTTACAGGAACATACACATTGTGTTGCTACCTTTTTATGCCCTGTTATGTAGCAGCAACATAACAGTTAGGCTACACATAATTGATCTTTAGCTTCTCGGATCCTCTCGAGAAAACGAAATCTCGATTTTTTTTTTTTACCCAAAATCAGAATTTTCATGGGTCGGTAGGTCGAAAAAAAAAAAGCGAAGTTCTATATTTTGCCAATAAAAAGTTTTCTGTACAATTTTTTAATGGGGCTGTCACAATAGGTTATAGATTGATCCCATAATAAAATGCATTTATATATATATATTTATTATTGATGTCAAAGTGGCAACATGGTACAAATATCAGTATGCAGTATGCAGTGTACATGACAAAGGAAATCAACAGCAGGTGCCCAATAATAAAACAATAACACAATAATTTTGTCTGTTTGCTACTGTTTTATTTTATCTCTTGGGCACAGATTTGCCATATGGCCGCAGTTCCCATACCATGAATACCTCGTGCTATCAAAGTTTGAAGGAAACTGATGAAAGAAGCTGGTTCTGGACTTCTGGCAGGCCTTGACTCGAGTTGACTGTGCTAACCAGGTTTCCCTTAGGCCTATATAATTCAATGTCATTGGAGGCTGACTGGCAGTGAGAGGGAGATATGAAATGAATAGGAGCTAGAAAAGGGAATTAAAGAGCAGTTCAGTGGCACGGAAATAGGTGGCCTTTTGATCCTTGATTTGAGAAGGCGCATATGTGACTGGGAAGGAGAGAATGCAGCAAAGTGAAATGAAGATTTATCTGGTAAATTAAGATGCGTATATAATATAATATAATATAAATATATATATATATATATATATATATATATATATATATGCCTTCACACAGCAGATGAATAGGCTAATTGATATCTTTGAAATTAAGATTTGTATATGGCCACACAGGTTATGAACAGGGCCTTGCAGATTGTGTTTGTGAATCAATTGTCTAAGTTGACCTTGTGGTTTCTTACAACATGTTTATATAAAATACAGGCACTATTAATATTTTGAAGCATCATTCACAATCCAAAAATGTGCTGCCCCCAATGAAAATTGTGTTAGCAACCTGGATGAGCCAGGAGAGAAGATAGATAGACCAGCTTGCAGATCAGCTCATGAGGGCTAATTGCACTTAATATCCTTATGATACCTTACATTGGCCTTGACAGGGGAAAACTTCAATAGCCATTAACAGACTCTTTTTGTGTGAAATCAATGGACAACAGGTTGTAATATTGATTGCTTCAATATTATCAATAGCACTTTGTTTCACTTGCCATATTCATTCAGAACTGCCATACTTTTGAGACAGTGGCGAAATACCTTGTTGATGAATAAAAAGTGAAATTTTGGCAAAAACCAGAGAAGAAATAATGATGCAAAAGTGACCTCAATATGACTGAAATAACTGATGTGGGATGTAGATAAGACAGGTTGAAAGAGAGAATTTGTTTGCACTGTTTTTGTAAGTGCCATTCAGGTAAGTTTGGTGTGTTCTCTCTGAGGGATTTTGCATCAGATCAGGTAAGGTCGGCGGTCGGTTAAATAAATAAATTGGTAAGTGGTTATTTTTTTTCCTGGTCGGCACTCATTCTGTTGTGTCGGCGGGCACGAGAAGCTAAAGATCAATTATGTGTCGCCTTAAACAAGATAACCAGGACTTCAGATCATTAGTAAGTTGAAGTGCAGATTGCCCTTTAAAGTGCTTTGCGCACATTTTTTTTTTCGCAGCCAGGCCACACATAATTGATTCTTAGCTTCGTGGACCCGCCGACACAATAGATTTCCCGCCGATGGAAAAAGAAATTGAAAAAAAAATGATAAAATTTTTTTTCACCTTGTTTTTTTTGTCCTACCGACCGACCCTAGAAAAAGTGCCTTGAGAGGATCCGAGAAGCTAAAGATCAATTATGTGTGGCCTTATCATGAAATTTTCATTTCAGGATTTGATAATTGAAGTAATTTACGCAGACATCATCCGAGGTAAACTGGATCAACAGAATCAGCAGTTGGAAGTGGACTACGCGATTGGTCGAGACATCAGACCGGAGGCTATTAATGAAGTGGTCAGCGTCCTGGCTGAATGGTAATTGAACAAGTTGTAAATTGTTAATTAGTAGGCCTTTTTTGATGGATCGGATTAATGCAACAGACATTTTGAGTAGGAGGTACTAGGTGGAGTCGAGACTTCAGAGTAAGTTAAAAGTCGCAACTCAATTTTTAAATCTGACGGAGTGGAGATTATTGAGTCATCAGATTCTTAAAATTTGCGTAAAATAACAAAGAGTTTCGTAAAAGTAAAAAAAAAAATCCCCCCCCCCCCCCAAAAAAATGTAAATACTACAATTTTTAATTGCAAATTTTTTGTTGTCAGAACTGAGAATTTGGTGACTTCATATTTCTGAGAATGATATACGTAAATTGCTTCCCACTTTGTTGTTTAATTTAATATAATTGTTTTTCGGAAGAGAGAATAATAGAATTTAACAAATGTTTGATTTCTTGACAGGTGTGTTGGATGTGAAGCAGTTCTCAAAGGAATTGAAAGTCAAGTCAACAAAGCAAACACAAACAAGGAAAAGCAGATCCAGATTTGCTCACAGATAGAAACAGAGGTTTGTAGCAGGTTCAGTTTGATAAATAGCTTGAAATATTAACTTTAGAAGACTTCAAAGATATAAATTTGCAGAATTGTAGGACTGCAGTAGACGCTCTAAGGGCTATTCCATTTAAAAACCTTGGGGTGGGGTGGTCAGGTTACATTTTTGACCCCCCACATGCATCTAAAGTGAATTATTTTCGACCCCCATCCATGCATTAAATGCAAATTTTTACCCACCCCACATGAATCAACTAAAAATTATTTTATTACAATGCGTAAGCCTTCATGGAGCGATAATGCCCCCCACCCCCCGTACATCTAAAGCGATTTCTTTTGTATCCCACCATACATCGGAAGCGAATTTCCGCCGATCCCTACATCAATCTTACGAAAAATAAATCAACCCGACCACCCCCCCCCCCCTAGGTTTTTAAATGGAATAGCCCTAAGTCGAATGCGGAAATTGAAGGAAGATGTATTCCTGTTGGTGCTGATTATGTTTCTTACTGGCCGTACAATAAATGCTATAGTTGTTCAAAAAAGGAGTATGGATTAACCATAATATTGAGTCACTTTATATGATTGATTCAGATAGTTATAAATATTTTTTGTCTATTTTCTACCAAGTGCATAAATGCAGGACGTAAAGCTCCAATCATCCATCCATACATCATGTCTATTTTCAGGTAAATAACATCAAGAAAACTTTGAAAACTTCTCAGCAGCAGGACGCCGAAGAACAGATGGTAACAGACTCGAGAGAAATGGCCTCAGGTTCAGAGAAACCGGCCAAGAAATCATCAAAAACTAAAGGGTAAAGTTATTTGAATATTCAGCCCTAATCTAAGTTCTTACCTCCACAAATTAACTAATTAAGTTTCCGGTTGATCGATTCTATGACTGTGTCTCTCTCCACAAAGGTAGAGAGTGGAGATTCATGTTTTAATATTCGGCCCTCCTTTTTTTTTCAGGTTGAGAGGCAGTGGAAAATTCTGGACAAAATCTTCGTAACATATCTTGAAACTCTATTTAATTGTGATTTTTTTTGTCATTTAACTTTCATGAAAAATTCCATCATGAAATTGAAAGGCGCTTTAAATAAAGAAATAATTTGTTGACAAATTTACGATTTATCATAAATGCGGAAAGAAGTTGAATTTCTGATGAAGGCCTATATTTTTTGTTTCGGACTTATATTATGCATTTGACTAATTTATTTGGATAAGTATCTGAAGTTATATTTGACGATGACTGAAATTCTAACCTCTCAGATCAGCCTTATTGAAAATTCATTCTGATTATTATGTTCATTTATGTGGTTTTGTATGATATTACATGAAGTACCTGTGGTGTTATTATTTTAATAAATGTGTATTATAGACAAGATTATTTTGTTACTTATTTTCTCTATCACATTCACTGAAACAGTTCAGAGTCAGTTCTATAGTATAAGTTACATATCTAATGATTCACAATCATTCACTAGGCTGGGCGAGTAAATAGTCTCTCCCATCGCTTCTCATGGAGTGTTTGCCAATTCCTTTTGAGAACTCTGGAGTCATTGTCTGTCTTATAATTTCATAGACATTTCCTTGTGATTCTGTGATTAAAAGGAGAGTATTCATTTTGGAAGGCCTTTCTGGCTAGGCTGTGTAACCTGTGTGGGTTCTTTTTTTTATGGAACTTGTCGGTTTCTAAAATATTGAATTGATTATCGTAGTTTGTTTGATGTTGATTGTAGTTTGACCTTCAAGGCTTAGATTTTTCATCATGGACCTGGATAGCCCGGGATAGGATAGGTTAGGGATAGCAGTGAGCCTGCCCAGACGTCTGCTGAGTCTCCCTGGACTAGGTTAGGGATGGACCCTATTGGTCATTTGAGGTAGATATTTGGAAGCAATGAAGTAGTAAGGGGACAACCATTTAATCTTTGAAGGGGGTGGGGGACTTTTGAGTTCTTTTAAATAAATACTTTTCCTAGTTATAGTGAAATACATTTTTTCTGGGCTGTCGTGAAATAAATAATTTCTGGTTGGGGGGGGGGGTATTTCTTTACATGGTGTTGTTTGATTCAGAAACAAATATTTGAAGATGTTGCGCATCCTAATGATTAATTATTTTGCTGTTACTGTGAAATCATTAATTTTCTATCGAGGAAAGCTGCAAGACCCCCTCCCCCCCACTATCTAATGGTCGCTCCAATTATTGAGCGGTTCAGCAATTTCCAAAAATACGAAATGGCTCAAATCTGGCAAGAAGGCTGAAGCATGGCCGCCAAGTATTTTTAATCTTTGATGGCCGCACTGCCCTCAGTGCATACACAATACCCGCAAAACGCAGTCCGCGACAATGTTCAGCTTTTACATTTTCGAGATTCTCGTTCCCAGCGAGATGTGCGTCGTCTGCTCAAACAAATGTCAACAAATGTCAGAAGGGTGATCAGAAATTTATCTTAATTATCTGTTTCATGCTAAAAATCGAACTGATTTATGTCTGGTAGCCATTGAAAGTTGTGGTATGTTTGTTTGTAACATAATTTTGAAGGTAAAAGTCATAATAAACATTCTTTGTGTACTAAATTGTTATTTGTAGCATACTTCACCAAATGAATTGAATGACACCTGTCCATGTGTCAGTGTCACAATTTCATTGCACTGTCTTGACTTTAGCATCACTATTACAATCACTTCACTGTCATGCCAGCCAGATTTTCTGTGTTTACTTTTAGTACCTTCTACTAGTTCTAGACTACAAGTAGTAGCTACTAGTACACTGTTGTTGTAAGTTGTCATGGTTGAACTTGTAGGCCTATAATAGGCTATATCAGGTAATAATACTGAAATCATTAAATGTTGCAAACAACTTTGATAAATTGGTATCTTCATAGCATGGGCTCATTGGGCGGGGGGCATAATCATGAGGACATTTATGATACTAAACTGAAATTTCATATCAAACTGACTGCAATGCCACGTGCAGTATCAGAAATTGACAGACCAGTGACTTCAATCACTGGGGAGTTTTAAGTAGGGGGGGGGGGCTATATAATTATTATGATAACGTTGAACACCAGCTACGATCGATGTGTGCTTGGTAATATCATAGGCCTTTACATAGGTAATATCATTACATTGTGCTAAACAGGATTATTTATTTATTTTACAGGTCTGTTGTCTCAGCTATACATATAGTACGATCGATCCATGACGCGGAACTTTGACAAAATTACGAAAACCAAATATGACACTTCTTTGTGGGACAATCAAATTCCCCGCATCATGTTGCAGGGGTGCTTATTCTTTACTCTCAACAAAACTGAAAATTCCGAGACCGAAACATCGACATCTCTCTAACTTGACTTTTGAGACAGTTTTATCAGATGCTAACAAATCTCGAGCTCAAGAGAGACTGAGCAATGTTGACCCGATTAGAGACAATACGAAAAAACTGAAAGTATCCAAAGCGGCAGTATTAGCTGATTAGTTCCGTTGTGTACCGTCCAAGGAGAACCTTCGATTCTATTCACGCTGCGATCTAGTCAACTGACAAAACACCGTGGAGAAGTCAGGTTGGTTCAATAAAAAAGTTATATGCTAATTTCAGTTACCTCTAAGTACTTTTAATTTATTTAATGACAATTTCTCAAAACTTCAAAAGTGTCCGTTTTTGTCAGCTCTAATGTCAACTTGGCCTTCACAAGATTTAAACGTTCCTGATGAGTATATATATGAATTGCATGGCAGATCATGTCAGTAGGTTACCTGGGCCTATGTTGGACGACAGTTTCAATCATCCTTTCGCTCATAGCTGTGTCCTTCTCCTTTCCTGCCCATTTGCATAAATACAGGACGAAAAGCCCAAATCATCCGTCTTTGAAGTTATTTCATTACCATACTTAAATCATGATAAATGTATTCGCTTTGTTTTGCTTTGCCTTAATAGCTTTCCAGGAGGGAAGGTTGATGAGAAAGACTCAAGCTTGGTTGAGACTGCTCTCAGGGAATCGCATGAAGAAATCGGACTCGACCCGAAACGCATTGATGTATGGGGCATCATGAACGCTCTGCCTAATCGGGTATATTTCTTAAAATCATAGGGCCTTTAAAATGTTATAGAAATTTTAATATTGTTCGGAATAGCAGGATTTAACTTTTACAGCCACTTAATTTTACATGCACATTGAATATGAGTGACACTTGTCTTGAGGCCGGGAAAATGAGATTAGAAAAATCAAATTTTATGATAATTTCAACACAGTTACATCAATTCCATTTCAACAGAACTTTGTTTAATTTCAATTTAAAGCAGTAGGCCTATTTGGTGGACCCTTTGTTATTCGATCGCCTCTTCTATGGTCATAAAAAGTTCCTTGTAGGAGTGCAGTGTTCTCATAAGGGTGCAAAAAGCACTAAAAATACTACTTAGTATTCAGTGCAGCAGAAAGGCGGTCACATAAGACTCGTTAATTTTTAACAAGGGGTCTTGTAACGTGGCACTGATTGATGTGACTCAATAATTCAAGTAGATATTAAAGTTAGTTAGCTTAAACTTTACTATTTTATTTTAAATTTCAGAAAGCTTCAATGACTATCACTCCTATTCTCGCAAACTGCGGTGAAGTTGATCTTGACCGATTATTACATAATGAAGACGAGGTATGTTAATTATGAAATTTTTTTAATTGGTGGTAAAAAAATGTATAATTTTGGGAAGTATAGCTCTTTGGAGTGTAGCAATAAATTTGCACAAGCATTTGTATCTCATTCTTGAAAGATAAAAGGTTGAAAACTAGATACTCTAATTTATATCATTAGTAAGTTTAAGTGTAGTGGTTCCCGGTTAGACTCCTGCTCCTGACCTGGAGTTCTGACATAAGTTCAAAGTTTTCTGCTGGGGTTTTCAACTCGAGTAATTAATTTTGTCTGAGCTGGGCAGGTGAAAGATCCCTCTCATGAGGTAAATTAGGTAGGCCTACAGAACTCTTTCTCTCTGGTCTCATCAATCGACTCTCATGAGCACCCAGACCTGAGCTTAGAAGTTAGAGGGCAGCACTTGCCAAAAAAAAAATTAAAAATTAAAACGATATCCATTTAATTTCAGGTTGACATAACATTTCACCGCACCATCAAATCTCTATGCGATCCAAGGAATACCAATTTCACTCGATTTCGAACTGGATATACTTTGCCCGTTTTCACGGGTGGCGAACATCGTATTTGGGGCATTACGGCAATAATTCTTCATCAGACATTGACTGTTATCGGTCCGGGAATTTACAATTTCAAATTGCGTCACATATCTTGATGAAGAGCGAAAATAAATTGATTTTAAAATTTTATATCTGATATTTTTTAAATTTCATGTTATCCTATACTTCCTATTTACAGTATAAGAAGTGCTAGATATACACGATAAATAGGCCTAATATAGTAGCTGGTAATATTTGAGGGATCAGTCAGATTTAAAGAAATTATATTTCCTGAGTTTGTTGGATAAAATACTTTGTATTTTCTAGTCCATAGCTTTCCTGACATTTTCTGTGTTGATTGTATGGTGACTGTGAATCTGTGATTTTCGAAAAATTAATCGAAAAATTATATTGACCGAATATACTTCCAATAATAATGTCTAGTGGTACATTTCATCAGAACTAGGGAAATTGTGCAGATGGGACAAAATATGAGAAAAAAATAGTTGCGTTAAAAGGTGTAAGCATTCAATTTCTAAGCAGCTAAGTATCTTATAAGTATTTTTATAACAATGTCAATCAGAAATATAAGTGCAAACCTTTGTTACTTTATTTTGATATTTTATTTTCAGAACATAGCCACTCTCAGATAACAGTTTTGAAAGTGCCTAGTGCAGTAATATATCCAATACATTATATTTATCTGCCTAAAGATTCACAAATATTTGAGCGTTTGATTTTATGTGAATTGCATTTGAAGCAGAATAAAGTGGTTGATATCAAATTGATGTCAATATGAATTTAAATATAAGTATAATACTGATACATGTAATCAATGCCATAGAGTTGAACAACTGAAAAATATTTACATAAATTTAATTTTAATGAACGTTTTGATAATTAAAACTTAATAGGCCTATCACAGATATGCATCTTAATACATTTTTACGACACTCAGTAGTATATGAATAATTTTAAAAATTCATACCATATTTTTAGTGCCGTTTGTGTAGAATTAATAATTGAATTATGCTTGGGTATAAAAAGTTCATTGAGTGCTGACAACATAATATATAACACATATAGATTCGACCCAATCAACTTCTATAAAATGTGCTATAAGTCTGTGCACAAGGCCAGACATAATTGATCTTTAGCTTCTCTGATCGACTGATCCTTACAGATTTTCTGCCAACAGAAAAAAAAAAATTGACTTTAGCCTCAATTTTCATTTGCTTAACATTATAAATTGAAATGACAGCTTTTTTTCCCGTCCTGCTACACAAATATGCCTAAAGAAGATCCGAGAAGCTAAAGATCAATTATGTCTGGCCTACCTTCAGTTACGTTTCTTTTGTTACGTTGAAACTCACTTAATAAACAATAGTCGATGCTCGAGACAATCTCGGCCCGACAGGGGCGGAAAGAGTAGGAATTGGTTCAGGTGCCTGAAGGCACTGCTTATTTCGAAAGTGCATGTCCTTATTAATATTGTTTGTACGTAGTAATTTTGACGACGTCGTACGAGGGTTGGCGTACCGTGTTTTCGCCATGTACTCGTTAGGCAAATTGAAGTATGACCCTCTGTATGTTGATTCGAAATCGTCCGCTGGGTTTTCGTGAGGGTTCCATCGTGATTGGAGGGTGTTCCGTAAGCCAAAATTCGTCGGTGCTCCTTAGAATATAAAAAAGTTTGTGTTTAGAAGTAAGAACATAAGAAAGTGGGTAATTTTTGTAATTTGATGTCTGATTTTCACAATCAAATTTTAATACAATGTACTGAAAGTCTAGTCAAAATCAAATCACTTTTATTTTAGTAGGGCGGTTTATTCAGTTTGTGTGTTTCCCAATGTTGATACATCACAATACATGCTTTTTTTTAAAAAATCATTTAGAACTGTGTGTATGAGTTTAAAAAAGTTTGTTAAAATATTAATGTCATGTTTTAAAAATATTTTAAGAATTTTAATAGTTTTATGAGGACTAGGACTCGAGGAGAATAAATTCTTTAAAAACTTCGTATCAATTAATTATAGAAACTGTAATCCTCATTTAGATATTAAAATAACAAATGAAAGTGTGCAATAGCACTTGAGAAGGAACAAAGTAAAACTTCAAAATAATTTCTCAATAGAGGGCCACTGCACGTAAATTAAAGTTGTCATGATAAAAAAAGATACTGTTAGGCCCATGGTTTGTAAACCAGAAAGATTGATCAATTTCTTGTGAAACTATCATATTCAACCAGTAGTTGAAATTAAAGCGTGGCATCATTGTGAAATTGTGTATGAATGTACACATAATTATACATGTGTTTGAAAAGTATTGCATTGAATTTCAATTCCAGAAAACTACAAATAAAATATTGAAAGAAGATCTGTAGAATACAAGAATGCAAAGATATTTTCAATAGATTTTATATGAAGGAAATGAAATAATTGCAACAATGTGAAGTGAAGTAGATCTCGGCAGATTAATAACTAGAAAATAAGGTTCATTGAAAAGTTAATCAAACTTACTTTCTAGAGCTGCTATGACATATATCATGTAATAATAAACATTGATAAAAGATCACAAATATTTTGTTAAAAATTAGCACTTTTTTTTTATTACACTGAAAGTATTTGATCATTGTTAATGAATAAATTTGAATAATTTGATTCTGCATAATAAATATACCTTGAATGGGATGATCTGACTTTTCTGGCAGCCAAGCCAGTTGATGACTGTTCCAAGATCTCAGTTGTGGCAATCTGTTATTTTCATCCCGTTCTCTCTTATTGTAGTGTTCGTCATACCTGAAAAATAATTGTAAAATGAAGGTTCAAAACAATTTTAATATCTGATTTTTAAAAAAAATAAAAAAATTTGTGTATTTTCAAAAATAGCTAATGTTCATTTATAGATTTAATGAATTCTTATATATATAGTATTTAAAAGTAATGCCATGATTGAGAGATGAAAAAGAAAAATATTTTAGATGTCTCATAAATGTAAATTACTTTCAAAAATTGTAAGTAATTGTGAATATTTTTATAAGCAGCAAAGTGTTAATTAGTATTTGTCTATTAAACTTTTACATAGTTGCTGTCCCAATGCAGTGACTTACCATGAAATCATATTGCTGGAATATCTGTTGCCATGGTGATAGAATAGCATCTCCTTTCCGAGTCCCTCATTCTGAAGTTGTGCTTTTCTTCGTAAAATGACGTCGTTGGGCTGAGAGCTGTAATTTCTAAAGTCTGTCCGATGTGTGCTGTTGGCAGAGTGTGATCCTTTTTGAAACTGAAAAAAGATAAATAGAACTTTATTTTTAAATTGACAAAGAAGTTTACCATCATTAAAATGTGAATGCAGTTTAATAATCAGCCCAAAAAGAATTTGTAGCTGAGACCTCAGATTTTTCCCACTTCAGCTAGATCTGGGTGATTTTGTCAAAACTGGCCTATGGATACGTGTCATAATTTAGGAATTGATTTTTAGATTTAGTTTCTTTTAGATCTTTCTAAATTTTGTATAATTTTGTCTCAAGAGAAAAAAAATTGCTGATTGTGATTTACAGAAAATGAAAGTAAAAATGTAATTGATCTGAACTTATAACTTCTCTATGTAATTTGGTGAATTAAATAGGCACTGCATTATGTTTGTAAATTCTCAAAATTATTGGTCTCATTGGACAATTGTTTTGGCCTAAATAATTCATTAAAAAATAATTGTTATGGAAAATTAACTGTAGGCCTATTTAAAATTTTATCATGAGCATTTTAAATAATATTGTTGTTGTTGTAGTTCATATGCTGCTTCTTCATCAGCTAATGATCACTGGTAATTTCTTTGGTGGGGAATATTGTTGAACAGTAAAAGCACGCAAATTTTTATTTGTCAAATACCTTCGGAAATATAATATTGATCCAAGGACTGGTGGCATTGATTATCTGCAGCCTTGAAGTAGTAGCAATATTCAGTCAATTAATATTTCATAAAAAATATTTTTTACTTACTGATTGTCTCTCCTCTGCCCAATTACCAATTAGAACACCATTAGCATATCTCTGCTCTATCCTCCAGCCTGGCATATTCCATTTTTCTGGATCTCCGTGAGACATTTTTACTTTCTGTGCTGCAAAGATATTTTCCTATTGTCTTATCTGTCACTTTCTGGTTGCCAAGTACGCTGGATTGGTTGTTAAGGAGTTATCAGTGGCGCCACGGTAGTTCAGTTATTATCCGTGAGGTGGCTAAGTTGATTTGCTGGATTTATTGCTAATTGGTGGATTAATTGCCATTTTATATGAATTATTTTGAATTATATATTCTTTAGCTATGGTGGCTGATTCGGGCCATTTCGCCCGGCTCATTTCTCTCGGCGCTCGGCGGATTCTTATTTTCGCCCGGCGCCTTCTTATTTTCGCCCGGCGACTTCGCCCGGCTTACGGCTACTTCTTATCTTCGCCCGGCGACTTATTATCTTCGCTCGGCGACTGCTTATCTTCGCCTGGAGCCTTCTTATCTTCGCCCGGCGCCTTCCTTCGGCGCCCGGCGACTTCGCCCGGCGGTTACTAACTTCGCCCGCGACTTCGCCCGGACACTTTACCTGGCTTTCGGCGGCCCGGCGACTTCGTTCAGCGCCCGGCTACTTATTTTCTTCGCCCTGCTACTTGCTTACTTCGTTTGGCTACTTATTTTCTTCGCTACATGGCTTTATTTCCTCGCCCGGCGCTTAACTAACTCGCCTTTGTTCTAGGGCATATTCGATTGGCTCTACTCTAATATAGGGTACATTCGTTTAGCAGGACCTTGAGTTTATTTCCTGTATTTATACAGTTCATAGGCTAATTAGTTACTGAATAATTACTTGACAAATACTTAAAGTATTTTATAGAGAAGCCTGGAGTTTAGTGGACACAATTACTAGAGGTGAAACTGGTAAATATGCAGGCCTACAGACCCTACATATTCCTGCTAAATCTGTTAATTCATTAAATTTTTTTCTGCCAACCACAATTTAGCTGCATTGGGTTGGAACAAGCAACCAAGCCCAGATAAGACTTTTTGACTTGACTGAACTGGCCTGATCAGAGTCTGACATCTATTCTATAGGCCTTTTCCAAAATGTGAAGTGGTTTTATTTTTTAAAGTTTTCTAGTCTCTCCAGACATAGCAATCCAAGGGTGCCTGAAAAGCTGAAGGAATTCTTGCCCAAATTAAAGCCTAAAAATGTTTTTTCTCCATATCAAAAGGGCACACCTTGCCCCCATGGGCAAGAGGAGCGATTCCACCCTGCCCCCTCCTGTTCCGACACCCCTGCAGCAATCTAATCATGTCACCCATGTAAAAAAAAAAGTGTACTTTTAAAAGGGAGACGCTACTTTAACACAGCAGTTTAGTTGTAGAGCTACTTTGGTCAGTTCAATGAGAAAACCATACTGATCATCTATTTAGAAAGCCAAGATTAAAGCATTAAAATATCAGTCAAGATACTATAGCTGCATGGTTGACCATGGAGGAGATTTCTTTGCCAGTAGTCAGTTTTTAAGGTCAGCAGCGCCATTTTAAAATTAAAATGGATCTATCCAGATGTCGGGGTGGACATTAGGAACACTCTTTCAGTCTCACTGATCTCCATAGTGAACTGACCGTTCGGTGACTGTGAAATTGTTGTTGCTCAGGTTTTGATACGACTATTGGCCTACCATATTATATTAGACAGCAAAATTTGTGTGTCTCTTTAACAATATTTACCGATTGTACTAAATAAGACAGATCTAAACTTTACTTTAGCACCATATATATAGGCGAAGGCTGCATGTTCCCAAAAATTTGGGGAAAGCAATTTTTCTGGGAGCTTCGGGCCGAACATTTCTTCTACTTTAAGTTTTTTCGGGGCAATTTGTTTTGGGCACTCTGAGAATCAAGTTACTCTCCCTGAGTGGCTTTGGGCAGCCCCTTCAGAATTTATTGACTTCCTACGCCAATGTAGAGCACTGAGGCTTTTCTGTCCAGCATAGATATATTGCTCTTTGGGTGAGCATGACCAAGACAAGTCTTAACCACTGGACCAAGTCTTTTTTAACACTATAGAATCTTGTCAAATATATATTAGCCCTCATATCGAGCCCTGAAACTTGTATCAGTCCTAAAAATAAGTTGCATGCCTGCACCCAAAACCACCATAAGTAAGCAGCCATTGTCCTATAAATAGATTCACAGTTAGGCTTCAAAATAAATTTTAAATAAGATTCACCCAAAAGAAGCATAGAATTGAGAAAACCATAAGATTATTCATCTTCTCTTTATTAAAAAAAACATTTTAATCACAACTACAACAACATAATACATCTAGGTAAAACTTTAATAAATCACAATGGCAGACCCGAACATATCCAAGCCCATTCCAGGGGCTTTGACCACAGGTACAAATCTGGTTACCAAAGTGAATTAATTCTTTTTAACAGATCACAGACAGAAGCACACATATATAGCGCAATTAAACATTCATAAAAGCTCATTTATATAAGCATATATATCTGTATCATACAAACGAGGAATCAAAATCAGAAAATTCTAATTAATTGACTATTTCATTTGTAAGTAAAACGGGCAGTACACTTTCTGGTTTCAAAGCCTGGCAGCTAGCTCTGTAAATTTAATGCCCAATCAATTTGAATCAAAATTTTACAAAAAAGAATTAGATATCCGGGGGGATTCCATCTAGGAAAAGCCCCCCTCCCCCCCACCGAATATTTAATGGCTGCCCTGGTCCGTAAAGGCCCTTTCGGTCAAATTTATACAATATTAATAGAGAGGTTTTGCTGCATGTTATGTATGATGAGTCCTGTACGCATAGAATTGATAATATTGTCGTCATGGCAACCCCCACATTCACGGGACACATATACCTGTAGCAAAACCTCTCTAAAATTTTAAATATTATATCTCATATGCCTAATGCATGTAACTCTTTGTAGGAGATCTCAAACATCAACAAATTCCACCGCACCATTGAGCGCATGTCATACTATACTGCAGCTCTGTATACCCCATGTTTCAAGAGTTCTGACAGATATTCTAGGCTTATTATACACTGCCGGCCCAAAGTTTGGAAACACTTGGTGCTCGCTATTGCATTAGTGTTAAACAATAAAAAGTTATTTTATCATGTTAAAATAGACCTACATTAGGGCTATTCCATTTAAAAATCTGGGGGGGGGTGGTCAGGTTACATTTTTGACCCCCCCCATGCATCTAAAGTGAATTAAGTTCGACCCCTCCATGCGTCAACTTCGATATTTTTGGAGACCCTACATGCATTAAATGCGAATTTTTTACCAACCCTACATGCATCAAATCCAAATTTTTTTCGCCCCCCCCCCCACGACAAACATCTTTTGACCCCCTCCCCCAAAAAAAAATCTCAACCCTACATGCATATAATTTTTTTTAAATTTTCACCATCAAAAATTAAATTTGCTGGTTCGATTGCAGACGCCAAACTTTCCATTTCGCAATCCAATAAATGTGGTCTTTGGCTGCACTTTATTACCTTTTAACTTCCAAGTTGGAATTGCCTTCATGAACTGCAAGAAATTGTCTTAATCTTCTGTGGCTATTAAATGCAAACAGTAAACCTCGAAAGTCGGATTTGCATTAAAGTTAATGGATCTCTGCCTATCTCAGACAATTTTCATCGGAAAACTTGCTTCATATTTCTGACTAAGAGTTCTTTGTCTGATATCAGGGCCGTTGCCTGCAGAGGGGCAAGGCTGCCCCCCCCCCTAGAATTTGGCCAGGACAGGTGCATTACAATGATATATATATGTAAAAATTTCAGATATTCAAGGGTTTTCCAGGGTGCACATGCCTCCAGACCGGTCTCTGCCCCCCCCCCCCCCCCCAGGATTCAGCCCAGCCTACGGCCCTGGATATTATCTTAACTTGGAAAGAATAGTGCAATCTATTTTTGTCTGACTTCCGTAAGGTTAACTGTTCTCCGTAATATGATGGGGGTGAAGCCAGCCAGACTTTCAAAAATTCTTGAATTTATTTCTTATTTTCCAACCAGCTCTCAGAGATATGATGGAGGTGGAGGCAGTTCTCCGTGACATGATGCAGGAGGAAGTCAAATCCTCCAAAATTCTTGAAATTAATATTTATTTTTGGAAGGGACTTAATTATTCCATTTTTCTTGGCCAATATTTTCTAGTGTCTTGATGACTCCATACTGAGGCAGAGGCTTCTCCGTGCGGAGGAGGCCTCTCCGTGATAGGACAGGGGCCTCTCCCTGATATATGACAGAGGCATCTCCCTGATAATGACGGAGGCATCAGAGAAGAATGTTAAATTTCACAAGATAGTCAAAATTTCCAATTTTGTTTCAAATGATTCCAGGGTGCTCCCTTGATCCAATTGATGATTCTCTCAAGAAAAAGTCATTTTATTCAATTTTTAGCATTTTCTGTATTACTGTAACTTGTCTTGAGGCAGAATTCAGATGTGAAGCATCCATTAAATTATAATATGATCAAAGCTCCGATGTCCAGGTATTTCCGTTACATCATGGGAAAATATAAATAAATGCATTTCCCTGGAAATATGCTGCTCTCCACTCTTATCTTTTTTTTACTAATGAAATACATGCCTTTATGGGAGATAACTCCAAGGCAATAACTGCTCTTGTTAATTAATGTTTAGACAGGGCACTTGCAAAAGTGGTAAAAAGTTGGACATTTTTGTGGTGTCCATCTGGTGAGACAAAAATGATTTCACTATATGTTAGACATTAGTAACTGAATTTCAATAATTTTGACTACAATTTGAAGGCATTTAACAGAAGTTTGTGTCAAATTTTTAAGAAGTTATAATTTGACCAAATTTGGTAAGATATAGGCCTATTTTCAGTGAGTACCATGATGTAACATTTGGTGTCTTTCTTGTTACATCCATGACATGGCTTCTGACAGCTAAACTTAACCAAGCTAGTTCATTTTCTTTCTGTCAATGTTGAGTTGATCTATAATGGCTTTGGAAAATGGCTTCATATATTACAGGAGCCCCTATGGCACCACAGCATACTTAATCAAACATCATTATGTCAGATGGTGTCCAAATGTTACGTCCCTAATCTCCCTCCTGTTTTGTTATTGGCCAAAGGATATTCTATTTTTAGACATTTCATGACATCTCCATATTCTTATGCATAATTTCTGACATCAAAACAGGTGCCATCACCACTTGAATTAGCATAAGAGGGGGATCCTGGTGTGCCATAGTGAGGCTGGTCTTCGTTACATCCACAATCTGCAGTGACATGCTGACAGAAAGTTGATAATATTGAATTAAAAGTAGCTGAGATGTTGTTGAAACCATCTGTAGCAGACTCACAACTAATTTTGCAAAGGGTTTGGCAACATTTCTTTAATGCATACCATTCCAAGAAAGAGAAAATCCAGACCAAAGTCAGCTCCACTCTGTAACCAACGCTGTCCACGTTACATCCAAGTCATACTCTCTTAATATTTTAGTACAGATGTTAGCCACTTGCACCGAAGACAGTCATCTCGACAAAATCTGTAATCTGGATCATTTCAAACATTTGAATGCTTAAAAAACCTGCAACTGGAACTCTTTTTGTCAGTTTGTTTTGAAAATACAACTGGATGTAACAGAGACACCAAATTCAACTTCATCCTATCATGTGTCCATGTTACATCATGATAAAAAGCTATAATAGCAGGTTTAATTCTTTTAGTTTCTCAGAATGGAAGGTTATACATACTTGAATTTCAATAAATAGCCACGAGTTATACCAAGATGGTTCACAATATTCATTTAACTTTATAAGTAAGTGTTAAAAGCCAAATCTTGGCAATGACGTAACATGGACAGCATGTGAGGTGTCATAAGTTACATCATGGGCATAAATCAAATCAATATTCCCCTACGATAGAGTAAAATGTGGCTTGTTCTATTATTTTACTTCATTTTCACAGTCCAGCATTCATGAATTCATGTTAAATACTTTTTGTGCGAGACAATCACAAGATATCTTATTAATTCAGAGGACATAACTTTTACAAGACTGGGATGTAACCGAGACACTAATTTGAAATCCTGATTACTTTTGGTCAAACTATTTATTTTGAGTGCATCATTTGTACCTGGCAGGTAAAATAAAGATACACAGGATAGGAAATTTAATTTCAATTGCATTTTTATTGGAAGAATTCCACAAAGCAATCCATGAACCTCAAGTCAAACTCCACTTCTCTTGTATCTACATAAACTATCGTCTGTGGGGGGTTAAACACATGAAATATCAATTTCCCTACAGAAGTAGATGTCTAATATCCTTGGACTGCACTGCAGGAATGCAGCCTTTAATGGATGTTTGATAAATTTTCATTTACTATCACAGAAAAGCAAAAAGTGTGCTAATTTTTGCAAATCATAAAAAAATTAAAATTAGCCCTGTGTTTAGCAGTAATTTCTTCGGGTAAAAATTAATGAAAATGCAAGAAACTGAAATTTTGAGGCATAGATAATAGTCTCACAGATCATTGGCGGTAATTTATACAAAATGCATGAAATATGTTATTGCCAGGTGCGAAATTGTATCACCTGTGGAACATTGGTGTCCAATGTTACATCATAAATTTTTTGTTTCGTGAATATTCAGTTCAAAATCCTTCACAGCAATGCAATACTGGCGTCAATTTTTGCTTTTGTTATAGTAATTTATAAAAAGTATACATTTTGTTATCCTCTGTCAGGTTCTAACCTCTATAACATGATTTTAAACTTTAAAATGGTGTCCTGTTACGTCATGGAACATTATTACCATTTTATTCCTCAAAATTCACTGGGTTTCACAAGAGATTGAAAGTCATTGTTTATTTTTGAAGGATAAGCACATTTGTACTTTAATGTGGTAAACAGATGCTATTTGCTGTCTGATTTTTCACAATTTCAGTGTGCTGTCCATGTTACGTCCACGAATTTTAGAAAATAAAAAAATGAAATATCTCCCAAGAAAATAAAGCAATTATCTTGCAATATTACATATAAATGGCAGATGGTACTGTCTACCTCCACTTATGATTTCAATGACATTGAAGGTAGTTTAAAAGCCGGATACCAAACTCTCCATGACGTAACGGCCATACCTGGACATCGGAGCCTTGATCATATATATTGCCTCCTAAGATCTGGCTCAAGATTCAGAGCGGACCCCACCAGAACTGTCAAGATATATATTTAATTTTATTTAATTAATCACTGTCAATGAACTTTCTGGAGACTCCCATCAAAAGGACCACAATGGAAATAAGAGTAATCTTTATTGTGTAATCCTACTGTTTCATTTTTAAGTACAGTGAATAAATTTAAATCAAATCAAATCATGTCTTACAAAATAGCTCCTAACACACTGAAGAGGATGTATAGTATTGTATACCATTCAGGGGTGCCGGAACGAATTGCGGGCGGCAGGGGCGGTCAGATAAAATAGGGCAAATCATATTCGCGCCAATTTCGCGTGACAAAATTTAAATAGAGAGTCATTAATAATTTTAGAAATATACTTATTTATACTTATAAATTTGTGCCTAAAACTAGTAAAATAAGGCCTCATAAGGTTTTTTTCTTAAAGATCTGAAGGGCACCATTGCCCCCCTGCCCCCCCTGGACAAGGGCAGGAAGGGCAATTGCCCCCCCTGCCCCCCCCTGTTCCGGCACCCCTGATACCATTACTCTCCAAGGGAGGTTCGCCCTAGACAGAGGTGGGAATCATCTCAAGAAGAAGAAGAAGAAGAAGGGTCATGGCCGTCTGGATGTTTATTTCTTTTTTGATGAAGACATTTATAGCTGCATTTTGGATATAATAAGCTTAATAATGACTGACAGGTACCGAAAATTACTTATTAAAGTGTTTGTGCACATTTCTAAATAGTTTTTTAGTGGTTTCATGTCCATTTCAGGTCAGCAGAAGCCCCGAAGTTAGGCCAATTTCGGCACTCGCGAATTTTGACAATGCGGTGACCTGTCAAATTTCGTCTGAAATGATGGTTTATTTAATTTCTTGTAGCATGTATGTAGCAATTATTTATTTATTAGGTGTAGGAGGGGTCAGAGGCCCCCCTACATGCATCTAAATCGATTTTTTCGGGTACCCCCCCTGCATCTACATCGATTTCTTTGGCATCCCTCCATACATCTAAAGTGAATTTTCGCCGACCCCCCCATCCATCTTACGAAAAAAAAATCAACCCGACCACCCCCCCCCCCAGAGTTTTAAATGGAATAGCCCTTAGCGTGAAGAGGATTATTAGGAGTAAATTTGTGAAAATTGCTTAAAATAAAATTAGGAAGGTTGTTCTGACACTGGCCCCTCAGCAAAATAAGATTTGTGTCAAAATGAGCAAGCCTTAGCCATTGTTATTTAATTGAGATGTGTGTCCACTTGTTTGGACCCATCTGTATTTTTGAGAGCAATGAAGGAAATTGGGTGCCTCTCATACTGAAACTGCAACACAATCCCACTTCCAATTTGGATTTATTTTCTTTCGATCGGAGAAAAATCCATGCATCCACACTTTGTGTCCCCAGGCTGATTTATGTAGCACTGATTGAGCAATATACTGTTTCCAAACTTTTGGCTTGCAGTTTACAAAATTACAAATCAATGACATCATACCTTTCAAAATGTAGCAAATTACCAACAAATAGCTCATTGAACAAAATTAAATTCCAACCAGCGATACAATATTTAGTAAGTGACTGCAATTCATATTAACATTAACCATGTTAACAGAAACAGATTCTTTGCCTAATTTAATGTTTTCAAGAAATGAATACCTTAGTACAACATGTATGCAATTTTCAATTAATGCACATTTAAAGACACTTACATGTAAATTTATATAGCATTCTCTAAATATATAGATCAGATTAGATTGGGGCATCATTTATGGCCCTCTAAATTCTGGAATCTGTTGTGTAGTACGGTAAATTCACAAATTTTACATAAATATGAAATAGCTTTTCTTCTATTAAACAATAAAAAGGACACATATGATATGACACATTTGTTAAAACACAAAATATAGGAAAAATAAATACAACAATAACGGAATGGTAAAACATCAGAAATTTACATGAAATGAATGAAATTACATTGAATTTACAAATATTATTGATATTAAAATGTCATTCAGATAGGGTTGTTAAAAATTAAACACATTTTATCTAAATACATATTATTCTATGAAATTTTTTTATTAATTTAAAATTTCATAGAATAATATCACCATATCATTCCTGACAAATTTACGAAAATCAATTAATTTAAATAAAAAAGACATTTGAAAAATAGAAGTCTTATAAAATGTTCAACCAATTTTATGAACAAGTTCAAAAATATAATCAATTGATATCTTACAATAAAATTTATGGTTCCAACCAATTAAACAAAATTAAGTTTTATTCCAAAAACATCTTGAGACATGAAAGTAATACCATTATAATGCAAAGTAACTCTTACAAAAGTTATTAAATAATCAAATGCATCAAGTTGGGGGAAATAAATTCCAAAATCTGGTAGTGATGCAGACTGGACCGCTTTTAAGAGAGTGATCCGGTATTTGCAAAAGTGGTGCAGTCCAGGGCGAGGTGGTCTTATTTTGTTACCAGATCGGTCCAGCAGCGGCCCATTGGCATTTCGGAAATTGAGTGTTGAAGGCTGAAGACTGTGAGGAGTAATCGATATTTAGAGACATCTGGCTGAAGTTGTTGGTCATTCGAGATGTTGCTGGAGTAGGCCATGTGCACGAAGAAATTGACAAATATTTTTGTATGTACTTGAGTAGTGAATACTTCTTTTTCTTATGTGGTGCAAATTGTCTCCTGCTAATGAACTCCAAAGGCCAGACAATTCAGGGAATACACTATCACATTTATGTGTTATAACAGTTATGGCTGATATTCAATAATATTTATTTATTTCAGGTGCATTCTATCAGATGATCTCAACACACTGTACATACTCCAAGGAGGAGAGAAACATACGTTTTAATATATTATTTCAATGGATGTCTTGATGTACAAACAGCTGAGTGCCACTTAATTTGTTTCGGCTGGGAAGAACTCTACTATCTGTGGCAATTATCATGTAATCCAGTGAACTTCACAAGGCGGAAATCCAAATTTGAATTGTTTAACTTTGATATGCCTGTCAAGCAGTTTATAAGTGGGAACTTGTAGATGGGTAACTCCATGTGCAAATGTTTTCTTTGCCTGAAAAAAGAAAGTTAAAAATAAATGATTAACCATATTTTCCACAGCAATCAAAGTTAGTCATGTTACCTGGAGTTACAAAATTCTCCAAAAAAATTTTCACCTGACATTTAGCTGAATGACCTGTCAGTGAGAGTATGACAAATGTTATGCTGAAATACCTTAACAAGAACCCAGGGGGTTCAAAATGTGTCATATGAGTTTTAGAAAAGTACTGCAACTTTGCTGCCACTTATTACAGATCAGATTATGGTCAATACAGTCACTTTTGTATGTTTGGAGAGATGATATTTGTCTGTCAGTCCATTTGAACACAATTAAAACTATATATATATATCAGCATTTCGAGTAAAAGTCTGGTTAATTTACCAAAAAATGGACAAAATTGACCTTTTAGTGATCTTAAACCTACAACCAGAACCGCAAGCGGTTTAAACGCTCGTCTGTTAATGTGAAATCTATCAATGTGTGCCACATTAGCACCAACAGGCCAATACCTAATTTCATAACACAAAGCGATATTTTAAGGTTACAATGGGCAGTTCAAGAAGAAAGATGGCTGCGAAAATGGCCACCACAAAACGGCCACGATCTTGGATTTCTCAAAATTTCCCGATCAATACACATAGGCCAATACCTCTACCAAATTTCATAACTCTTAGCGAAATATTGAGATCACAATGGGCAGGTCAAGAATGAAGAAAGATGGCAGCCAAAATGGCCGCTACAAAATGGCCGCCATCTTGGATTTCTCAACATGTGGCTGATCAATACCCACAAACCCATACCTGTACCAAATTTCATAACTGTAAGCGAAATATATTGAGTTCACAATGGGCAGCTCAAGAAATGAAGAAAGATGGCTGCCAAAATGGCCACCACAAAATGGCCACCATCTTGGATTTCTCAACATGTTCCCAACTGATACCCACAGGCCCACACCTGTACCAAATTTCTTAACTCTAAGCGAAATATTGAGGTCACTATGGTCAGTTCAAGAAATGAAGAAAGATGGCCACCACAAAATGGCAGCAGTCTTGGATTTCTCAACATGTTCCTGATCCATACCCACAGGCCAATACCTGTACCAAATTTCATAACTGTAAGTGAAATATTAAGGTCACAATGGGCAGTTCAAGAATGAAGAAAGATGGCTGCCAAAATGGCCGCCACAAAATGGCCACCATCTTGGATTTCTCAACATGTTCCCAATTGATACCCACAGGCCCACACCTGTACCAAATTTCATAACTCTAAGCAAAATATTGAGGTCACTATGGGCAGTTCACAAGAAATGAAGAAAGATGGCTGCCAAAATGGCCACCACAAAATGGCAGCCATCTTGGATTTCTCAACATGTTCCTGATCCATACCCACAGGCCAATACCTGTACCAAATTTCATAACTGTAAGTGAAATATTAAGGTCACAATGGGCAGTTCAAGAATGAAGAAAGATGGCTGCCAAAATGGCCGCCACAAAATGGTCGCCATCTTGGATTTCTTGACATGTTCCCGATCCATACCCAGAGGCCCATACCTGTACCAAATTTCATAACTGTAAGTGAAATATTAAGGTCACAATGGGCAGTTCGAGAATGAAGACAGATGGCTGCCAAAATGGCCGCCACAAAATGGCAGCCATCTTGGATTTCTCAACATGTTCCCGATCCATACCCATAGCCCCATACCTGTACCAAATTTCATGACTCTAAGTTGAAAACTAAGGTCACAAACGGACACTTACAAAAAGTTTAACCGGGACAACGAGGACGACGACGACGACGCCGACGCCGATCGAGTGACGACAATAGCTCTTCGTTTTCAAAGAAAACAGACGAGCTAAAAATGAATTCAGCATCATCAAAAACTCCAACAGTGATGATTTTGTAAATTTAGCTGGTATGATAGAAGTGCAGGCCCTTCATTCTCAGAAAAAAACTGGCCCGAAATTGACACCGGAAGGGGTGGATCTTGCAGAGCAAGGGCCAAAATGGCCATTTTTAGTGCTCCTTTTCTCATCTCTTGACATTTTTAGGGCACAAAATTGTTTATAATGAAATCATAAGACAATCCTACTACTTCACAGAATAATGTGGTCTCAAAATAACTTAAAAATACTGAATATTCCAAAAATGCATCAAAATGGACAAAATTGCGAAAATTTAATGAAATCTTGATATCGTATTTTTATCAATAAGATTTCATTTTTTTTCCAATTTCACTGCCACTATCCTCCATTTTGACTTAATTTAATATACTAATACTATTTTTGAAGTAAATTTTTTAAAACACTGTATATTTGAGGCTTGAGAAATGGAGGGGGCCTCAGAGGCCCCCATTGCGGCTTTGCATACTCAAAATTGGTTGCGGCTACAAGGGTTAAAAATACCGTGCAAAACACTGGAAGGCGAGATTCTGAAATCTGAAGTATTTTTGAAAGAAACCTCACTTTTCCAGGTGTATTCAAACTTTTGGAGGGTAGTGTATCCACCTCTGATGTTGGCTGAAACCACAATTTCGAAAAAAATGAAAACTAGCCTTAAATTTCAAGGGCTCCTGTCTCAGTGAGTTTTTGAGTCACAGACCTACAATTTTGCAAATTTGCATATATCTTGTAAGGGCTATTCCATTTAAAAACCAGGGGGTGGGGTGGTCAGGTTACCTTTTTGAACCCCCCCCCCCAAGCATCTAAAGTGAATTATTTTCGACCCCCCCGCCCCGCCCCCCAAGCATTAAATGCAAATTTTTTACCCACCACACATGCATCAAATACAAGTTTATTATTACAATGCGTAAACCGTAAACCTTTATGGAGGGATAATCCCCCCCCCCCCCCCCCCGTACATCTAAATCGATTTCTTTTGCATCCCACCATACGTCTGAAGCGAATTTCCGCGGATCCCTACATCCATCTTACGAAAAATAAATCAACCTGACCACCCCCCCTCGTTTTTAAATGGAATAGCCCTAAGTGAACAACTATGAATTTTTAAAAAAAATTTTGAAGGGGTCACCTGGGGAGCCCTGGGTGATTTGACATGGAATGACCCAGATATGACCATTTTGATGCCTTCATAGGAAAGTAGACAATTTTTTCCATCAGATAGGGCCAAACACTTGTTTGAAAGATGTATTATGAACGTTCAGGACTTTTTTTCACACAAATGTACGAAACTTCTTTCGAATTGTGAAACTTATTCTTAGTTAACACCCCTCGTATCAGATCAAGATAATTGGTAGCAATTTCTCTTTTACCTTTTTGTGAAATTAGGAAATCTTCCAAGAGACTCTTGCCAGTACTAAAGCTGGTACCAATCACAACTGAAACTGTGACAGCTTGAACTTGGAAGTTGTTGATCAATACAGATTGATTCCTGGAGATTGTATCTATGGTCCTGAAAATGAGGGCATTTGTTTACAATTTCATGTGTCTGTTCCCATAATAATTACATTGTTGAATGGTGACTGTCTGATTGATAATGTATTATTCAATTTCATTGTATTCTGGTTTGATAAATAAATTGGAATTCTAAAAGAATCTAAATTCTAACACTTAGGCCTAATAAGTACTAATTATATATTAGTAAACACGCACAATAATCAGTGATAATACATGTACAGAAACTTTTCCTTTCATACTTGGTTTTTGGGGTGTCATAAAATTTTGATACAACGACATATATTGAAAAATATATATTTTAACTTCACATGCTTGAGCCAGGTTTTCTGTCGACGCTGTACATATCAAATTGCCTGGAAATTCACAATTTTCTAGCCCTGTTTTTCTGTTCTTCAGACCTCACTACTTTTTGGCCACTCCAACAGAAACCCTGGCTTGAGCTGAGATGCACATACTGCAATCATGGGCCATATATATACCAAAAAGTCCAAGATATTCACTATGATTTTAAAGTTATCAAAAGGTAAATGAGTTAAGAAAAGGCATTTGAGAAAAAAGCCTACTGTGTTCGATGCAAATTTGCAGACCATCTCTGCCTCTTCAAAAAAAAGGTATATAAACTTACTTTGTGTGACAAAGAGTCACATTGATGATAGACAGAACCAGCAGCTATCCAAGCATTGATTCAATCATCCCAAATATCATATGGAGCTGATCAGCATTAACCATGAATGTCAATCAGTTTTGCAGCCATCAGCCCTGAAAAGATTGATCAAGAAGCATCGTTAAGTCATGTAATTTGTTAGGGAAAAAATACATCAATATTATTTTATATTATTTTTATTGACCAGTGACAATGGAGGCGAAACGGCAATGGGAATATTTCTTTTCACATATTTTGGAGGGCAACCTAGCTTCAGATATTATTCAGCGGAGATCGAGCTTGGGAGTTTTCCTTGATCAGTGTTGATGGGAAATTCTTTATATCACAGAAGAGGATGTTATTATTTCGAGCTAACAATGTACTAAATATTCAAATAATGCAGTTATATGAAACTATAGAGACTCTAGATTTGGGGTAGGCCTAGTACGGGGTACTCAGCTGCTGAGAGTGGGGGGTATTGCACAAAGACTCCAATCATACACACACAGCAGTAAGTACAATTGGAAGCTTTGTGGTCCGGACCTCGACCCCTCCCCTGGATCCCCTCTGCCATTCTGCTATTCCTATTGCCAGTATTGGGGACTTGGTCACTGGGAATTCTAGTCGATCTAGAGTAAAATGGCACGAGCCCCGACTGTCAGCGACTGAGTGAAAGGAGACATATTAAACTGATAACACCCCCATGATCCAGAGCCTCAGGAATTCTCAATTAATTAGGCCCAATTACAGTACAGCCAGGACCAAAGGTACAATGTTTGACTGAGGCCAGGACGACATTTATGTCAGATAGACAGACAGATGCCAGGATACACTATCATTATCATACACACTTATCTGCCCAGTGCCAGTGGTAGAGTATGGCCATCAATGGCATCATCCATCTGATTCCATCATGTCCATCCCCTCCATTGTTCAAGAAATGCAGCAGAGATGTTGCCCCGACAATCATCCACCTTCAAATGACAATATCTGGCCATTTCTGTTTATATATCCCCCCTAAACCGCCGAAATAAGCAAGCAGGTTAGAAAAGCGCCGAGCGAAATTAGGTGAAGAAAGGCACCAGGCGAAGTAGCCGGGCGAAGATAGGAAAACGCCGGGCGAAGATAAGAGGCCGCCGAGCGCCGAAATAAGTAGCCGAGCGAAATATCCTGAAGATGAGAAGGCGCCAGGCGAAGAAATAAATCGCCGAGCGAAGTATCCAGGCGAATATATGAAGTAGCCGTGAGCCGGGCGAAGTCGCCGGGCGAAAATAAGAAAGCGCCGGGCGAAGATACGAATCCGCCGAGCGCCGAAAGAAATTAGCCGGGTGAAGAAAGAAGTCGCCGGACGAAGAAAGTGTAAGCCGGGCAAAGTAGCCAGGCGAATTCTTGAAGTAGCCGTGAGCGGGGCGAAGTCGCCGGGCGATGATAAGAAGGCGCCGGGCGAAGACAAGAAGCCGCCGAGCGCCGAAATAAGTCCGCCGGGCGAAATGGCCCGAATCAGCCACCATATTTAGCAATCATCCAATGGTACATCCAGTATCAACAATGTTACATTTACGAGGGAGAAGATCACCAAGAAGTTAGCCAAATTACAGATTAACAAATCAGCTGGTCCCGACAAAATTCATCCGAGAGTGCTTAAGGAACTGTCCTCCTTCATAACGAAACCCTTGTGTATAATATTTACAAACTCTTTCAATCAAGGCAAACTTCCAGCTGCTTGGAAGGAAGCGGAGGTCTGTGCACTTCACAAGAAGGGCCCGAAGAAATTGTGCAATAATTACCGGCCAGTCAGTTTGACTAGCGTCGTGTGTAAGATAATGGAAAGCATTGTGAGAGATGAGTTGATGGATTACATGCTGGAAAATAAGCTCTTCTCGAGGAAGCAATTCGGATTCATCCCAAGAAGATCGACAGTTCTGCAGCTATTGGAAGTGCTTGACAAGTGGACAGCAGCTTTGGATAAGGGAGAGACTATTGAAATAGCATACATGGACTTTCAAAAGGCGTTTGACACTGTACCACACCAGAGGCTTTTAGCCAAAATCCGAAGCTATGGTATAGATGGACTATTGAGTGATTGGTTAAGAGACTTTTTCACAAACAGAACGCAAAGAGTTGTGGTTAAAGGAGTAAAATCCGCCCCTTCGGTGATTGAAAGTGGGATCCCACAAGGGTCAGTGCTGGGGCCCATATTATTTGTCATATTTATAAATGACCTTCCTGACGATATTTCTTCAAGCATTTATCTATTTGCTGACGACACAAAGATTTTCTCAAATGGATCCCGGGAATGGCAGATCAAGACAAACTACAGGATGACCTGAACAAATTAGAGCAATGGACTGGCAAGTGGCTTCTCAAATTTCATCACGATAAATGTAAACGCATGGTAATGTCAAGACATGAAGATGACCCACGGCCGTCAAGTCTCTTCCTCAAGACAGCAACAGGAAATATTTCATATTTGGAGAGAATTGAAGAGGAAAAGGATCTAGGAATAACAATTGATAGTAAATTGAGCTTTGAGAGCCACATTTCCAACATAGTTAACAAAGCAAACAGAATGATGGGTATTATCAGGAGGACATTTGACAAATTGGAGCCGGAGATATTCAAGCCAATTTTCGTGACACTGGTAAGGTCAATTTTGGAGTACGGACAAGCTGTATGGAGTCCGTATAAAAAAGGTACCATCAGAAAATTGAATCAGTCCAAAGAGTTGCAACTAAAAAAGTTAACGGCCTCCAACATTTGTCGTACCCAGAGCGACTGAAAACTCTCAAACTTTCAACTCTTCGATTTAGAAGAATGCGTGGGGATGCAATTGAGGCATATAAAATTATTCACAATATATACGATGCTGAGGTCTCACTTGACTTACAACGAGCAAATCAACAAACGAGAGGTCACCGACTGAAGTTATTCCTTGAAAGGACCCACCGGCTGGATATTCGTAAACATTCATTCAGAAATAGGATACCGAGTTTATGGAACAGTCTGCCAGAACATGTGGTATGTGCCCCGAGCTTGGATTCATTCAAAGCTCGTTTAGATAAGTTCTGGGTAAATCACCCAGTGTTTTATGATCCGGAAGCAGACATAGCTTGAGCTAGTGGGAAAGGGGGCGGAGGCATCGTGAGAGGCCTTAGCTCACCTTAGAAATTACTAAAAGGGGGCGGAGGCATCGTGAGAGGCCTTAGCTCACCTTAGAAATTACTATTTAATAATTGGATGGTGCTAGACCCTGTGGATTAACATGCCAAAGGAACGATAACATGCGAAATGATCTACGTACTACAATGACTTTTTAAGGGATTGCTAAATACGGTGGAGGCATCGTGAGAGGCCTTAACTTTCAGCGTTCCCCTGATCAGCTGTGTATTTACCTGTCAAAGGATACCATACCTAAGATGCTCATCTTTTGGATTTGTTTATTATATGAAAGAGATGCTCACAGACTTGTTTTCTATATCACTGTAGTTACTGTATATATGTTCATAGACTGATATCTAGTTCGTCCATTATTATTACTTTTAGACTGTTATATCTAGTTCGTCCATTATTCAAGTACATTACCTAGTCCATTTTTCAAGTATATTACCTAGTCCAGATACTCAACTATTCAAGAACAATACCTAGTTATTACCGCAGCACAAACTTTTACATAGATCTGAACATAGAGGCTTCTGCAGGGGAACGGTCAAGTCGCCAGGGGAGAACTCGCCAGGCCCAAAAGTCGCCAGGTAACTTCCCGCCAGTCCACCAGCCCGCCAGACTACTTACTATAGCCCTGTGTTGGGTGTTTTTGGTTATTAAATAAAGTTTATAGAAGAAAATAGTGCTGATTTACATGTTGTTTGCGTTTTTTATCTTTCTTTTTTTCACTAATTAGAAACACGGCATACTTACAAAAGGCATGTAATTAATTTAATTTAGGACTACAACTCGCACATTATATAGGCCTTTAGTGTATATTTCGATTTTTATATTATGGGCCTGCACAGTTTGATTCGATCGACTGATTATTTAAAATGTTGTTTAGGCCTAATTTAGCTATTTAAAACGAAAATCTAGTTAAAATTTCAAAGAACAAGGTCGATCTTTCTTGTACAAAATTGCGTAAATTGGGTAATCAAGAACTTCAAACTTCAAATCAATTTTCATGACCTGAGTAGGCCTATAAGTAGCTAGATGATTGATTTCTTATATAATCTTTCCAATACACTTTTGATATCAATTCAATTTGATTTGAACACAAAATCTAGGTAGGCGTATTCTATCTGATGACTATAGACCAAAAGTTTTCATTGGAGTGACATAATGATCAAGCTGAATTATTGAAAAAGGTTGAGAAGAAATCTATCTGTCTATCTATTATTCCATTCTATTCTAAGAATCTAGATAATAACCAATTGCAGTTTTTTTTGTCTTAGTTAAGTTTTGATCAGTACAAATAAAAATTCAAAATGCAAATTAACTTTCAATTCCGTTTTATTAATTTTTCTTCCTTTTTCATTGTTTCTAATTGTTAAACAAACATGGTTATCATTGCAATAACTTGACACGTTTTCTGTAATTAATGGAATCAATTGTTCAATTAAACAAACAGTATCAATGCCGTTCAATCAAACCTACACCTTTGGACAACAATGAAAGAATTCAGAACAGCTTAGGCCTACCCTGCACTGTGCGTCTCCTGCCCATGTATGTCAATAATACTTTTTATTAAAAAAAAAATAAATAAATAACTATTAATTTTTATGAGAGGCCTACATAATTTCTTCGTCCATTGAAATTTCGATCATTAAGTACTTTCAGCAACGTGCTTCAATATGGGGGCAGGGGGCTATACAACACTGTACACCAAGTGACATCTATAGATCTAACTTTCTTTTCAGCAGTCGTCGATTTTAGTTGTTTCAAGTGTTTTTAAAGTGTTGCTTGCAAATATAATAATTTTATAATTGCCTTATTGCCAGTTATTGGCATACATGTACCTTGTCAGAAGTTCAATTAACCAGGGAATCGGTAAATAAGCTTGTATTCCTTAATTCATCATTTACTCAAGTCTTTCTTTAGCAAATTTTATTATTTACTGAACTACAGATATAGATAGATGGATAGATAAGAACTTTCAATACTTCTCCATCATGAGGCTTTGTACAAATGGATAACTTGGGTCTTGACTCCTGCTCTCAGACATGTTCAACAAGAAGACGCACCATAGTCCAAAATAGATGACGTTAACTATTTTATGGCTACAATGTAACAATCTGAGGTCAATATAACAATTACTACTTTAACTTGTTAATCTAGACAATAATTAATACAGTTTAAGTGTATAAATTGATACATCTGGCGAGTTTGTGTCCTGGCGAGTTTTCACCTGGCGAGTTTTGGTCCTGGTGAGTTGTCACCTGGCGAGTTCTCCTCTGGCGACTTGACCCATGACCCTTCTGCAGAAGCCTGCGTTCAGTATTTTACTTTACTTTACTTTACTTTACTTTACTTTGGTATCTCTAAGGGAATTTTCTGTTATTTTCCACTAAAAATGGCTTTTTGAGAAAAACCGACGCGTTTGCCCTCTGGCGGAAAATGTGAAAAAGCTGAATTAAAGCGCCTTCTCGTGATTTTTCCGCGCACTACTCATAATTTGACATTTCTTGTTTTCTGCGAGTTGCATACTTGTTTTCGTCAATTATGGCTTCAAAGGCAAAGAAGACAGTTGAACTGTTTTATGACGTTGTCTCTCCATATTCATGGATCGCATTTGAGGTCAGTATTGTGCATGACATCTCACTTTAAAGTCAGTAACAGCTACTGGAGTTCAGCATGCATGCATGTTGACATTGCATGTTTTGTCATGATTGATTGATTCAGTCACAGTGATCAGGTGTTGTCTGTTTTGGTTCCAGCTTGTGACTATGACTTAAAAGCTCAAAAAAACATTTCAAATAAATTGAAAAAATATAAATGCAAGTAGGTGTTAAGGTGTTTTAATTACTTGCTCTGTGGTGTCGGCACGCAATTTTTATTTGAACATTAATTTTAAAGCTTTTTTATTCAATTCTAGAAAATGTCCTCATTTATGGTCCACCACCATGTGCTGTGTGCCAGACTTTGAGCATCATGTCAAAGGTTATAATCCAGTACGTACAATTTATGGTTAACCGACCATGATGCATTAGCTCATTCTGAGTTTCTGAAATAAAAAATAATGTAAAGGGAATGTGTATGTGTTTAGCAGCGTTACTTTCCAAGCTCATGAGAATAGCATATTTTTGGAAAATAAATATAGCCACACATGCATTTCTCAACATTTTCGCTGTGGCTAATGGCATTTTAGTTGTACATAGAAAAATCACTGAATAGGCCTAATGCCTTCTTGTTTTCTGCTGTCAATGTTGACAGTGTTGTACTGTTTTTGAGATATTAATGGAAGTAAACCAATGATTTAATAATGTGAAAGGCTTGCAAATAATCTTATCCTCCCTGACAGGGCTTCGCAATCAGTCTCATAGAATTCTCAGCAATTCTCCAGTGGGGGCCGGTGTTGGGGTGGCAGGGAATAGCTCAGTGGTTTTGTGTTGAGCTTCCACATGTTCAAGTCGCCGTGTCCTGGGTTTGATCCAACAACCTTTGTCTGGATAGGTCACTGTACATTCTGTATGGGACAGTCGGTCGGACCTATGCATCGTTGGATGTTCCGGCAAAACTCCCACCCCTCTCCCCATTGACTATATAAACGGAGTAAATCTAGTCTGAATTTGATACTCCAATAATTGGAGTATTGTTATGGTCTATTTATGACTAATATTAAATTATTAATATTTTCCACTTAGGTACTCTGTCGCTACCGCAACAAATGGGCCATAGATTTGGTTTTGAGACCGTTATTTCTGGGAGGAGTTATGCAGGGTTCAGGTATGTGAAATTTATCACTTTCTTCTTGTCTTATCAGAATATTTTATCTAATCTTTGATTATTGTTGTCTTATTTATGATTGAATGTATTTTCTGCTTAATCTTGTCATTGAGCATTTTTCTGATACTAATAAAACCTCCTGTATGGCTGTACTGTTCGGGTTGTGGTTGCCCCATATGATCTGGGGTGATTCGTACAGTGATGGGAATGGAAATTTTTTTATCGGCAGAGCTCTTGCCGCAATGGCGGCGCGCCATCCCAAATTTTTAATGGAGGTGTTTACACACCGCCATTTATGTAGTCCGTGAAAAAGCGGGTGAAAGAGTGAGTGAGAGAGAGAGTGAGAGAGTGTAAACTTTAGGCGGGAAATTCAAAATTTTAGAAGAAAATCTGAAATTACTCTTTGTATGTTTCAAAATATCTCCTAATTTTAAAATTGCACGCAACTAGAGATGCAGGGCTATTATTGCAGCCTACTGGCTTGACCTAAAATAATTCTAAGTAGTCCGTTAATGATTTTTTAAAAGGATATTAGGTCCACCACCAGAGCTGATGATTGTTGCTAAAAATCACTGCAAGACTGAGAAAGTAAAGAAGATGATGACACTTTCACCAGTGATCATTGGGGGAGCTTTGGAAGGGCACAGCTACCCCAATTTTCTGATCGAGGGAACTCAGCTCCCCCAAGCTCGCTCTCATTTCCATCACTGGTGTCTGATTTAAATCAAGGCTATTTAAATTGCAATTTAAATCTGATTTCAATGCCTTAAAATCATAATTAAATTGATTTGAATTGTGATTTTAATCATGATTTTATTCACAGGATTGAAAAAAAGTCAACCCTGGTAGGAATGCAGTTTTACAAGTTTCTTATCAGTTAATTTGAATATGTTTAATTTCAGGTAACAAACCACCTGCGATGGTACCTAACAAAGGTCGTTACATGGTCGAAGATATGCGACGTCTAGGCAACCATTACCAAATACCTTTCCAGCAGCCCGCAGTGAGTTTATGTTTTATATTTTACAAAATAATTATGTGGCGTTCATTCCAGTTTTAGTGTTGCTGCTAAGTCGCATACATATTTTTGGACTTGTAATTAATTTGATTGGCTATGACGAGCTTTAGCATTTAAATTTTCATTTGTGATTTCAGAATTTCTTTGAGATGGCTGTGGAGAAAGGAACCATAAAGACACAGCGCTTCCTTACAGCTATCAACATTCTTGATCCTGCAAAAGTGGAGGCATTATCCAGGGCACTTTGGTTTCGCATTTGGCATCATGTGAGTGCTTATGAATATTTATTTAAAATTCTAACTTAATTATGCTCCCCCCCCTACAAAGTATGGGGGGCATACTGTTTTCATCTTGTCTGTCTGTCCAGCCGTCTGTCTGTGGCACATTTTTTAGGCTTCGTTCCTCTGGCAGGTCTCGCTTTTGTCAGTTTGCAATTAACACCAGATGTCACTGCTGCTCCCACATCCTTGACTAGGTTGCTTCGTTGTGTTAATGATGTTTGTAAATGCATTATATTGTTCCTTTACTTGGAATTGAATCCAGGACCATGAGAGGAACAGGCATTTATAAGCTCTAAACGCAACACCAACTGTTTTGCTGGATCAAATCTTGATAGTTTTCCTTATGATTTATTTCTACATTTTGTAGGATTTAGACGCCACTGAACCTGACAGCCTAAGAGAGGTAAGAATCTACTTATGTACGTACATGTATGCAAATTAATTAATACTTTTCAAGTTGCCTAAAATTTTTATTTTGTGGGCCTGATGCAAAAATAAAGCCAGTCACATGAATGATAAATAATTGATCAAATGAAAGTAATTTACTTGTATTAAAATGGCTGCTACTTCTTAATGTTGGTCCATAGTGATAATTATCCTTAATCAGACGATTAAATCTCCGATGTCTTTATTTCAAGGCAGCTAAGGTTGCAGGAATAAGTGAGGCGGTCATTAACCAAGCGCTGCAGGACATGACTAAACCAGAAGTGAAGGACAAGTTGAAAGCTGTGACGCAAGAAGCCCTGGACATGGATGTATATTCGTTCCTATTTGGTTCCTTTTTGGTTCCTATTTCGTTATAAGTCAAATATATTTTTGGGCCTCCTGTTATTTCCTGTATTTTGGAAGAAATCCTATGGTCCAACATTCTTTTTTTTTTTTTTAAGTTTTCAAGACATTTTTCGCGCAGTTCCATGTTTTTTGTCTGCGATATGAAGTTTTGCACTCTCAGTTATATGAATGAAGCTTCAGCACATTTTTGTATTCGTTGTGAAGGTTTGGCACATTGTTGTTGGCAAAATGAAGTTTTTGGCTTATGATGGAAGCCATTTAGACAGTTTGTTGATTGTTACTTGGAAGTCTTGGATAGTTTAGAATTTCTTTTCTGATTTATTTGATTATTTTCTGAACTCACAATTATATTAGCATCTACTAGTGTCCATTGATGCTTATATTTCCTTGAATATATAATTTTTAGGCATTTGGAGCACCAATAATTGTCACAATGAGCCAGGAAGGGAAAAAGGAGATGATATTCGGATCAGACCGCTTCCCAATTTTGGCTGATATTTTAGGTAAGGCTGCTTTCTAAAGGCTGTTTTCTATTTCCTCCTATTTTTTAATTTTATTATTTTCATCTTACAAGATGTTTAAAAATTAAAAAGTTTTAGATAGGCCTATTCACTATTCAGAAATGTTTGTCTTTTTCCAGGTGAAAAATATCTTGGCCCACTGACAGAATATGCTGAAAAAAGCAAGTTGTAATGATTACTTTTTTATTTCGGCTCTTCATATGAATCCGACGGATAAAAAGATGTAATTAAAATGAAAAAAAAAGGCTCGAGGCGTGTATGCTTTGATGACCTTGACTATTATAGAGGTACAATCGATGACCAATTGTGTTCCAGAAATTGATTAGAAATTGACGTCCAGTTATTATTGTACAAGACTTAGGCCTATTTTAAAGCTATGTATAATAAGATGGAAATTTTATTATAGATTTATGACTGGTCAGTGGTCAGTAATGGGGGTAGATAAATATATTCTTGCCCAGTTTTAGTGAAATAAATAAATTGTTTCTGAGCAGTCTTCAAATAAGTAATTTCTGGTGGAAGTATTTCTTGACACATGGAGTTCTTTCATTTAGTAGCAACTGTTTGAGGACATGGGACACTTGCAATGAACAACTATTGTCGCTGTTACTGTGAAATAAATAATATCTTGTCGAGGAAAACTCCCAAGTCCCTCCTTAAAATTAAGTGGTCGCCCCCTTATGACTGCCTGTGCAGCGTGCACATAAATTGCAGACTTATGCTTTTCAAACTGACTTTGATCATTGTTAAAATTTACTGCTGAGCAGTATTTAAAGTATTAATGAATCAATAAAAAAATTCCTTTGTATAAAAATGATCTTTTTTCGTTTTTCTTTTAAACATGAAGAAGCTGTGATTGAGGAACATTTCTTTGCAGTCAAGACAATGTATTTGATGATAGTGTGATAGCCGTCATCAAGAAAGTTTTATGTTTAAAGGTAGGATATTGGTTGTACGGCCTAATGGTTAAGGGCTCATGTAACTTCATGTATTGCTCTGGGAAAATTCTTTCAAGTAACCTCGGGCTGATTTTATCATTCCTTGTTATTATGAATGTGCAGGGCTGGAAAAAATTAATTTCCAGGCAAGAATGACAGCGTTTCCTGCAAATTTTCTAGAATTTAGCGACTGCTTTCAGGCAGATATTTTCTTTTTCTTAAAAAATTCCATTGAGATTTCACAATTTCTGGACGATGGCAAGCCCGAATTCCGTACTTTTTCAAGCGATACTGGTGTGCAGTTTGAGGTCATGTAATGATATGATTGCCGAGTTGTAAAGGCCATAACAAAAGGTATCAAAGCGTTCCGGGTCTGATTCCTAGTCGGGATTATTGGTGTATCTCTTAATATCCTACAGATGTAGTTTGACGTCAAAAGGGCAGATCCTTGTGTCGGTGTCTTTGAGATGGGTGCAGTGGCGTATTAAACTAGGGGGTCTCGAGCGGCACATGGGGGGGGGGCACCCATATATTTTAGCCAAGGTTGGAAAGTTCATATGGCGGGCACCTGGGGGGCACAGGTCCAATATGGGGGGCACGTGCCCCCCGATAGGGACGCCACTGGATGGTTGAGATGTCAAATCGGCTTATTGTATCTGTGTGCTGCACTTACTACATCTATCTGTCTGTGCTGGGCACATCCCTTTTAAAAGTGGGATTTTAATACTCTTGCAGCTTGCTTTTATCTCATCTGGGTGCCATAAAGCAAGATAGTCCTGAAGTAAAGTTCATATCTGAACAAAGCAGCTGATGACTGCCGAAATTGTGTCCAACACTAGAGGTCTCTATTGTACTGCTGCGTAAAGTGGTTCTGTGCAGTGCTGCCCTCTAGTGTTAAGTTCAGCCGAGAGTCACCTTTCACACAGAACGATGAGGTTGGAGTTTCAATGCTAACTGAGTTCCATTTGCTTGGCCACTTTGGGCATGTCTATCACCAGATGGCTCCCTGTCAGTACCTAAATTTAGCTTTCAAGTATTTCCATGCTGTAGAATTGAACCCTGGACCTCAAAATTACTAGGCCAGCATGCAATGCACTCAGCCACTGACAGTACATGGCTTTGCAGTGTGAAAAAAAAATCTTTACACCAATGGGGATCATAACATTATGGAATCTTTAATCAAGATTTAAGAGCAAGGCAGGGAATGGACACACATAGAGTAACTTGATTATGCACATTTGAGACCAGGATTTGAGAATAGCTGAAGAAGGTGAAATTTTCACTTGAGGTGTCCCTTTCCTGACCTGCATGATATCAGTCTTTCAACAAAGTGCATGGCCAATCAGACAGAGACTTGCACGGTTACAAGTAAAATGTGGATATCCCCAGATGCAGGGCAGCATAGTAATCCCGCCCCTGAGTTTGTGAAGCCCATTACGAATGAATAAAGTGCGGTTGGTGCAGAATTATCACCTTTTCTGCCACCGTTCCTCACTATTCCTTCAGGTTGAAACCTTTCCTCCTATGCACACCCTTTCTGGGCCTCCCAACCTTCTTGGAACCTTCTTGCACGACGCACTTCCTCAGAGTTCCCCGGAGAGGCTCGTAATAACAAAATTCCGGATCTTCATCTCAAAATGGTGGACAGTCCGCAGCCAGCAGACGACATTTTGAGACGTTCTATGACAGCGCTGGGTGACAGGGGGCAGAAGATGTCAGCGGGAGCTTCCTGACGTCCTCTCAGCATCTGCCAGGCGTCTGCCGACAAAAGGCGCTTTGAAAGGTCACTGTGGATACAAGCCTAGTCCGAAAAATATGCCTCTCCCTGAAATTCTGATGAGGCCTATTGTGTTATTTTGCCTTGATGTGACTGATTTGCAGTTTATCATTAATATGATCAGCAGCTAGGCAGGTATATGATGAGATTCCAGGTCACAATGACCTGGATATATTGGACAGCAGTTCCAATCACCCTTCACCTCATTGTTGTGACCTGCTCCAGTCCTATAGTTAGCCTAAGCCTATCTAGTGCATAAATACAGGACGTGCGTTGAGAGCCCCTATCATCTATTGTTATATCATGTTAGGCAGTATATGTTTCGTAGACCTCGGGGGGGGGAGGCGCAGGAGGTTTAGCTTTAGTGGTAGGGGGCTGGGCTCCCGGTCGCTGAGTCCCGCATTCGAATCAAGCCCGCATGTTGGATGGCTGCTTCAATCATCTTCGCTCATTGTCGTGTCCTCTTCCTGTCCTAATGAGCTGACCGAGTGCATAAATACAAGACGAAAACCCCAATCATCTATCCATTTATCGGTCTACAACTCTGCTACAGCTCAGCTGCCGGGAGTGTCATCCGTGGCTGCCCTTCTGACAGCTAGTCTTGTCATGATCTTGTTGTTTCCCGCCAAACGGGACGAGTCCGGACGACCCGCCATGACTTGAGATGACATCAGGAACTGGGAGGAAGGGCGGACCCTATCCCTGGATGTCAGCTCACAGTCTTTCGCGCCCCAAACAATTCATTAAAAGGCCGTCATAACTCAGGTCTTTCCGATCATTCTTCTTTGGACCAGCTGCTTCTTCCCTGCGTCTTCCGACTCTTCCGTACTGCTCGTTGGGAGGCCAGGGATAGCTGCTCATTTCTGTCTGCGCTTGTTGTTGTCTTCGAGCGTTGTGTCTTGCCTCAGTTGCTTGCCGGAACGAGCGCCGGAAGGAAAATACCGGAAACTGTCCACCGCCTTGTCTTCGGTTCGCTGTCTCACCAGTCTATGGTGTGATTTTTCGCTGTTTTCAAGGCTAACTTCATGTATGCAAACCTGCACCTGTTTAGAATTATTTATCTGAAGATAATTTAAATGGGTTGTAACTGATAATTATGACATCAATGCAATGCATAAATACATAGATAGTTTGTGTACAGTGGCGTAACTAGGGGGTCTCGAGCAGGGGGGGGGCATCTGGGGGCACGTGATTCTTTTGGGGGGGGGGGCACCCATAATACTAATTGCATATTTAGCCTAGGTTGATAAGTTCATATATCGGGGCACCTGGGGGGGGTACAAGTCCAATATGGGGGGCACGTGCCCCGCCCCGTTTCCCCCCATATTGGGACGTCACTGTTTGTGTAGGCCTTAATAAGTATTACTTTTGTAGATAGATAGTAAGTGCAGCCCAGTAAGCCAAGGTCTGGGTGTCAACAAGGGTTGATTGATGAGATAGGAGAGAGAGAGTCCTAAACATGCCTGTTTACCCCATGTGAGGGATCTTTTACTTGCCCAGCGGGCCAACGCAGACACTGATGCAAGGGGCCCAGCAATTTACGGTCCATCCAAATGACAGAAAGGGCAGTCCTATATAGCGGAGAGACCACTGTACAGTAGAGTGTACACTCTTACATTTGTGATGAGGATGCCTTATCAGTTCTTAACAGAAGTCATTGCCCGGCTGGAGCCATTTTTATCTTCTGTATGTCTCAACATTACTTAACCCTTCCCCTTCTAAAAACATGCAAACCACTTCAAACTGTTCGGTGGACTGTTCTTGTAAAATACGATAGGTGGCGCTTTTCAAGTGTTTTTACTACAGAGGGCGCCAGATTGACCCAAGTTCTTAATCAGCGCCACCTAGGTCAAAAATACGATTGACTTTTCTTGTAAAACGTCCACTGGGTCTCCTTTAGAGATAGAAATTGACAAGATATTTGTTTGTGTAAGGAGTTAATCTAGTTTATCCACCAGAACAATTGCACAGAGGGTGATACAACACATCCCAGCTCAGCCATTTGACTCCCATTAAAACCACTTACAGTATCATGGCCACTTGTCTGGGCACAATTGGGCTGGGGTCCAACATAGAAAGTCTCTCCAGCAGTTTGGGATAGATAGATAAATGCATAATATACATGTATAATCTCGGTGGATAGATGGATCAAAGAATAGTCAAATAGATCTAAGGCAAGATAGATTGCATAACAGATAGATAGATAGACAGATATGATTACAAATAGATAGATAGACAGATAGATAGGTAGATAGACAGATAATTATATTGACAGACTGATAGATAGATCTATAAATTCTCAGCGATTGATTGACTGATTTAATGATTGAGTGTTGCATGTTGATTGATTGATCGATTTGCAGTGATTCATTTATCCATTCAGGCCAGTGGCGTAGCCAGGGGGGGGCAAGGTGGGGCAATTGCCCCCCCTGTGGCTGCTCTTGCCCCCCCTCTTGCCCCCCTCTGGCTTTGGAGTAAAATAAAATAAAATTAGCCTGAAATGTCCAGTGCTTGACCTGGTTTTACTATTCTGCTTAGGATGGCCTCTAGTGTTTCAAACGCTGACCTAATTATTTAACGGGCCAAGCGACTGGTGGAGCCAAAAAATACAGGGCCTCGAAACACCAACTGAACTCTCCCGAATTTCTCAAATTTATTCAACCATACAGTGAGGCTCTGTAAAATTGCAATGACAATCCCAGCGTCCAGTGCTTCTTGTGAGCGAAGCTTCTCTCTCATGAAGAGGACAAAAACCTTTGTGAAAATTCAATGGCAGATGAGAGGCTCTCAAACCTAAGAGACATCCATATTGAATGACAAAGGTTAAATTCATTTGATTTGGATGAGTTTGTAGAGATATTTCAAACAGGACCATGCTTCTTAACTCATATCAGAGACTGATGTTGCTACATTGAAATGTAGTGTCTCTGTTGCAGGCCTCCCAGAACTCCTACTTTTCCTACCTTTTTTAGAAATCATCCTACTTTTCCTTTTTGGCCAATCCTACTTTTTTTAAATTCAGAAATGGTAAATTTAATGAAGTGGCAAATCTTGTCTCTTCATAGGACAAAGTTCAAGCTTTGAGTCAGAAATGTCAGATATTTGACTGAAAAAAATCTTAACCCAGCAAGCACACTTACATTAAAAAAACCTTTTTAAAACGTTACTTTGGTTTTTTTAATGTTTTTATGACATTAATTCAACGTTTTATGAACGTTAGTGTTTGCTGGGAAGGCTCATTGTACATTCTTTCGACAAGGTTTGGACTTATCTTGAAGGAAAAAATTGTGTACTTTAAATGAAGGCGTCAAAAATGAAGACAATATCTTGTACCTTTGTCTTGTTTTTTGGCAAAATGTGACTAAAACAGGCTCCTAGATGACCACAATAAAATGATAGTTTTTCATTATTCTATATGACACTCATTACATTCCTATAATAGGCCTACATTTACGAATAGTTTATAGGCCTAGTCTGATGAAAAATCATGCAATTTTTCTGTTCTAGTGTGATGACATTGCTAAGATGATGATTGCTTTGTGATGAGCATTATAACTTTTCTGTTTCTTGTTCAAGACTGAAAGAATATTTTCATTGATAACAGAATTCTTGTTTTGATAAAAATGTCACTTTTCTGATGTTTTTCCGATGGTGTTTTCTTCATCTATGGATCCAATCATCTAGATTCAATATTTAGTGGCATTCAGTCACGCAAATTTATGCAAGATATAATAATAACTTAACATTTAGCAGCAAAATATCTGATGCCTTGAAAAATGATATGTAAATACAACATATAATTAAATTTCTTGCACTTCATGGTCAATTTAACTTGTTTAATAATGATGATAATGACTATTGTGGGAGTCATGTGAATTTTATCAGAAAAATTTTGATAAATGTCGCGATAAAGGTCTTGCCCCCCCTCAAGAAGTCCTGCCCTACCCACTGCCCCACCTGTGGCAGATGTCTGGCTACACCACTGATTCAGGCATATAGGTTCAGACAGTGAAATGCGACAATTTTCTATTTGAAATACCTTAAATGGGAAAAAGTCATGTAGAGCAGAAGAGAAAACATTTTAACAGTTGAAATATCTTAATCTGGTGTATCTTAACATCCTAATCTTTTCAATTATTCTTGTTTTGACATAGGAAACATTTTAACACAATCAGACAATAAACCTTGACACAGAAATAAAGAAACTTTTAAGAAGGGACATTTTGTTCAGTTTATTGTGACCCCTGTAAATTGCTCTTGGGCATTATCTTTGAAAGAGTTTTTAGGTCTGAAAAACATCTGAAAACAGCCTCTACTCATCAAACGGTGATGTCACATTTGTTTAGAGAAATAAAGGACTACATGTCACCATAGCAACCATTTTGTTTAGTTACAAAGACTAGATTTATCTGGCATTGTCTGTGAACCATGCATTCTATGACCCCACTTCTGACCTTTGACCTAATAAGGTCACAATTTGCTCAAACAAGTGACATCTGGCGGGGGAAATAGGTGCAAAGGCTGTCTGTCTGTCCCCCTCTTTCTCTGTCTGGATTAAATGCAGAAGGGGGTATACTGCCCTTCAATAGCATAGGGGGTTTTAAGTCGATGATCTCACTCATAATATACATATATACTTAAGTTATTAATAGATATAAATGTTTTGACATATGCTTAAGGGCCCCTATGTTCAATAGGCCTATAACCCATCACCTTTATTTTGGTATTTATAAAAAATTACCATTAATTGCTTTGCATGAGTTTCATTTTCTTCAACATTCATTTTTGGCACTATCAATTTTCCTCTGAGACTTTCTTATGAAATCATAATCCTTCCTTGATCATTCTTTCATTAGATCATAATCCTTCCCTGATCATTCTTTCATTAAATCATTCTTCAAATCGATAATTCCATTTGATCATTCTCCATTAGATCATTTTTCCATGAATTCTATCATTCTTCAATTTTTCCATTCAATCATTCTTCCATTTGATCATTCTTCCATTTGATCATTCTTCCATTCGATCATTCGTACATTCGATCATTCTTCCATTTGATCATCCTTCCAATTGATCAATCTTTCATTTGATCATTCTTCTTCCATTCAATCATTCTTCCATTCAATCATACTTCCATTCAATCATTCTTCCGTTTCATCATTCTTCCATTCAATCATTCTTCCATTCAATCATTCTTCCGTTTGATCATTCTTCCATTCAATCATTCTTCATCATTCTTTCATTCTATCATTCTTCCACTCGATCATTCTTCCATTTGATCAATTCTTTCATACTTCCATTCAATCATTCTTCCATTCAATCATTCTTCCATTCAATCATTCTGCCATTCAATCATTCCTCCAATCAATCATTCTTACATTTGACAATTCTTCTGATCATTCTTCCGTTTGGTCATTCTTTGCTTGATCATTCTCGATATCATCATATTTCCATTTGGTCAATTTTCCTTTTGATCATTCTTCCATTTGATCATTTTCCATTATCATTCTTTCATTTGGTCATTCTTCCATTTGGTCATTCTTCCATTTGGCCATTCTTCCATTTGGTCATTCTTCCATTTGGTCATTCTTTGTTCAATCATTCTCCATATCATCATTCTTCCATTTGATCATTTTCCATTATCATTCTTTCGTTTGATCATTCTCAATTTTATCATTCTTCAATTTGTTCATTCTCCATTTGATTATTCTTCCTTTTGATCATTCTTCATTTAATCATTCTTCCATTTTGCCATTCTTCCATTTGTTTTTTCTCCATTTGATCATTCTTCCGTTTGAAAATTTTTCATTTGATAATTCTTCCATTTGTTCTATTCAATTATTTTTCATTTGGTCATTGTTTCATTCTATAATTCTTCAATTCAATAGTTTTTCTGTTCAATCATTTTTCACTGAATCATTCTTTCATTTGATCATTCTTCCATTTCATCATACTTCATTCGACCACAGTTCGATTACTTTTCCATTTGATCACTTTTTCCATTCCATCATTTTTCCATTCAATCATTTCTTCCTCAACCATCTCATTCCTCCTTTTGATCATTATTCCTGTCCTCCCTATGATCATTCACTCCATCATTTCTGATCGATTTTGTGAAGTCTATGTTAATTTCCAGACAGTAACCTCCCTCCCTCCTCCCCCATAGATATACAAACTCTTAACCCCTCTTCAGCATTTCTTCAGCCAGGGCCCCTGGTGATGGCTTGTTTTGGATCCTTACATCTGATCTCTCTTGATCCTGTCTCGGCCCATTTTGTTTATCATGATGGGTACCCATCTTTTAGCAGTTGATCCTTCTATCCGGATCAGGTTTCTCAAAACTTCTACCACATTTGGCCAGAACAAATATGCACAAGAACCTCCACGGTGTGGAAAAACTGGAAAATAACAGAAAAATTGCCAGAAATGTTCCTCTTCTCAGCCTCTTTTTCAGTCTTTTTCTATGAGACAGACAACTCCTGTTTTTTCCACCACTTTTGCTATTATTATAGACATTCTTCTTGTGTTTTTTTACCCCTTATTCTCCATATTTTTTGATGCAGTGTATTGTTCTTCCCTTGTCATCTTCACTTGTTATTTTTCATCCAATCTCACCATCTATAACTTGGGTGTCCCGAGTGATTTCGATCAGACCCATAGAAATGGTTTCTTCATTTGATATTGCATACTGAGCATGGGGTCCTGTTGCAATTACTATGAGTATGTAGTAAAACAAATTAAAGGTCTTTCACCTTGTCGCAAGTAAGTTTGCCTTCTGAAGGTCTGAAGTTCTAATCCCACATTCGAATCAAGGTGAATCACTGATGGCTTATATCTGTCTATCTATCTATCTATCTATCTATCTATCTATCTATCTATCTATCTATCTATCTATCTATCTATCTATCTATCTGTGTATATCTCTGTCTATCTCGCTGTCTCTCTGTCTATCAGGGCATAAATATATACATATATACAGGACATAAGGCCCCACCATCCATCCAATTTGGGGTCCCGTACAACATGTTTGACTCCAGCCCAGACAAGTGGCCATGATACTGTAAGTGGTTTTAATGGGAGTAAAATGGCTGAGCTGGGATGTGTTCTATCACCCCTTCTACAATAGTTCTGGCTGATAAACTGGATCAACTCCTTACACAAACAAATATCTTGTCAATTTCTATCTCTAAAGGAGACCCAGTGGACGTTTTACAAGAAAAGTCAATCGTACTTGTGACCTAGGTGGCGCTGATTAAGATCTCAGGTCAATCTGGCGCTCTCTGTAGTAAAAACACTTGAAAAGCGCCACCTATCGTATATTAACAGTATGTCTGTTACATTTGTCTAATCCAACAGTTTGAAGTGGTTTAAATGCTTTTGAAGTGTAAGGTTAAGAAATGTTAAGAAGTGTAAAAGTTAAGTTGATATATTTTTGGAAGGAAGAAACGCAATTGATTTGATACTGTAAGATATTGCATAAATGTACATGAAACAGAATGGTATATTCTGTGAAGGAGGAAGTTCAGAATTAGTATTTTTTGAACTATTTTCTTGCTGGACTGGTCAAAGCGATTAGACAAACATTGTCAATCGTTATTATTCTATTGAATGTCATATTTGGCCTCCCGTTGGAGCTATATATGATTCAAGAAAGTTAACCACCCCTGTCTCTGGTGTGAAGGATATAAAATAAGATTGCTAGAAATATTAAGATGCTTTTCTGTCCAATCGTACAATGTACCTTTGAAATAACTTTAAATATTATGTAATTTTGACAATTACATATTCCAGAATAGTTGTTCCACGTACTCTGTGATTGACAAAATGAGGCTTTTTGTCTTTTTTGGCTAAAAATCAATTTCCTTTATCCAATATGTCCACAACAAAGATGCACATATGGAACTAAATTGATTAAAATAATATTGCAATTTTTCATCAGAGTCAATTGAACAATCTGGAGTGTGGACAGATGATATCACAAATACCTCCCCCTATCCACCCCTTCCCCCATGTACCACCCTGCCCCCCTGCCCCTAGTTGTCATCCATAGTGACAGTTGTCATGGAGGTCTCTTTTTTGTGACAGGTCAATGTCCATTTTAAATCAAGCCAGAGTGACCAATTAGGGTCAGAGGGGAAAGAAAAAAAAGTTGCTAATTAATACAAAGGGGGCATGGGCAGTGTGGAGACCCCAGTATGGAACTGCTGGCTAGGGGTTCTTAATTGCCTCTCAGAGTTGAGACGGTTTTATCTATGATATCAACTAAATGCAAATGATTGAAGTGATTTCATTTTTTAACGATAGAAACTGATAAAAATCAGGCGCATTGAAGTCTTGAAGGTGTATCTTTTGTACCAGTCTGTTGGTTCAGTACCACGGTCCAGATAGGTAAACTTGAAGACTAAAATAAAAGGAGGGTTTCGTCATTTTGTTTGAAATGGCATAGAAACAGCATAGATGAAAAACGGTATACATGTACCGGTAATCCGGTATACCAAACTACCTCTCCCTGCACTGGTACCGTCTCATATCTGGCAGTTTTGTACCGGAAGGGAGAGGTCATATTGAGGGTGTGATAAATTTGTCACATTGCACTGTATCAAATCATCAATATATCTTCAATGAATATTTTAGATTAAAAACTGACTGCTGATGATCAATAGTTTTCATGATAATTATGAAATTGGAAATCTACCCAAGGCAAAGACACTGAATCTAGGAAAGAAAGTTCTGCAAAATCAGAGAATTCCCTGTATTTATTGCTTTTATGATTTTTCTGATATGGTAATATGGTCCTGAACATTTCTGGTTATGTCCTGAGGGGGGTAAATAAACTGACCTGATCCTTTGCTCTGTAGCAGGACCCCAAATTGCCCTTTGTTCTTTGAGGGGTAAAAAAGGGCACTTCATTTTGACCTGTCCTATTCCTTCTTTATGACTTCTGCTGGTCCTATACTAAATGCCCTGGTGGCAGAGGTCACCAATAGGGCCCTGGATGTCAAGGTCACACCCCAAGGTCAAATCCATGGCAACTAGGTCACTAGAGGTCAACCTCACATGACCTCTGAGGTCAAATGGGTGGACAGTCTGCAAATTAGGCTGACGTCTCTATTGTTTCAGGGCTTTCTGTTTGGTTTGTGTGGGTTTTCAATTGGACTGATGGTTCTGCATAGTCTAGCAGAATTCAAATGCAATACAGGTCGAAATTTCCGCATCAGATTTGTTGCGGCAATTCTAGGCCTGTTTAAACCATAAAAATTGGCCTGTCAAGCTGTGAAAATATGCCCTACCTTTTGTATATGGTCCTTAGCATTGTATCCAACAAAATCCGTCTTTCATATCCATTTTAACCTTCGAAAATCCATGAATTTCAGATCGTGGATTCCAAGAACGTCCTCTTAAAATGCTGGCTTTGTTGATTAAAATGACCCAGCTTTAGGGCATTCTGGGATTTAATATAATCATTACATGCCATAATTGTTTTAAGCAGCAAAGCTGACAAACAACAAAACAGGCAAACTTCAAACAACATATTTGGAACCAATACATGAAAGAACAGCCAACTGCAAATGCTGTAAAACTGAAACTTCTGCATACAGGCCTATATTATGATCATTATCTATCCATCCATTAATCTATCAATTTATCAATTATCAATTTATCAATAAATCAATTAACCTATTTATCTATATATCCATCTGTCTATCCGTCTACCTTTCTATCTATCTATCTATCTATCTATCTATCTATCTATCTATCTATCTATCTATCTATCTATCTATCTATCTATCTATCTATCTATCTATCTCTCTATCTCTCTATCTACCTGTCTACCTGTCTATCTCTCTATCTACCTGTCTATCTATCTATCTATCTATCTATCTATCTATCTATCTATCTATCTATCTATCTATCTATCTATCTATCTATCTATCTATCTATCTATCTATCTATCTTTTCCATTTATTATTATTATTTTTTTAAGAATTAAGCCATCTTCTCAATGGTCATTAATTATACCTGTTACAATAATTACACTGCTACACTTTAAGAAAATGCGATCTGAGATGAGTATTTGTGGTCCAAGTCAGTCACTTCAAAAGGCATGAATGCTTGGATGAATGCCCGCCCATGAAATAAAAGTGCAAAATGATTGACAGTGGATTACATGGACTTGGATTAACCAAAGGTTGAAAGCTGTTTATCTTAATCAGCTAGATACTGTGAAAAGCCACCAAAAACAATTAACAACTTTGAGATTTTAAAATACTTTTAAAACAATAACAAACATTCAACCACCCAGAACGGGTCACTGACAGTTTGTAATCCTCTTAAAACATAGATTAGACAATCATTAAAGAAGTTGACATGCAATATTGATCAAGAAAATTCAATGTCTCCAAGAAATTTGGATGCAATTCTTTAAAATGGATTTACCAAGCATTGACAATGTATTGGGATGATAAGGGAATGTCTACACAACGTGCCTTGAAGGAACAGAAGTGGAGGTATTTAATTGATTTCATATTAACAGTGTTTGAAGTTGTTGTTTTGATAATTTCGAAGACATTTCTCCCCAGTATGCAATGGGAAACTCCTTGACTCTATACCAAGTCCCTTGGCATAGAGTCAAGTTAGTATTTGACTAGTTCTGCAAGATTCTGGAATAAAAGACAATAGCAACAGATTCAAATGATAACAGTAATAATTTGATAGACTTTACAGTATTATCTGTGGTTAACTTAACAGTCCAGTAAAAGTTATCTTATTTCAACACAGAATCATAGATCTAGTTTCTTATAACTATGTGAACTTTAATTAAATCAACAGATAATAAAAGGACAGTGAGTCTAAAAGAAGAAATAGGCCTTAGTAGATACTAGATCGGTATATAGAATGATAGATAGACATCTGGACAGATAGACAGATAGATATTAGATTGGCCTATGGCAAGTTCTGGAGACCATCCTAGTGAATGTTAATTGATGAAACAGCAGAGCGAAACAACATGTTACACATTTACCCTTGTGAGGGATCTTTTATTGCCTAGCATGGACACCGGTACAAGTGAACGAAGAGACCACCACTCTACCGTCTTATCCGAATGATAATCAGCTCGCTGACGAAGGTCCACCGAAATGTGTTCTATCTGAGACAGTAATCCGGTAGACCAACTAGGACAACTAAACCCCCTCCGAAGCTCCAAAGGTTTTTTTGGAGCCATCCCTGATAGACAGATAGTTGGTCGAAAATTGTATTTGTGAATTGAAGCCACCAAATGATTGATCATTTGAAGAGTAGTGGAACCAACTGAGGTCCAGCCCTGACCTTATGTGACAAAAATACCAAATATTCTGGAAGTGTTACCATGGTAACAACAAACAGATTGTTGAATTGTTCCACGTGGTGGGTCCTCACAATGGTCACGTGTCAGACATGTGCCTGCCTCGTTTTCGACTAATATATTTAGCCCCAAACTGGGTGTTAACTACAGGGAGATTTATGAGTGGATTATGTAAATACTCTTACTCCTATTTACATGATAGCTCAATAAATTAAGGTGATCAGGCACTCATGATAGATCTGATGACAATTGGCAAAAAAAAAGGAAGGAAAAAAATGAAGGAAGAGGACAAGGGGAGTAGTTATGGAAGAGGCATTTATACACAAGGAGATAATTAATGTTTTGTGGGCTGTGGTATATCTCAGGTAATAAGTCAGTCAGTCAGTCAGTCAGTCAGTCAGTCAGTCAGTCACATAATCAATCAGATGGTCAGTCAGACAGCCATCTAGTCAGTCAGTCATTCAGAAAGTTAGCCTGTCATTCACTTGCCTTGTCTTGCAAACTGTCTCTCTATCAATTTAGATTATGATTGTCGGTGACATTGTAGGCCTACTTCTGAAACCATTGCTGTTTAGACATGAAAATGTACATTTTCAACACAAGAGCCTCAGAACAAATTTTGCTGTAAGCACTGGTCTGTGTGGTGTGGCATGGCATTTGACAAAAGATCAGACATGGACAGACACATGGACAAACAAAACGACCATGCACAGATAGAAAGAGTAACTAATTTCAACCAATGAGAGAGCAATTATATTTGACAGGTTTCCTAACATTTCTGGCTGTTCTATTACTGCTTCATCTGTATGGGTGCCAGTCTAGAATAACTTGTAACAAAGGTGATTGTTAATTGACAATTAACAATGGGACAAGTTGCAGAAATATGGCTTCCATGAGTTCCCTGTGTAAAGGTTGCAGATGACCCTTTGCATAAAAGGAAGTGGATGGGAGACTTAATGCCAGAGATATTTAATTTTTAGGTTCTCGGATCGACCGACCAAACAGATTTTCTGCCTGCGAAAAAAAAATTAAACTTACCCTCAATTTCAATTAAATTGACATGATGAAAAAATGGCGATTACACTTTTTTTTGTGTCCTGTCGACCGACTAAAAAAAAAAGTGCCTCGACAAGATCAGAGTAGCTAAAGATCAATTATGTCTGGCCTTACACTAAGAGGGGGAGAGAGAAGAATGACTTATTAAGTTAAGGGAAATTTTGGGCCTTGAACCTCCCTCCCCTCCCCCAGCCCAAAATTGGCGACAGGAAAAGCCGCATCTTACATTATGGCCTGTGGCTCCCATCCGACAATTTCAGGAACCGTCCCTGACTGGTTTCTGAATTATAAGACCACCTCTTCTGTGGTGATGAAAATTTATCATGAAATGGTCTCTCATTGGGGCGCAGTCTCCTCAGGGTGCAAAATGCACTAAAAATACTTCTGCGTGTACTGATCGAAGGAGGAGGGTGGTCGCACAAGACGAGCAGGTCTTATTATAACTGTATCCACTATCCAAACCTTTTACCCCCACCTTTAAACACCTTTGGGCCTGCAGTGATAGTGACCTTATCCCTGAAATTAGGTCATGGGCCAAAATTAGCCAATCAGAGTTGAGATGAATGGATAGTTTGTGTGGGACAGTAGCACGTGACACAAAGGGTCATCGCTAGGCATGATGGGATAATGACAATGTGGCCACCTACTGAGGAAAGTTGGAAGCTTTCTTAGTTGATAAACCATGTTCTTTTTGAAAGTAGGGATCTCCTCTGTAATCAAAGCCCTTCCAGATCTCCAAGTGGCTACTTAACACGAAAATTGGGTGAAAGAAAGAGTGGTTAATTTGATGTTATTGAAGAGCTCAGAAGACTAGGAGATGCTGTGAAAAGATAGGATAGAGGATAGGATTCCTTGCTTCCTCAATTCCTTGCTTCCTTCTTGCAAGCTTCTTATCTTCTTTCCTAGCTTACTTCCTTCCTTCCTTCAGTTCTTTGCCTCCATGCTTCCTTGCTTTGCGTTCTTGCTTGCTTCCTGCCTTGCTTCCATGTTTCTTTCCTTACTTGCTTTCTTTCTTACTTTCTTCCTTTCATCAGTGCTTGCTTGTTTCCTCACTCCCTTTATGTTGCTTCATTGCTTCAGTTCCTCAATGCTTCGGTGCTTGCAGCTTGCTTGCTTCTTGCTTCTATCACTTTTTGTTTGCTTGTTTGCTTGCTTGGTTCTTGCCTCCCTTCCTTGCTTCCATCCTTGCTTCCTTAATTGATTCTGCCATTCCTTCATTCACTCCTTGCTTGCTTCTGTCCTTGCTTCCTTGCTTTCTTGCTTCCTTGCTTTCTTGTTTCCTTCCTTCCTCTGTTCCTTCCTTCCCTTCTTGCTTGCATGTTATTCTGGCCTCTTTGAGAGATTTCATCACTTCCTTTCTTTCTCCTTCCTTCTTAGTTCGCTTACTATTTCCAATTGCTTAATTCCTCAATTGTTTCATTGCTTTCATGCAAAGGTCTGGCTATTGATATTGAACTGAATTTATCCATATTGTCTCAACTCTAAATGCAAAAGTCACTCCTAAAATACCAAGATAATTAATTGTATAATATTAACTCATCCTTGAAGTCTGAAAGCTTCACAATTTTTTAAAATTCCCCAAGTCAACCCCCCCCCCCAATCCACCACGCATTCCTCCTCTCAACCCCCCCCCCCTCCCCCTCTCCTCAAGTCAGGGGCTCAACTTGAACAAGCTCAAACATCAATTTGTCGCCATTTAGCAGGTGGTTGAATCCTGAAGTGCTCAGCTGATTTCAGTATTCTCAAAACGTCCGTAGGTTACTAATAGCATGGAAAATATCTCTTAAATGTGCATATCAATAAGGGAATTGTAGTTACAAGGTCATGGGTCAAAGTTTAGTGACATTGTGACCTAAGATTTTTGGCTATGATAGGAGCATCAGTTTGCAATAAGATGTAAAGATGTAGGGGACGGTGGGGTAATGATGCATAAGGTGAAATTAAAGACAAGGGTTCAGGGGTTTCTCGTGGTAGAGCAGGGACTTGGGAGAGGGGGGGGGGGGACTCAAGATATTGGGAGGGGGGGGGCAAATGATAATATTTATTTAATATCATAATTTGTAAAATGGATCAATATTTAACATTACAAACCGAAAAGTTATTTTTTGAGGAACTACTGCTCAATGATCGCTTGTTGGCTAATACTGGAATCAGGCAAGATATTTTCTTTTTTTTGGGGGGGGGGCTGAAGGCTGAAAGGTGTATTTTATTTATAGAAAGTTAGGTTTTAGGGGGAGTTATTAGAGCTCAATAAATTTTGTCCCAGTATTGGTAACAGGCTATGCTATTTGCAGAATATTTTCTAAGTGAACGGCGATTAATTGCAATATCTTTCAATCTATCTATCTATCTATCTATCTATCTATCTATCTATCTATCTATCTATCTATCTATCTATCTATCTATCTATCTATCTATCTATCTGTTTATCTATCTATCTATCTGTTTTATAAGTATAGATCTATCTTGCTTGCAGAAGTGTCTCAAAGCACAATAAAAGAAAACTAACTCAGCTTTAATTCCAGGAAGAAAATAAAGTTGACACCACCTTTTTGCAATTCTTTTCACGTTCTCCAATCAGATGCTTGTAATCTCGTGTTTTCTCGTGGCTGTCAATATTTGACGAGAGATTACGGGAGTTCGAATCTTTATCAAGGACTTGTCCTTAAGAGAATATTATCTCTGGAAGTGTGACCTTTTTAAAATGCCCTTGTCAAATTTTAACCCCCAAAAGGTCACTGCAGATGTTTAGCTGTTTGAAAAGGGCTTTATTGCGTAACGGCTCCTAATAGTTCTTTGAAATGTTCTAAGAAGTTTTAGGGTGCCTCTTTAGAAACTTGTCTTTAACAATTTAACCATAAATTGGGGTTGTTTTTTTCTGGTAGCAAAGTGACCTTAGAAACCAAAATGTGTAAATGATCAATTACCACCTTTAGGGACCATCATATACTTGTAACTTTGGGTGATTAAACTCCTATCTCATCTTGATCCATTTCTGAGCTTGCAGCCCGAAACATTCTGCATGGTATCACCCGCAATGGAAGGGGTGTTCTCACTCCAGTTCAATAGAGATTCCAAGATGTAGGCAGAAATTAGGCCTATAATAGGCCTAGTTTTCGATCAGTTTGGGTTCCTATAAATCCACTTTTCGAAAACAAGTCTGCGTTTTACAAAATCTACTTTTCACAAAATCTCCCCCTTTTTGGTCAAAATCAATTATTTTTTTTCACAATAAATCTACTTTAATTCTTTTTTCAATAGTTTTTTTTCAACTGATTTTTGCATTGCTTTAAATAGGCCTATATATAATTTATTATGACAAATGCAGCCCTCTGGGACCAACTCTCAGATTAAGAACAATTTTAATGACTTATTTCCAGATAATATTTATAACTTAATTGATATTTCAATTTCAGTGCAATTTCAAATATTTTAATTTAGTCTTTTAAAACCAATGCAATGCATGTTTGCATGCAACCAAAATTCCTGATAAGGAGATCTCAAGTTCTCTACTCTGGGACTCCAACTCGGAGGCGAGAGGTCTCAGAGGTGAGGATTGGAGAGGAGAACTTTTCCCGAGGAGAAAGGCCGAGGGAGAGATGAGAGCAAAGGTTACGTAATAACAGCTGCTCCAGGAGGAACTTCATCTTATCACAGGAGTCTTGTCCTTGGTGATGCTTGGATAAATTTCTAAAAAAAAAGGAGAATAAAATCACGTTTTTATTTGGCCAGCTGCCAGAACGTGCTTGATTTAAATTAAGGACATTCAGAGTCTCAGACCCCCCCCCCCCCAACTCAGCCATGGCATTTTTGGTTTCATGTGCAATTGAGAATTTATATAAATTAAAAGTAATTTGGTCTAGGTGAAGTTTGGAGTTGTAGTCCTGATTTTGAAATAGAACATCAGAATCGAATATGGAAGATAGAGTGAAAATTACCAGGGATTGGTGATTGGGGACTTTACGTCCATTATTTGTGCACTTGACAGGCTAAGTACCGGTAGGACATGAGGATGCAATGGGACAATTTAGAATGAGAAGGAGAAGGTCAGAGTGGGGAAGAGAGAGCAGAATTGAAAAAGAAGGAGGTGAACGAGACAAAAAATAGAAAAGGGCAGAAGAAAGAGAAGAAGAAGGAAGAAGCAGGAAGATGGAGAAAGAGGGAGAAGGAGAAAGAAGAGGGAAGAAGAGGGAATTAAGAAGAGGGAATTAAGAAGAGGGAATTAAGAAGAGGGAATTAAGAAGAGGGAATTAAGAAGAGGGAATTAAGAAGAGGGAATTAAGAAGAGGGAATTAAGAAGAGGGAATTAAGAAGAGGGAATTAAGAAGAGGAAATAAGAGGAAATATGGCGAAAGAGGGAGAAAGAAGAAGAGGGAGGATGGGTAAAGAGGGTGAAGAGAAGATCAGGGAAGGAGAATAACGGAGATGGAAGGAAAAGGAAGATGGGAAATGGATAGAGAAAGAGGTGAAAACGATGAAAGTGAGATGGAGTGCCTGTTAGAACTTCGTTTGCAAAACACAAACAGATTCCCCAGCCTATAGAAAGAACTTGCATACAGAAAAGTTAATTAAGGAAGGAGAAGGATGAGGATGGAGAAGTGGAAAAGAGAAAGAGGAAGGAATTACACACGGAAGGCTGGGGATTGGGGAAGAAGGAGAAAGAGGATGAAAAACTGTAGTAAGGGATGTAAGGAGGGGAGAGAAAAGAGGATGAAAAGGAGAAAAGAGGAAAAAAAAGTAGGAGGAGAAAGGGGAAAGGAGGAGGAGAAAGGAGGGGGAAAAGGTAGGAGGATAAAAGGAGGAGAAAGGAGAGAGGAGGAGGAGAAAGGAGTTACAAAAAGTAACCTCCAATTATCTATTTTTTGGGGTGTAGTTGTATGGACCAACCCACTGACTGAAAATGACTGCATCCCATAGGCCTACCCCACCCACCAACAATAGACCACCTATTCCACCAGTCACCCTTTAAAACTCCTTCTCTCCTCATCACCCCTTTCATTCATTTTACCCCCCTTCCAGCTTCCACGCAATGGGCACGTGCGTCTTACAAGGGGTTAGGGGTGACCCACGGTTACCCAAGAGTCCTAGAATTACCCATGATTCCTTGTAATCTTAACTGTTCTGACGACGAGGCTGGAATGACAATTGTGTGTTCACATTGTCATCTGACCTGCCTCCTTTTAGCTTCTTAAATGCTGTTCAAATGCTCTCTCCAAACACTTTGAGCTCTTCTCTGTGCTGCATGGCTTGTGAGAAAAAAGTTTGTTGGTTTGTTGTTTGGGGGGGGGGCAGATGAGCATGATGGGAGGAATGGTATTATGCCCTTTTTGGGATTCTTTTTTATTTTAATTTTAAAAAGGAACATCATTAATGATTGACATTTTATTGAGTTTCATCTTTTTCTGTTCTTGAAAGTTCTATGGGTGGTCAACTGGTCATTGACTTGCTCCATGCATGCTAATCACCAAAAATACTTCAATGAACAATGAAATTCATGAAATAAAATAAAGTAAGCCTACTTAGCCTAGGCCTATAACCACAGATCTGGAAGCGAACGGTCTGTATTATCTTCTGTTTCAATTAATCAATCAATATACCAAATGATCAGTCATTCAAACCCCAGATACAATGAATACTCAAACAAACCCGTGGTGTCACTATGGGGGGGCATGGGGGGCACGTGCCCCCCATATTGGACCTGTGCCCCCCAGGTGCCCCCCAGGTGCCCCCCCATATGAACTTTCCAACTCTGGCTAAAATATACAGTTAGTATAGTTAGTGCCCCCCCCCCAGAGAATCGCGTGCCCCCCCCAGAGAATCGCGTGCCCCCCCCGCTCGAGACCCCCCAGTTATGCCACTGAAACAAACAATCAATCATCAGTCAATCCTCAATCACGCAATTACTCAAACAATCAATCAATCAATCAATCTATCTATCTATCTATCTATCTATCTATATATCTATATATCTATCTATCTATCTATCTATCTATCTATCTATCTATCTATCTAAAGTTTCTTGACTTTTCTTTGATTTTTGACACCACCCCTTATTCTGCTGTATTTAATGCATGTCATCTTTTGAGCCTGCCCCGTGTAGTTTCCATGGTGATTCTGGTTACTCACAATTCCCCTTTGTTGTGATGTAATCTCGCGAAATCCCGCGAAATATCGTTGGCTACTAGACTGGTGTCATGTATCTATCTATTGAGGAGTTTTCAAAAGCCTGAATATCTCTACAAACAGGAAAATATTCTTTTATCTATTCCAAAGTCTTTAGAAGTGGAGAAGGGCCACCAAAAGCTGGTTCAAGGATTGGTTGTTAATAGGCAGGATTGGTTGGAGCTTGGTCAGAAATCTCAGCTTTTCAGTTCTGGTCCCACCTGCTTTTTTGGTTATCTCTGTCTGTCTTTTGGTTAATCTGTTTTGCTGTCTGTTTGGCTATCTTCCTTTCAAAGGGAGTATTTTGAAAAAGGTAGTAGGCCCAAAAACATTTGAATATTTGGATTTAATTCCTGATTCCTGAATCAATGCAGCAAATGTCCTCTCTCAATTTCTCAAAATTTATAGTTTAGTTTTTCTCAAATAAGATTTCCTTATTTTGCCGCATTGTCATATATAGGCCTGCCTATGGAATAGCGTATAACCATAGGCATTCCGGAGCAGGGAGGCAGTGCCCCTCCAAAAACAAGATTTCGGAAAAAAGGCGAAAAAAATTCGCATAAGCTCAACCCCCTCCAGGCGATACCCCCCCCCCCCCCGGCGATAAGTTTGCTCACGGTACTCAAATGCGTATAACCACAATATATATATATGCATACGACTACAAGATTTATAATAGCTTGCAGTGGTGTAACTAGGGGGTCTCGAGCGGGAGGGAGGGGGACCAGGGGGGGGGCACGCTATTCTCTGGGGGGGGGCAGCTGTAATACTAATTGTATTTTAGCCGAGGTTGAAAAGTTCATATGGGGGGCACCTGGGGGGGCACAGTTCCAATATGGGGGGCACGTGCCCCCCATAGGGACGCCTAGTAGAGGAGCCAACTCCCAAAAAGTGCTTTATTTCAGGAGTGAGTCCAACCCGAGAGGTGAACAGACAATCTGCACACCGTCGGAACCGCAAAATTCTCTATTTTCAGAAAATGCCTGTTGCAATGAAATCTTTACGTTCAATTTTTTGCAAATTGGTTTCCATGGCAACCAAGTCTGGTAAAAAAGCATTCAATTTATACAATTTTAAACTGTCCATACAGCAAGGTTTGCAAAACTTTTGACTTGATTTAAAAAGTGAATTACATTCAATATCAAAAACCCTTTAAAATGGTCATGAGATATTGGTAATTCCATATAAGGTCATATGCAAATTAGGCACCATTTATGGAAAATTGTGTTATTTTGTGGACCATTTACTTTATTTATGTGATGCTGCTGACCTAAATTGGTTGTTCAGTTCAACTTAAGATGTCATATCATAGTCCCGAGAATGGGGATTTCTAAAAATCTAAAATCATATAGCTGGTTACCATGGCAACCAGAATGCAGGCATTTGAATGGCCTTCATTCAAAAATATTTAGAATCTCAGTGTTATTTGTGCTTGTCCGCGTGGCCTTATCTTGACCTTATGTATATATTTATTGATTATGTATTTGGAGTTTGATTCAAATGCCACATTTTGCTTATATTTTTGCATAATTAATGATATTCAGATATGCCCAAATAAGGAATTATAGGCATTTTCAACCATTTGACCTCACAATCTAGGGACTGTGAAATAGCAACTTTAGGTGGTCAAACCTGTTATGAGACAATTGAAGCAATAAGCTGGTTGAAATATATTTTTAGTATTTTGGCTTTTTTTAAAATCATGGTGGTTGCCATGGTTACTGAAATATAAGCATTTACAAATGATATCACAAATGGCATCATCTCTGTTTGTTTTATCCAGAATGCTGATTTTGTAATGTGTATAATGCATGTTGAAGATGACAGTTTTGGTCCTCTTTCATAAATGATTCCGAAATACAGAATAATTAAATTTTCCAATTCAATGGGTACTATAGTTGTCACAACCGTATAAGGAGATTACTGTTAATCTAAAAATATCACAATAAATCACCAGATTCATTTGATTTCAGTTGGTGCCTTGAACATCTTTGCTATATTGTCATCGTACACTTTTTTTAAATATCAGTTATTAGAAATTTAAGAAATCAACCTGGTTGCCATGACAACATAATGCACCCTAAACATGATTTAGGACACTAGTTGATTTATTAAACAAAAGAATGCTGCCACTCCAGTCTGGTGTCATTGAACAGCTGCACTTAAAGTTTTTTTGTATCGATGTCTTAACCTATAAAAAAACTTACATGTAAGTATTCTTACACTACATCGATTCATCAGGGTAAGGGAAATCTACAGGCGATATTTTTTCCGTGTGAAACGTCATCAGAAAGGTGTATACAGTGGCTAAGCTAGAAATTATTCAGAGGGTCACAAAGTACTAATTGAGCTACAGACCTTAAGACATGTCCGATTTTCAAAATTTAAAAACCTGGATATATCAAATAAACTCCTCAGAATTCATTGCACTTATTAATTTTGACCGATTTGCAGTATTAAGTTCGCAAATAAGCATGTCGGCGCATTACGCTGTTAGGATATAACTTCAATTGCTAAAACACAGTGGCCAAAATGGACCAGTGGCATACCTAGGGTTTTTTTGCAGGGGGGGGGGGGATCAACTTTGTTTTTAAACTTCAAGCCCAACATTACACACTTTTTACAATGCCTTTAGTTCTGAATAGGTGTGAAGTTAAATTGAAAGATACAGTTGCTTTGAGAAATGCATAACATAATCAAAACAAACATGTCACAGTTAATTCAATTGTACAAACAAATTTGCAGATTTCTACATAGCAATTAACAAAATGCACCATTTTAATTCAAATAACTGAAGTTTAATTTTATTTGCGACCTTCCTGGTTAAGTAAGATATGCATGAAACAAGGGGGAGGCTTAGACATTTGATTTATAAAAATGCCTACTCATTTTAGATATTACAACTTTTTAATTACACGCCACATGCCTTCAGGTTCATGATAAAATCGATACAGTACCCTTTTTAAGGGTACTTTTCTTGTTAAATTAAAGGCCTATGATTCAAAAGTACCAATTATATGTCAATATAATTATGACTATGATATATCATTTTGAAGATAATCAAATGAGAATTTAAATTTTGAATGAAATAAGTTTCTGCATATACCTATGTAGGGATATGTAAAGATAAAGGTGGGAGTTTATTGTCTGCTTTCATGCTGATAATTGCAACTGCATGCCCAGCCAACTTTACACAGCTCCTATGCTGTCTACAATTTGACCACTATTTGCTGTCACCTAGAGGGCAAAAGTTGTGAGCTCCAGTGAGCGGTCAACAGAAACTGAGCATGAGGAACTTGCACAACTTTGTCTGGAAGAAACCAGGACAATCCTATCATTTGGTTACGGTCTAGTCTATTTCCAAAAACTCAGTAAATGTTTAGTCTGACTTTGGTTGACTTCGATTTTAAGCAGAAAGCTTGTGAATACCAAATTAATTTTGAAGTATTTTTTTTATCATGGTGGATGTATACATTGCAACCCACGGTAAAGATGGTGCCACTTGTGACATGGACCAGACATTCTGTCGAGTCTTACACACTAATACACAGCCTTCACAAAATGTTTAACTTTTCTGTTGTCTTGGTTAATCTATCTCCATAAGTAAATGAATATATACAAATCGGTATTTTTGGTATCGCAAAGTAAAAACCACAGCTTTACATAGCCCTGTGAATAAGAGAGAGCATTATTTTTGGAAACTTATCTGACAACACTTTAACATGCATAATTGGTTGAAGCAGATTGAATACCATCAAACTTCTGATGTGTAAAATCATCCCTATCTTTAACAAAAGCCAAAGCGAGAGTTACAAACCTGTTTCTTTTGTCTGCTGATTTCCATTCAAAGCAGAATACTGGATCTTCACCAGCAGTCTTTTTTTTTTTTTAAGTAGTCTCGCATAGTAACACAGACAGCTATTGTGCAGTCTGATCTTGTGACCTTTCCTGTAAAAATCATAGGTAAATGTTCACCCAATTCCATTTTCCAGGAACTGACAGCATATTGCTGCCACTTGTCAGTCACAAAGAGAGATAGGCTCCTATGGCTGACAGGCTCACTGATCATTCCTGATCAGTCTCACAACCATGGGGGACTTACAGCAGGCAGCCTCACACGGCGCCATCACTGATCAATTCCTCCATGACCAAGGCAGGTTTGAACCAGGGCTTTGGAGTCGGAGTCGGAGTCGGGAGTCGGAGTCGTGGAGTCGGAGGTTTTTGGGTGGAGTCGGAGTCGGAGTCGGAGTCGAACTTTGATTTTCAAGTGGAGTCGGAGTCGGAGTCGAAAATTAAAGTGGTGACTCCTGACTCCTAAAAATAATTAATATAGTTTACAAAAACACAGTTTCAAAAATGTTAAATGAACTCCACATTTTACTTAAAACTTCCTAAGCAAGTATTAATGTAAAAAATCTTATGAAAACTTCGTAGAATGACTTTTTCTTCTCTGCTAATCATGTAATATTAATGTGCAAAAATACCGATAAGCGGAGTCGGGAGTCGGAGTCGGAGTCGGAATTCAGGAGACCCAAGGAGTCGGAGTCGGAGTCGGAGTCGCTTTTCAGAAAGTCAAAGGAGTCGGGAGTCGGAGTCGGTTCACTTATCACCCGACTCCAAAGCCCTGGTTTGAACCCACAACCTTGTGCATGCGCGTGAGTCCGGCATCAAACCCATTGGACCATGGGCACTCACATATATATGTAAATAATCACATTGTTCCTACTTCATGAGACCAAACTTCAATTCTTCTGTCTAATGAGAGCAGTTTGAGTTTCTTCTCAAGCTAAATACTGGGAATCATGAGAGACATTTACAGATTTCCAGGTTGTATTTCCCGATATTGTCACTGTAGACATGGTACAATGTCATGTACTCTAGAACGGGATAAAGTTGGCAAGCCTTGGGAAATTTGGGCACCTATTTCAACCCACTTCATGGCAGAAATTCAAACTTTCCTCACTGACACAGGTGGCAAATTTCCCAAAAAAAGCTGTGTCAGTGAGAAAAGTTGGCATTTCTGCCATTAAGTGGGTTATAATTGGTGGCCAACTTTCCCCCGGCTTGCCAACTTTACCCCATTTTACGATACTTCACTGCTTGATGGTTAGTTCTTTGTTAAATTTCATATTTCTATCTCTTGTTCATAGATTTTTCTGAAGTGCTCTCTAAAACACATTTAGACAAGGGATTATTTTGAAGAAACTACATTTCTAAACAATGAACAAAGAAATCTATAATATTAGGTCATTATAATGACTTTGGTGCCATCTCCTCGATATTTAAGCCAGAAATGAATAATTATACCTGACACCCGAAGGTTCAGAAACACAGCCTAAACCAAGGGACAAGCAAGATATCCTATGTCCTCCTAAATGTTGTATTTTTCCATCCAAATTTTATGTTTGTATCTTTCCCCCAAATTCCATAGATACTTCCCCCCCCTCACCCAAAATTTGAGTCCTGTCTCTAAATTTCATATTTGATTTATTTTATGTGTTAACAATCTTACTGATAATTCTGTTTTGTTTTGGAGTTTTAAGTCGGTTAATGGCTGTTAAACCTCAGGAAATGTTACTGGCAAAATAAACTTTGCTCAGAGACACTATCTGGTTTGTTTTATTTATTGTCTCTGCACTAGATTGGTATATTTATAACGTTGATTCACTCTGCCCCGGGTGCTGATTCACCGTGTCCCCGTATGTTGCCACAGTGAATCAAATTTTTTTTTTACGATTTTGGATTACAGCAGAAAATGCTGAAGCTCTGCAAATACTTTAATACCACTGGTGTATAGGGGGCACATTAAACTTTCCTTTAAGCCTAACATCGATAATGTGGATAAAAAACTTATTGAGATATGAAGGAAATAAACATTGCTGATTCGCTGTGTCCCCTTTCCCCCTATTTCTGCATCATAGGCCTTTAATGTTAATGTTTAGCTGTTCAATGACACAAAATTGCAGCATTCTGTTGTTTAATATTAAAGTAGTGTCCTTCAAACGTCATGTTTAGTGTGCATTATGTTGTCATGGCAACCAGTTAATTTTTAAATTTCAACTATCTGAATAAAAAAATTGATGCTGGAGGAAAATCTTGCCAAAGTGTTCAAGACACCAACTGGAACCGAGTGAATCTGGTTATTAACTGATTTTTTTAATTAACCGTTATTTCCATTTATGGTTTGTACTGCCCATTGAATTGGGGTAAAATTTAATTATTCTGTATTTTGGAACAATTTTTGAAAGGGAACCCAAACTATTATATGTTCAACATGCATTATACACATTACAAAATCAGCATTTTCGGATAAAATTCCTAGAGGTAATGCTGTTTGTGATATCCTTTGCAAATGCTTATATTACAGTAACCATGGCAACCACCATGACAAAAAAAAGCCAAAATACTAAAAATATATTTAAAGCAGCTTATTGCATCAATTGCTTCTTAACAGGTTTGATCACCTAAAGTTGTTATTTCCCAGTCCCCAGATTGTGAGGTCAAATACGCTGAAAAATGGTTGACAAATGCCTATAATTCATTATTTGGGCATATCTGAATATCATTAATTATGCAAAAATACATGCAAAATGTGGCACTCGAATCAAAGTCCAAATACATAATCAATGAATGTGTAAATAAGGTCAAGATAAGCCCATGCGGACAAGCACAAATAACACTGAGATCCTAAATATTTTTGAATGAAGGCCGTTCAAATGCCTGCATTCTGGTTGCCATGGTAACCAGCTATATGATTTTAGTTTTTTAGAAATCCCCATTCCCGGGACTATGGTATGACATCTTAAGTTGAACTGAACAACCAATTTAGGTCAACAGCATCACATAAATAAAGTAAATGGTCCACAAAATAACACAATTTTCCATAAATGGTGCCTAATTTGCATATGACCTTATATGGAATAACCAATATCACATGACCATTTTAAGGGGTTTTTGATATTGAATGTAATTCACTTTTTAAATCAAGTCAAAAGTATCGCAAGCCTTAGTGTATAGACATTTTAAAATTTTATATATTGAATGCTTTTTTATCAGACTTGGTTGCCATGGAAACCAATTTGCAAAAAATTGAACGTAAAGATTTCATTGCAACAGGTATTTTCCGAAAATAGAGAATTTTGCGATTCCAACGGTGTGCAGATTGTCTGTTCACCTCTCGGGTTGGACTCAACACCAAATTTTGGGAGCTGGCTCCTCTACTAGCCACTGATAGCTTGTGTATTTTATGGCACAAATTCCTAGAAAGCCTGGAAAGGACTAAAAGCAAAGAAGCAACATAACAACCCTGGCAGTTGGAATATCTCACACACAAAAAGTCATGTTTCTTGATATTGAATGATGCAATTTTGGAGTGTTTTTTTTTTCAAGAGGCATGTCTGAGTGTTTGCTCGAGTCATAAGCGGATGGTCTGTAATATGATATGAGTTATAAACCCTACCCTGAACCCCTGAACACAACCCCATTCCAACCCAAATAAAAAAAAACATAGGCTGCACAGCAGCAACCCTTCAGCGAACATCTTCACACCAGCGAATGAGGTATTCTAGCGCTTAAACTGATAATGAGTGAAATGAGTGAAAGGTGGGATAATCTGTTTCATTGATCTATAGGCCTACATGGAGTAGTGGCTCCATGAGTGTTTGCCGGGTAATTGTTTTTTCTTTCCACCGGCAAAAACTCATCACTCGGTGGATGAACAATATTTTACCTGAATGATTACAATACCTTCTTCATATAAAGTTCACTGAAGAAAAAAGTCGGGTATAGACCTATGTGGTCTCTAGTGTGAGGCATTATTCGGGTCAAAATTTGAAAACCTTGACATTTCAGCTGAAAAAAAAACACAACAAAAAACAATCAGCTATCACTGCACTTTCATGTCCAAGGGTCCCAATGCTCTGCTTATCTGTACTGAGGTGATAAACACAGCTGTAATGTTTTTTGACAGTCATTAAAATCACACTTATAACTAAAAAATCCTGACCACTTAGGGCTAAACAATCTATAGTCAATGATTAGGCAAACTGGTAAAAGGCTTGCTCGTTTTAGGCTAAGTTTTGGGTCTTTAGTGCCAATTATTTTTCAGAAACTGTATTTTGATCTATTAAAATACCAAATATGTGTGTCATTAGAATGATTGGCATCATGCCTATAACTTGAATTCTGTACCACTAAGAGCTGAAGAATGTATTACCAATGTACGGGAAAGTGGCTGTTCTGCACACATTGAGCTATATTTCAGGTCTCTATAACCAGTAGTTATTGAGATAGAACATATCCTTGAACCAGAAATGTACGAACACATGCATGCTAAAGTTTCTAAACTACTCTTTTCATCAATAGTTTGAATCTGAATAATAAAGATGATCTCCACTACTCCTTCCAGCGCCCAATGTCTTTGCTAAACCGTTATTCAATGCTAGACAATGGTAAAATGTTACTGGCACCCCATATTTGATTAGTAGTTTCAGAGAAGCATCAAACTTCATATTAAGCATATCGGATGCAAGGAAAATGCAAAAATGTTATGTTATAGTCTGTTGAAACATTTATTGGTAATATTCAGCTGATTTCAATTCCAGTCACTTGCAACAAAATTTTTGTGAGATAAAGGCAATAAGCCATTTTTGACAGGATGCTAATGACAGCGTGATGCTAATGATAATTAAGGTAAAATTCTTTATAGGGACCTATGCAAAACTGGCAGTCTGGCAATATGTGCATGCAATGACCGTATGAACACCAGAAACATGTTCACAGTGATTTTGGTCCAGAAATATGCAGTCAAAATAGAGTAGAAAGGTGTTTGCTAATGACAAATGAGATAGGACAAGTGACATGCCAACAGAAATACTCTAATATTTTGGTTTACATAAATGATACAGAAGTACAGATAGTTCAGTTATTTTCTTGGGTTCTCAGACAAGGTCAGACTCAAGATTTTCTCACAGAATGTGTGTACCTTTTATTTTTTATTAGGAAACAAATCCGATGTGATGCTAATGACGCAATATTGGAGACATTGACACAACAACCTCCTTCTCTTGTACAGAATATTATTTCAGCTATTGGTAACTGGATTTTAGAAGACTGACTGTCAAGTCTTCATGTATGGAAGAGTTTAATTGAATCAGGATCCTTTACTATGATGTGATCTTTCAAAGAAAATGTTGGTGGAGACAGCTAGGCCATTTTCAGGGGGGTTGGCCACTTCAATGCTATTTGTGGAATTATATTCTGCCACATATTTTTTGCGTTTTGCTAATATCCTTGTCTGTGACAAATGACAACAAGAGGTCCTCCGTGTGCCTTCCTGCCATCATGAACTATTGTTAAACACTGGAGACAAGAATTTCAGACTTAGCACATTTTGACCCATTTAAGCCATGTTCTTCTTTTAACTTAAAAAAAAAGTTGGTATAAGTTGAGCATCTTTTTAATAATCTTGATGCTTCTGTGTACCTAAAAAAAGTTGGTATAAGTTGAGCATCTTTTTAATAATCTTGATGCTTCTGGTACTCTGCTCCTCTCCTCCTCCTCCCATTTCCACCACTTCCTCCTCCTCCTCGTCATATCTCCTCCTCCTTCTCCTCCTCCTCCTCGCCCAAATTTATTTCCCAACTATTTAACATTCATCCCACCAGTTTAGTTCACTGATTTTGAGTGGAGAGTACTTGTGTCAATAACATTATTGACTTTTGAGGGGAGCTCTTGAGTGGGGGTAATACCCCCATGACATTTTAAAATCTTTAAGCACATCTTTTGGAGGGGTATTTTCAAAATTTGATAGCCCTCCAACCCATTATTGCTTTTGATTCACCCTATTTTCATATCAAGCATGTTCAAATAGTTAGATGTAATATCTGTGTGCCTAGAATTCAATTGAGTTTTGTGTTATTCAGATTATTTGTATTCTTGGCAAGTCAGTTACAGATTATTTCTTTGGCAAGACTTGAAGAGTTCGCTTTCTGTCGGTATGAATTGAGTATCGTATGCAAGCAATGTACATTTAGGCCATCATAGTAATATTAGTTCTAGAGATTTTACAGTGTACTTGTGAAATGTATTTGGGGATGTAGATACTATGCCACAGACATGCAACAAATTGAAAATGGCTGATGTAGGTTTTTTTAAAACGAAAACGTCCACACCGCTGGTACTTTAAAAGAAAGGAAGTTAAGCGGTGACAGTATTTGTAAACAGAGTCAAGTAAATAAGGCATTTTTAAATGCATTTATATAAGCATTGCAATAATTAACCCGAAGGAAGTAAGTTGAATGACACTTCGAAAGTTATAGAGCCCCCCATGGCCCACTCTACCCCCACAGTCTTTTATTTCGCTGAGTATCTTTTTCTGTCGATCCCACAAACTCCTTGAAAATGCAAGATCCACCCTTCAAAACACATTTGACAATGATATGCTAATTTCAGACCAATCGATATGAAGATGAGGCTCCCATTGTTAGCAGATGTCACATGATTGATTGTTCCAAATTAAGACAATAGGTGGAGTGCCAAGTGTTCCATTGTTTTGTTTGTTCACTTGAGAAATCAAACACCAATTGAATTTGAATTTGTGCTGGGCTTGGTTCAGAACTGTCAAATTTGGGGACAAGTCTCTTCTACACCAGTAGTACACCTGAAGTCATAAAGATTTTCATGAGGCCTGCCTCACTGCAACCTCAGGGCCATATTTTGATGGCTTCAGCCTTGGTCTCAGTCTTGGATGCCCAATCCTTGGCAATCCTTGGCATAGCTTGGCTCAGGCACACAGAAAACTGCATTGTAGCAAAGAAATGATTTTCTTGAGCTAACCTTGTGCCTCACCTTCTGGGGGAAAAAACAATTTGGGTAACAGGACAGCATTCTGTGGGATCTCTATGCTGGCCTGCAACTATGAATCAACATTTTACTTGTCATGATGCAAGTCTCTGATTGGCCACTTTGTTTAAAGACTGATATAGGCCGGCCAGGAAATGGAGACCTCAGGAGAACATTCCTCCTTCTTCTGCTGTTCTTAAATGTGCATAATAAAGTTACTTCATATGCCTTCTATTCCTGTCTTGCTCTTAAATCTTGATTAAAGCTTCCATAATGTTATGATCCTCATTGGTGTAAAGATTTGTTTTTACTGCATACAGTGCATAGCCATGTACCTCGGTGGCTGAGTGGATTGCATGCTGGTCTTGTAATTTTGAGGTCCAGGGTCCAATTCCACTGCATGAAAATACTTTAAAACTACTAAATTTAGATATTGACAGTGAGCTATCTAGTGATAGACATGCTGCAAAGTGGCCAAGCAAATTTAACTCAGCTCAGTTAGGTTTCAAACTCAGTCTGGTGAAAATGAGAACTGCATGCTGTTGCCACCTGGCATATAAGTTGATTTTGTATGCCACAGCATTGCTGTCCCAAGAAATAGTTCCAATTTCATTGCACATTCACAAAATTTCTATTCAACATTGATGTATACCAGAGTCAGACTCGGCAATCACATTCTCTAAGGAAGTAGACAAGGCCATCAGCACACTCAGAAACAGCCCCGGTGTCTGCCAGACAAAATTGTGGGTGTTCCTCTGATTGAAATGATGTGGACGCTTGCAGGAGCTCGCGGAATAGCACACTAATCACTAGGTGGCAACACAAGACAACATATGCTCTGATCTGTGGCAATGCAAGAGCAGTCCACTTGTAGACAGCTTGAAACTCCTACCTCATCTTTCTATGTGGACACCGGCCTTGAGACCACATGTTGTTGGCCTCTGCCTTGACCCTTGAGGTTCATACCCATAGAAATGCATAGAAGGGACATGAGGCTCTGGCAGATGAAGCAACCAAATCAACCATCTTGGAACTGCCCTGAATACTGGCACAATGGACCGTGACGTCACCAATAACTGTGATGTCACTTATAACAATGGCATGACGTCACATCATAATTAGTCTATTGTGACGTCATGTCTCAGGGCAGTTCCAATATGGCGGATTTGGTGACCTCATCTTGAGGTGGCATTATACAGCCTCATGTCCGTTCTATGTATTTCTATGTTCATACCTCGTCTTGGTCTTGGATATCCTGTCCTCTACTACAACACTGCTTGTTTCCTTCTGGCACTCCTGAGGCCTTAATTGACTGTACAGTTTTAGAACTCTTTTGGTCGAAGGTGTAGATTTCCTTCTTTCCCCAGTCCCCACCCCTCTCAGACTCCTGCCAATTGTGGTTCAATATTTCCACCAAAGACAATGACTCAAAATCATCCTTTCATCATCCCTTCTCATCATCTCACCCTCAATTTCTTTCAAAATTTTCTATTGTATTTGATTTTATCCTTTGAGGTCCTTTTCGCCCGAGTTCGGAGTTTGTTTTTGCACCCATCCATCACAATTCTCGCGTCACATGACAGATCTCGTCTGAAGCACCGCAGGAGATGAGATTTGGTGACAAGATATTAAGCCTCGTCTAAATACTGTTTGACAATGGCCATATTGGGTGTAATTGGATTAAGGCTTCAAGTGGGTTGATGGCTTTTAGTGAGATATGGCTCTGAGTTGGAAAGAAAAAGGGCTCAAAGAGTGCAGAGGAGAATCTTCCCGGAAGATATGACTCAAAGTCGGAAAGATATGAGTTGACTGAAGGGTAACTTTATAACAAAACAACTCAAATGGTAGTCATGGTGTACCAATATCACAAGCTGTCTTGTGAATTAATATCACTCGAGCTATTCTTGCAATTTTTCATACATTTGGATACAAATTTTAAAAATGGACTATGAGAAAATAAATAAATTCACACAAATTAGGCAATTTTCGCTTATGACAGTCTTGAAAAGAAAGAAGGAAAAACCGTGAAAGTTTTAAGTTTGCTTCCATTCTTCAGTGAGACTCAGTAAGTCAAATCCTGAATGAGACAAGTTATTTTGGACATGTCAGGAATCCCCTATTTGCCCAGTGCAGACCTTAACAATCATGTGACTCTGTACAAGGGTGCTACAAATTTTGACTTATCAAGGCAACAGAAATGCATTTTGATAAGTAAGAGGGTGAGTGCAGACTGTAGAATTTTTCTGCAAATTCCTTTTGAAAATTTGAAATAGATCTATTTAGATGCTACGCCTTTTCTGCTTACATCATCAATCATCAGTAGAATGTACTAAGGATATGACAATTTAATACCCATGAGAGCGTGACAACCTGCCCCGAAAGTGTGACAACCTGCCCGGAAAGTGTGACAACCTGCCCGAAAGTGTGACAACCTGCCCCGAAAGCGTGACAACCTGCCCCGAAAGCGTGACAATCTGCCCCGAAAGTGTGACAACCTGCCCTCGAAAGCGTGACAACCTGCCCCAAAAGAGTGACAACCTGACCCGAAAGTGTGACAACCTGCCCCTGTGACAACCAGCCCCGGTCTCCCCTTTGACCCAATCTTCGAATTATCATCTTCCCATTATATCTTGTGCCGCCATTGTTTGGGTTGCTACGGTAACTGGAGCCGCCATATTGACAACAGTGTCAGAGCATCGTTGTTTGCACAGATGGAATAGGAACTCTTGAGCAAACGTTCTGATGGTCTTCACCACTCCAAATGACAGGGATAGTGATGCATTGAAGACTTAGTGTCACTAATGTCAACTGTGGGGTCTTCAATGTCACCAAATGGTCTTCAATGGCCATCAATGGTCATCTATGGTCATCAAAATGTTGGGATGGGTTTGTATTGTTTTTGGTCAAGGGCTCTTGGGGCAAGGTTGAAGTTATTGGGTCCCTTTGAGAGCAATATGATCATTGATGAGTTTTTTGTGAACAGGGTCAAGTGAAAGGTTCAAAAGATGAATGGGAAGACATTGAAATGTTGTTTTGTCAAAGCCACATTTTGATGGCCTCAGCCTTGGTCTCGGTCGCGATTGAAGGCTCATGCCTCGGATGTCCTGGCCTCGAAGGCTCATGCTTCGGATGTCCCGGCCTCGAAGGCTCATGCTTCGGATGTCCCGGCCTCCGATGTCCCAGCCTCATCACGGCCTCGGATGTCCCGGCCTCGGATGTCCCGGCCTCGACTTCATTACTGTACTATAGGCCTATATATATAGTAAGTTAGCAACGTATATATGAGCACACATACCGAAAACATGTATCAATTTATTTGTGTTCCCTCACTCAATAGATCATAATGTTAACTTTCTACGGAGGAGATGATTCTTTGAGTTCATTTGCCGAGCATGCAGAAGGGGGTTGGCACTTCCCAAACTTTGTGAGAAATAATAAAAAAAAAACTCAATGAGAAATCGCTATAATTTACTATTAGAGGTCGCCATGCATCAATGTATGATGTCCGAAAATAGTATCATAACACTCTTGCTAACACAGCTGGCCAATAACTAATCGTTGTTTTCACACTTGATAGAAGTTTTCAGATGATGGTTGTAAAGGTATAGTTTCATATACTTGTAACTAACTCATACATATTCATACGGGTTTCGTGGTGTAATGGTTAGCACTCTGGACTTTGAATCCAGCAATCTGAGTTCAAATCTCGGCGAGACCTTACTTTTGCTGAAGGCAAGGAAACGATGATAAACTTTTCACATATATCAAATAGATCCATTGAATAAAAAGCATGATACCCGTCACAGTGTCCCTTAAATTTTTTAGGATTTTCGAAATGAAGCCCGAAAACTAAAAGTGCACGATTGTAGAGGAAGGTCAGGAGAACATTTTAAGACAAAAACGAAAAAATTCTATTGGGAGAATTTTGAGTAATGTCAATGTTAAGATTTTGGTTTATCACACTCTCATTTTCAAGCTGAAATCGGGGATAAAAAGTCAATAAATTGGGTAGAGTTAATTTAATGGGATATATATTAATGAGAAAACATTATTCTACAGTTTCGAAGACTATCGTGTTCATGTTAGGCAAGTTTTGTCAAAAAATGGTGTACATAGTGTGACAAACACATGTGACTGCATGTTTTTGTAATAAGCAAGTTTGTATCAATGCAAAGTAGTCTCTTTTGCTCCTGTAGTACATTCTGACACATGTAGACCAGATCTTGATTGAATAAAACCCTGCATATGTATGTCTCATGGAGGTTTTACTGAAATTATATTAAAATGGTGGTCCATTGTTCTGCTGTCATATGTCAGCGAGAATTTATTTACACACCACATGTGAAATCATGGAAGACCTAAAAGGCATTGAAGTTGACTGATCTTTATGAATTTATATCCCTTTGAAATAATTTGCCTAAGAAATCAGTAAATTGTTTAATTTGTCTCATCATTGCTCGCTGGTCTAGCTATACATGTTGTGCATAAATGATCAGCCATACAAAACACATTTTGGGATGACATAGCATTTCAGAATAACTTGTCAAGCTATCCAGGATCCCACATGCATATTCAATCAGTCTCGATGTGTGAGTCAGTCCATTAACAAATGCCTTTGTCTTGGAATTAATGCGTTAATGAAGGCAATGTTACTGATAAACCATATTTATATAATTCACTAAGTAGAACACATGCAGATAATTTGTTGACATTTAAATGACATTTTTATGATATTTTAATGAACAGTTATATTGCCAAATCATATTCCTTGCCTGTGGGAAATCAGCAATCCACAAACTTTACAGACCTATAGCAGTCTGGAACCAGACTGCTTCTTTCCCCATCCCCTTATTTACCAAAACAATTAAAATTATTTAAATAACTGAATGCTCCCTTTTATGAAATACAGTATGCTCCCAAGGGTATGATCTTTCCCCATCCCTTATTTATTTCACAACAATTAAAAATTATTAGATTAATTGGATGATCCCTCTAATGAAACACAGTATGCTCCCTAGGATGAGTTGCAAGCACAGCTTGCAGTCTGGAAGAATTAGAATCCTAGGAGGGGAGATAGAAAGTGAGTCCACTGGGACACTTCATAATGATACATAGTATCCAACTATACATTCTATTTGGACAAACAGACTGTAGCCACTTGTATGAGGCAGTTGTAAGTTTGAATATTAGCAGACGACAAATGACAGTTATTTGTTTCATTTGTGCCACATGTGGCGCCATCTATACCTGTACCTCTACACAGGCTTTAATAAAGTCACTAACTTTCATCTATTATAAGCAATACATCAAATATTATCATGCTACATGGGGGATATATACCAGATACACAACTTCATATCATTACTTTCAGTGTTTTGACATATTAAAAGCCTGTTTACAGCAATTTTAAGAGAGCTACTTTGTGTCAAAATGTATGATGTGTGATTTTGACAAGAGCTGCCAAGCTTCCCCTGTTTACAGTTCAGAATCTTTCCATCAGTCTTGACTTGGCTTGGGCAGGCACACTGATTTTAGTTTTGTTTCAGCTGACCTCCCATTTCTGACTGTCCCTCCACGATGTGGAGGCTTTTAATCAGAGGGACAGGTACAGTCTGGACCTATAGTATAGACTATAGAAATACTTTTTAGATCAAATTTGGTCAAAACCATTATAAAACCACCAATGATGAGTCTTAACTAGTTCAAATCAGGTAAAAATGATCAAAACTTGCAACAGAGTCAATGCAATAAGGCTGCAAAAGTACTTATCACTATATCATGCAGTTAAAAGTGTTTGTCACACTCTGTACACCATTTTTTGGGCAAAACACACCTAATATGAAAACAATGGTCATGGTAATTGAAAAATGACATTTCTCATTAATATCCATCTCAGTAAACTCAGACTTTTTATACCTCGGTTTCAGCATGAAAATGAGAGTGTGATAAACCAAAATCTTGAAATTGACATTACTCAAAATTCTCCCAATAGAATTTTTTCGTTTTTGTCTTAAAATGTTCTCCTGACCTTCCTCTACAATCGTTCACTTTTAGTTTTTGGGCTTCATTTCGAAAATCCTAAAAAAATTTAAGGGACACTGTGCCGTGATATGGGGGTTAGGGAGGGGCAAAATATTAAATATACATTTTAAACATAAAACCCAGCCTAAAACCTTGCAGTGGGTGAAAAAAAGTTGCATCCAAGTTTTTGTGGATGGGGACCCGACACTTCAGGGGTCCTGGGCTAGGAAAGACAGAGGGGTCCATGAATTAATAGTAGGATGCAGCTAAAATGTCCTGCTAGCTGCTTATATTTTATTTTGAAAGAAGGTTGGGGTTGGTGAATTGGGGTGATAGGGCTCTGCTTCCTGGATTTTTATTCTACTAAATCTTCATCAGACAGGTGTCAACAAGATGCACTCAAGGCACAGGATGGAAAATCCACCAAACATGAGTAGCCTACTATCCAGGCTGCAAATCGGATCCGGGTTCAGTTGTTAGTATTACCAACCGCCATACTGCAAAGCTGGTCACCCCCATCACTTTGAATATACAATGATTCCATTTCATGTTGCAATGGATATTGAGGTTTTCTTGAGAGTAAAATATAGCTCAAACTGTGCTCTCTGATTTGTCCATAGACAGGAAGTGTGTCTTCTCGGGATGTTTGGGTGTAAGGTTTTTCACTGACATTAAAATTGCAAGAAATTAGGAAAATTCTGATACCAAGCAAAATCATGACCTTTCGGATGATCTATTATCGCCCATTATTATCTTAATGCCCACCGCAGTGTGATGGCATCGTGGTCTATATTATTTTAATTATTCAGGTGATAACAGATCGTAACAGTGAGATAATTCTCACCTGCTATGATTCAAGCCGTAGATCACCTGCCACGGACCACACACATTGTCAACAGTGTCAGTAATTAACTTAATAACTCAGTCTGTGGCTGCCTGGCAGTTTATTGGACATTACACCACAACCACAGAGTGACATTGTCAGTGACAACCTCAATTCGGTCTGTAAATCACTTTGAATCAATCTCTAAATCACTCTGTATTAAATCAATCTGTGTGTGTGTCACTCTGTGATCAAACTGATCACTTTGGAATTTGGATGTAGCTCAGAGAATCAATGTCATTATGGGATGCTCAGTTGAAGCAGATACAGAGATCACTGCTATGAGCACTCAGCTACACTCTTCCAATGAGGACCTGCCATGCAGAGTCTCTGACCTCATCAGTTCCCTGCATCTCTAAGCTAAGTTGCTAAAGTAACCAAATAGCTGTTAATCTTGTCAATTAGTATGAACTGGTTGAAACCGAATTTCTAGTATAATTGATACAAACATATTGTTCTGGAACCCAGCAGTGTGTATGGCCCAACATTTTCATTGGACCTTCTTGAGCATAATTCCAGCCGGATGTCGTTCGGCTGAGATGTTGAATTGGCGGCCCATTGTATCCACGTCTGTACTGGGCAAGTAAAAGATCCCTCAAATTTAGTTGGTGTAAATGTGCAACATGTTTAGAAATGCTGCTCTTTCCCATCTCATCAATCAACTCTTGAGAGCATCCAGAACTGGGCTTAGAATGCTGCACTATCTATCTATCTATCTATCTATCTATCTATCTATCTATCTATCTATCTATCTATCTATCTATCTATCTATCTATCTATCTATCTATCTATCTATCTATCTACCTATCTATCTATCTGACAACATCATGCTCATTCCTTCTGTCTATTAGTAATTACTGACAATCCCTTACTCCTGCTTTTCATGCTTCTGAGCCAACCTGGATGGCCCTATTAATGCTTTTGTCCTGACTCGTGGCACTACAGCAATAGCTATCAATGGCATTGATGGCACACACACAATTATGGCATGGCATGTGAATGATGGCACCGAAATGATGTCAATATGGCAGCTCAGCAATTAAGGGACATAACAGCCACAAAACCTCAGACTAATTAAGTCGTTTTGATAATTGATGGGCTCAAGAGATGGCTCAGTGTCACAACATCACACAAACTGCAGCAAGCTGGCACATCATAGGGGATCCATAGAAATGATGGGGGAGGGGGTGGGAAAGATGAGACTAGGGGGGGGGGGGTTGATGATGGGGGGGGGGGGGTGTGAGGATGGGGGGGGATAGTTGAGGGGGAGAGAGGTGGAGTTGGGTTGTAAGGGATGATCATGATGCCACCAAAAAATGAAATCATTTTGCTTGTCTATTAGTTGTTGTTGTTATCCCAAGGGCATCTGATGGCGTTTGAGGTCCTTTGATGGCAATTGATGTCATCCTGATGTAAAGTGGTCATGTGATGTCACATTGTGTCAAGTGATGATATCAAGGGATGTCACCCTGATGTAAGTGATATCACCAGACGTCAAGTCGTTTCAATCTGATGTAATGTGCTGAAAACAAGTGACGTCACCTTATGTCACTCTGATGTCATGTGATGCCACATATTGTAACTAATGTCAAGTGATGTCACATGATGGAAAATGATGTCATCCTGATGTCATGTGCTTTTGCCTGATGTGACATGATACAATGTCTTATTGCAGTTTCATTTGGGATGGTACTCATGAACACATTGAGCGGGTTAACAATACACAGCGCAAATCTTTTCTGTCTTTTGTAAATTTAACAGGTGGCAGTGCAAAAGTTAAACAAGGTGAAATTATGCCAAGAATCCTTGCAGTTAAACAGTCATCAAAATGCTATGTAGCAATAATGTAAATTGAATTTACTTAAGTTTTATTTTCTGCATGTGTGGGAAATAGTATGATCATAAAAATTGTAAAAATGGATAAACTTACCCAAAGGTAAAAAGTAAGGTCTCGCCGAGATTTGAACTCAGATTGCTGGATTCAAAGTCCAGAGTGCTAACCATTACACCACGAAACCTGTATGGATACATACGAGCGTGTTACAAGTATGAAGCTACATTTATAACCATCATCCAAAAACTTCTGTCTGGTGTGAAAACAATGATAAGTTATTGGCCACATGTGTTAGCAAATTTGTGTTGATACTATTTTGAGTATTTTCGGATACATGTATTACATACTAATTCACGGTGACCTCTAATACTTATAGCTTTTGCTCATTGCATTATATTTGTTCTGATTTATAATTTCTCATTTCTTATTGGGGTTCACGACAAATCTTTGCAATTTTTTGTGATGCGCCAACCCCAAACGAAATAAATGACCGCTTCTCAACAACCTTTACTCATCCTGGATTCTCGTTCCATCAAGATGGTATCCTTGTCCAATGTCCATTCCGTCATTTGTAAAACTACTACTGGTAGAAGACTTTTTTAATGCTGTATGTAATGTATCTTCTTCCTTCATTTTGTCTGTGTCACTGTGTGTCTGTATGTATGCCATTTTGCAACCAAATTAAGGCTGCAGATTCACGCAAACACTCACATAGGGGGTTGCACAGACAGCTGTCATTTCCATATATTATGAAACTGTATTGGTTTGATAAATTCCAATTGTTTGGCTTTTCTTTTTTTTTTGTAAACATAGTTTTGTTCCTTCCCATCACTCATAAATGTGTTGTTCCAGTTTTAATTTGCGATGTCCTGTGACCTTATGACTTGATTTACAGTTCTGAATCTATGTATGGGTATTGCTTGTGGACAGGAAATGGTTCGTAGACATCATTATGGGTGATACTGACCTACTTTCATTGTACAAGAGCACAAGTATGAATCACTTTTTTACATGCATAACAAATTTATTGCAATTGGATGGAAAATGCTATTCTTCGGAGACCGCAACAATTGCACTCTGATTTACCCACCCTAAAAAAAAAGCAAAGAAAATATGATCACTTGTACCACTTCAAGTGATATGGTTTTAATACAGAATTTAATATCATAATTTTTCCCATCACTGCACTGTGTGGTTGTATTACATTTTATCTATCTAATTTTGCCACCGAATGTCGATGCTGATATGCACAACCAAATGACGGCTGCAGATTCACACGATGACACACAGACAGCTGACATTTCGACCAACACGCTCTGCAGATTATCTTGTGGATTGTCTTGCAGATTGACATGGCTATTGACATCATCAATTATCACATTAATATTTAATAGAAAACAGAAGATGATCAATGGATCAAATAAAGAAGACACGTGATGAATGAGGGAGGAAGGAGGTTGATATCCATACCCTCAGAGTGATGAGATGACTGAGGGTGAATAGCCAAAAGGGGTACAAGGGGGGGTAGTTAACAAAAATGACAGTCAAGATTGAGATGCTACCCAATTTCTGGAATAGTAGCTGTAGTGTATTCGCCTGTTTTGGCGCCATTGTTCCGCTCTTACAGCGACCCGCATTTTATGTTGTACACTTGCGCATGCGCACTGCGACGCGCGGCAATAAAGCGTTGGGTTCCATGAGAGCAAACCTCGTGTTGTGTTCCTTCCAATATCTAAAACTGGCGACGAGGATCTACGGGGAAGAATGGCTTATTCTTCATCTATTGGACCTTTCAAGGAAGGAGAGGAGCCGTGGGAAAACTATGAGTTACGGCTGGAAGCGTGGATGGCTGTAAACAAGATCACAACTGTTGAAGCAAAACGAAGTGCTCTGATTGCTGAGATTGGAGCGGCCACGTTTTCTACCCTCAAGGATTTAGCTTACCCAACGGCGGTGACAGGAAAAACATATGCCGAACTTATTGAATTGCTCCGTGGACATTACAAGATACTGACCACGCCGATGGTTTGCAAGTTAGCTTTGCATCGGAGGAAACAGAAGGAAAACGAAACGATCAGCGATTACATCGCGGCCCTGAAGAAAATTGCAGCCCAGTGCAATTTGGGAGACGGATTAGAAACGAGATTGACGGATGCCTTTACGTTTGGAATTTACAATAGGCAGATCCTCAAGAAGCTTATTGAGGAGTCTCAGAAGCCGGACTACACTTGGACGAAGGCCACATCTTTGGCTTTGGCCTTGGAAGTTGTGAACAAGGATTTACAGGACTTTCCATCGGCCGGTGGTTGTGGCGGGAAAGTGTACCACGTGGCGTACCGAGGCCGAGGTCGCGGCCGGGGTACTCGTGGAAATTCCAATTTTAAGCGTGGGAGAGGATCTAGTGCTCGTGGATCTACATCAAGTCACTCAGGTGCTGCAGTTGGAGGTAAAAGTGGATTGGATTCAAATTCTAGTGACAGTTGTAAACATTGTGGTGAACAGCATGACAGTGCAAGTTGTGGGTTCAAGGGAGCCACGTGTTTCAAGTGTGGCCAAAAAGGACATGTAAAGAAAATTTGCAAGAATGCCAAGGTCAGGAGAAGTCGACAAGTCAGGTACATGGGTGAATTTGATGACAATGCAGATGAGGATTTATGTGACTCTTTTGAAAACTTGTTCAGAGTTACAGAAGTGAACTGTGTGAGCCAAGCTAAGTGTGCCGTACCGGATGAGTATGTACAAGTGTTAAATGTGAACGACACCCCTGTGCAGTTTGTTGTTGACACCGCATGTCCAGTGACTATTGTTTCGCAGAAACTTTATGAGAGACATTTTAGCAAGGTGACTCTCAGGAAGGCAGACATCAAGTTGAACAGTTACTCCAAGCACTCAGTTCCTGTGCTGGGGTGTGCAGATGTCAAGGTCACTTACCAAGGTCAGGAGTGGAGTTTGATTTTGTATGTCACGAGTGGAAATGAAGCAAGTTTATTGGGTCGTCAGTGGCTGGAGGCAATCAAGCTGGACTGGCGTGTGTTCAGGTTGCGCCCTGAAACCCCAGTGAACATCGAGACACTTCTCGAGGAATTCAAGGATGTTTTCGAAGATCGAGACCGACCAATGTCACAGTTTAAGGCCGACATCAGGATCAAGGAGGGTGCCAAACCGGCATTCTTCAGACCACGTCCGGTACCCTTTGCGCTGCGTGAGAGCGTATCACGTCAGTTGGATGAATTGGAGGAACGTGGTGTTATCTCGAAGATTGAGAGCTCGGAGTGGGCTGCTCCGCTGGTTGTGGTACCTAAAAGTGACAAGACGCTGAGACTGTGCGGAGACTACAAGGTGACGGTTAACCCGGTGGTCCAACCGGATTCGTATCCCTTGCCGAATGCAGAGGATCTATTTGCATCGCTGGCTGGAGGGGAGGTATTCACCAAGCTCGATTTGAGTGCCGCCTATCAACAATTAGAACTTACGGAAGATTCTAAGCCATTTCTTGTTGTGAACACGTTGAAAGGACTGTACCAGTACAATAGACTAAGCTTTGGCGTTACTACAGCTCCAAGTATTTTCCAGCGGACCATGGATCAGGTGCTGGCTGGGTTGGAGGGTGTGACATGTTATTTGGACGACATTTTAATTGCGTCTTCGAGGGCGGACCATGTCTCCAAGGTTAAATCTGTGTTGGAAAGACTCAGAAAGTATGACATGCACTTGAAGTTGAAGAAGTGTTCGTTCATGATGTCCCGTGTTACGTATTTGGGTCATGAAGTCTCAGAGAAGGGTATCCAGCCCACTGAGGAGAAGGTTGAGGCGATTCGGAAGATGCGAGCCCCGAACGACCTGCATGAACTACGAGTACTACTCGGCATGGTGAATTATTATGGAAAATTCATGCCGAATCAGGCGACGTTACTGGCACCATGGTATCGGTTGTTGAAGAAAACAACTGCATTCAAGTGGACCAAGGAGTGTGAAATTGCGTTGACCAAGGTGAAGAAGATTCTGACGAGTGATAAGCTCTTAGTGCACTACGACTCCACGAAAGAGTTGTTATTGGCATGTGATGCCAGCCCTTATGGGCTCGGCTGTGTATTGTCTCATGTGATCGATGGTGTGGAAAGGCCAGTGGCCTATGCATCAAGAAGTCTCACTGTTGCTGAGCAGAACTACTGTCAACTTGAACGAGAGGGTCTTGCTATCATCTACGGTCTTACCAAGTTTCACAAGTTTGTATATGGTCGGAAGATTACCATTGTCACGGACAATAAACCAGTCACCCGCATCCTGGGGTCAAAGGTGGGAATACCCAGTCTAGCGCTTTGAGACTCCAGAGGTGGGCTCTTATTTTGATGGCACATGATTACGAGCTGCGCTACCGAAGTGCTAAGGACCATGGAAATTGCGACACGCTGAGTCGATTTCCGGTCGGAACAGACAAGTTGTTAGCTCGAGAACTTCCAGTTAACTATTTCGCGGTTACTGATCAGCTGCCGATCGATGATAAGAAGATAGCTGAAGCTACGAAGAAAGACCCTGTTTTGATCAAGGTCATGAGTCACACCATGAGCGGCTGGCCGGCGCACTGCGACGACGAAAATGTGCGACCTTACTTTAACAGGAGAAATGAACTTTCGGTTGACAATGGGTGTTTGTTGTGGGGTATGAGAGTGGTCATACCACCATGTTATCGTGAGAGACTTTTGGAGGAACTCCATGCAACTCACCCTGGTATTGTCAAGATGAAGGCTATGAGTCGTTCGTATCTCTGGTTCCCAGGCCTGGATGGAGCCATTGAGGATGTTGTGAATGCTTGTGAAGTGTGTCAGTCCATGCAGAAAAGTGCACCAGCTGCACCCCTGATTCCCTGGGAGTACCCTAGTAGATGCTGGGAACGGTTGCACATCGACTTTGCAGAATTAGGCAAGAACAATTTTTTGATTGTAGTGGATGCCCACACCAAATGGCTCGAAGTGTTTGAAATGAGGAACATTACAACCGAGTCGACCATCAAGGTCCTCAGGAAGATGTTCGCGAGTTACGGGCTGCCTGAAGTTTTGGTTTCTGATAATGGCCCCCAACTCGTAAGTGCAGAAATGGAGTCATTTTTGAAGAGGAATGGAATTCGTCATTCTCTTAGCCCCCCATACCACCCCGCCACGAACGGCGCGGCGGAAAGGTGCGTTCAAACAGTGAAGAATGCCCTGAAGAAGTTCATTCTTGATAAGAATGTTGGAAATGACATTAGTGCAGGATTAGACAGTTTCCTGTTGAGATACCGTACTACCCCCCATGCCACCACTGGCAGGTCCCCAGCCGAGTTGTTCTTAAAACGTACACCGAGAACCCGATTCACATTGCTTCGCCCGGATGTCAGTGCTGATGTCAGGAGTAAACAGGAGTACCAGAAGAAGGTGCATGACTCATCTGGTACTGTATCCCCCCAAGTATTTGCGGTGGGAGAAATAGTGCGGGTTCGCAATGTGTACGACGGAATGGAAAAGTTCGTGAAAGGAGTCATCGCGAAGGTCATTGGCCCCTATCGTTACCTAGTGAAAACTGGTAACCGTTGTCGTTATGTTCACACTGAGCATCTTAGGAAGACTGGTGAGTTGGAGTATGCCGACGCCAGAGTGCCCAATGAGCGAGATGACATCTTATCCCCTGATCCCCTTGTCTCAGCTCCCCCCGTCTCAAATGAAGTGCCCACTGTTCGAAATGAAGTGCCCCCTGTTCGAAATGCTGTGTCCCCTGTTCGAAATGAAGTGCCCCCTGTTACATCACAGAGAAATTCGCACGTTCCAACCCCTCGAACCTCAGCAAGGACAAGACATCGACCCGAGAGGTTAATTGAGACAATGAAATGAATTTCATAAAAACTGAGACAATTTGGTTAACGACTTATGGACTTGAATTTTGATTGTGAGATTGAATTTGGTTTTGATTTGACTGTAATGGTGATTGCTAATTGGTAAACAACTTGAAAATTGAACTTGACTATGGTATTGACTATGGACTTGGATTGGTTGTATGGGTTAAAAGTTTTAGTAAAGTTCTAGTCTAGAGTTGAGGGTTAAGGTTCAAATTATGATTGAGTTGCTTATGGCTTACTACTTATTGTTATAAGAAGTTACCTAGTTGTCATATATTGGATTTCAGGATCTAAAATACTTATTATACCAGTACTGTTCTTAATACTGTTCGTAATAATGAAGTTCAGGCAGAATTAAAATTGTAACTAGAAGTGTTCGCTGTTGGACATTGTTGTTATAGCAAGTTGTCATTTGACTTATTCTAGTTGGTGCTAATCATTTCTTAAGGTGCTTAAAGTAGAGTAAGGTTGTGTGTTGCTTGTATCCAGTTGGAAGTAGCTTGAGTAAACTAGTTGTAAATTCTCCGTCATGTCTATTGAGTAAGGTAAAATCTACATGATTTAAGTAACAACAACAAAAACGGAAATTAAGTTCAACAACTTTATTGTAATCCATGAATTTGGAGCGTTTTCAAGTTAGTGTGGGAGAATGTAGTGTATTCGCCTGTTTTGGCGCCATTGTTCCGCTCTTACAGCGACCCGCATTTTATGTTGTACACTTGCGCATGCGCACTGCGACGCGCGGCAATAAAGCGTTGGGTTCCATGAGAGCAAACCTCGTGTTGTGTTCCTTCCAATATCTAAAAGTAGCTGTGAGTTGTGAATGGATATCTGGTGGTTATTTTGCTCTTTTGCAGATTACAGGGTTGTTAAAGAGTAAAAATATAGCCCCATAATTAGTAAATCACTTTAATAGTCTACTTTTGAGATCAAAATAATAATTAATGGGAATCATACGAAATATGGAATGAGTCTGCATTTGAATAAGAAATAATTGACCATTTATCCAACTGGATGGGGGGAGGTCTCTCCTGGTATGAGGGACAGAAATTTAAAAAAAAATGTCCAAGGAACAGACGGACCCAAAACCCCTTCTGCTACAGCACATGTATCCAATGACTATCACTTTGATGAACTGTTCAAAACTTGAGTTAAAGCATTTAACCCAGGTACAACAACAGCAGAGTGATTTGACATGGAACTACCTACCGATGGTTCAACTCTGGATTACTCTAAAGTTTGCACGATATCATAATTCAGCTCGGTTTTCAGAGTGTTCTTTTGATAAACACTAGCGACTGTATTGCTAAACATGTATGTGTGTATGTTGTTTTTGTGCTGTCACAAACAGCTGTTCTGATGATTTCTTGACTTGTACAAAGTGAAGTCAATGATTGTGAAAAGGAACATAGTTGTATAATAAGGTTTGTTCAAACAGCCGGTTCCGTGGTGTAACGGTTAGCACTCAGGACTCTGAATCCTGCGATCCGAGTTCAAATCTCGGCGGGACCTGAACAATCTTTTCATTTTCCAAGCCTCTAAAGCTTTCACAGATTGATGCACTTTCTCATCTTAATTTTATAATTTCATATTTATTGTTTTATAAGTCTTCCCCTGTAGGCCTATGCTTCTCATTTCTTACTCGTAAATAAATCGTGGACATCACTGCTTTATCACACCGCCATCTTTGATTTGCTGCGGTCCTGCCATCCCCTCTCATATCCATATCTCCCATGATTCATTGCGGCTTGTGTCTCAGGAAAAGTTTGCCACCAGACAACTTGTGTGTCACACGAAGAGTTGTCAGGAGAAAATGGAAGAGGCTCTCAGAAGGTCCTCTTGGATCCTCCACCCCCAGTGTGCAATAAAAAAGATAAGACTATGAGATTTTGGAAGCAAAGGAAGGCATCTAGGAGCAATCATCTCTGAGCAATCAAATCAAAAGCCAAGTGAAGTTATCAAGATTAAATACCTGCCAACAAAACTGAATGAGTGAAGACAAATGAGATTAAAGACAGATCCATGTACTGGCACAGATTTGTCGTGTATGTCAGTTTAATACCAGAAATGAAAGAACTATCCGTATCAGCCTGATAGGCAGTTTCTATTACATGCCTCAAAGAGGCCACTTCTGATAGATAGTCCATATATATATGTACCCAAATTTATAGTAAATTACCAAAAAAAAATGCTGCAGTAAATCATCATTATCAATGGGAAATCTCATCTTAAGACTAAAAAGAGGAATTATTGAATAATTAATCATTTAGGCCTAAAAGTTGATGAAGCTTAATGTTATACAGAAATTAAAATAATCAAATACACAATCATGTCAAAAGAAGGAGTCATATTTCAACAGTTGGAATATCTGCCTAAAATAGTTGCTGAACTTGATAAACTTACAGATTTTCCTCACCATTGAAACCACATAAATTCATTGGTTTATAAATTGATATGTTGACAAATAATCTTTCATAAAAAATGATAAAATCTCCTGAAACTATCTATCTTATCTCTACCTGCAGTTCACAGATACCCAAAGACAATCACTGCTCACATAACCTGTTGTTTCCCTCCCTCTCTTTGAGGTGTCATGCCAGCTATTGTTGATGGTCAGGTGATGAGTTGCCATGGCAACCCATCACAGCTGGATGCACCTGAGCTTGCAGAAGGCTGTCAGGTAGGTCGTCTCAAGTGGAATTGATCTGCCACATATTTATTCCATGTTCCTATCTCATAACTCTTATTTGTTACTCTCTTTTTTTGGCCTCTTTTTCTTCACAGGCTCTAGGCTGTGATTAAAGCTACACTCTTGCTCAAAATGATGGGATTAATTTTAGGAATTTCAAGAAACACACGTGTCTGACTCTAAGGGAGGCCTATACTATTTTTTTATGAATCGACAAGGGAAGCGAATTCCCTTTTTCTCACACTGGGGCAAAAGTTTGATCGTACAAAGGAAAAATGTGAAACTTTTCTATTTTTGGGGAAAATGTAAGTTTAGAAGGTAAAACACTCCAAACACTACATCTCATAACCTTTGAAAAGCTTCTCAAGACATTTACTTGTACACGGTATAAGTCCACACTAGGCCTGTTTAAGTGTGATTCTTTCTCAACTGTCTGTTGAGTATTTAGCCAGACCGTAGCCTTGTTTAAATATGTGACCTACTCTACAGTCTACAATTGCAATCACTGCCTGTGGCCAAAGCGCACTTTTGCACCACCTGGGTGGAGTGAAGCAAATGGAGGACCTGCTTGTTTACCACCACATACATGTGCGCATGTGCTATGGCTGCAAGGGACTCAAACCTTCAACATCTCTGTTAGGAGGAACGCGATTGATATACTACACCATGGCGCTAAAGAAACATGCCTAGTGCTATTATTTGTCCACCATTTATGACTATGAGTGTAGTTTCATTCTTTTGCTCATTTTGCGTTTAACTCTTTCATTTCAGTCATTATCTATTTCAAAAGAGTTCATCAGATGATTACTTTATGGCCATGGGGTACGTGAAAAATAGGTATTGATGCATGTCGATTAACTAAACTGAGTCTGGTTTAACAAAATCAAATGACACTTATCTCAGTGTAACGTTATTCATCTTCTTCTGTCTTCATTTGCAAAACAATCTCTTTTTTTCACTAAATAGGCAGTTCAACTGCACTCAGCTGTTCAGATCTGTACTTAATTTTTTTTTGAGAGAGAGAAATTTACGAGAGCGCTTCCTCAAGTTAATTTATGTCGCAGAAAATGGTTCCTTGACGACAGAAATTGCCATTTCTGCAAATGTAGCGAGTCTGTAGTTCACAAAAGATCTTCCGCCCTCTACCAATACAGTTCTCTCAAAGCTTTTTTTAATTCAATACATCACAAACATAGACCTACATAGGCCTATGCATAGTGAACATCTATTTGGCCTAATTCGAGAATTCCACCAAAAATAAAAAATTTGAAGAGCGCATGTTTAGAAATGACATTTCACCATTCACCCCAAAAAGCGAAAAGAGACGTTTATTCAATATCAATTTAGCCATCCCTACTCTTAACAGTTCTCTCAAACTGGAAGTTGTTGTCTCCTAATAGGGGAATATGGGGCAAGGTCTCCCCCAAGGCTCATCATTGATCCTCACTCTTGTCATTGTTGGCAGGGACCCAGGTGGAAAACGTTGTCACTTGTAATTGTTGGGAGGGGCCCAACCGGAAGCACAGGCTGTCATCTGCAGCATTCAGCCTCATTATCAAGACAATGCAGCCTCGTTTTCATGCCATCCATTGTTTATGGCCTCAATTTAGAGGGGTTGAATTATTGGAGCAATTTGAGGGGTGGAGGTTGTTTTGAGGAGTCAGTGATGGGTAAAAAGCATTCACAATCTGATCTTCATGCAGATCTATTGATATCTGATAATCTAGAGATTGGTATGCAGCTTGCTCTGTTGAAATATAAAAATAATAATAACACAAAATAGTAAATTATTTCCATCAACCATTTCTGTATGGTCTTGGTCATTTCTCATACACACAGAATCACTGGTGATATCATTGAAGTTTCATGTTTTACATAGATCTGCAAATTGTTTATCTATCATGATAAATTTAGCAATATATTCTGAATTACTGATTTGATTCACTATACACGGGTTATTATAGGAATGGCTGAAATGGGTATCTGCCCCCAAGCTACTCCCCCTCACCCTCTCCAACCCTTCAATTGACAGCAATTAACAATTGACTGGGCTAAAATTGATTGTTATTAAAAGATCAATTGTCAGTGTGACACTGCAGTGTCAGTATCTCCCACTCATCATGGTAATGTGGCAACAGGGAGTTCAGGGATCATCTGATGAGTTAAGCTGCTCTTTTTGCAGGTGCACGACAATTACCAGATGATCTTTTGAAAGACAGTGATCAGACTCAGCTCAGAAAAGTCCATTATTGGTTTGAGGTGAAATTGGGCTCACCGTGAAGCAAATTTACTTGGTGGGAAGTTGCCAGGATAAGTGAATATCAGCAACTTATCCCCATTTAATAGAGGATGGGAGGATGATTTCGGCTTAACGTCCTGTATGCGCACCTACGGACTTGACGGCAATGCATAAGGACTGCAGGAGGAAACAGAAGTCACGGTTGAAATTGCTGTCCAAAATATTGAAATAAGTAAAAGTCAAGATGATCCGGCCTGAGGGGGGATTGAACCTGGGAAAACAGCGCAGGACTACATGAAGACTACTGGGTTCCTTATGATAAACCAGATTAAAATTACCAAACCTTTAACATGGTGAATACGGTACCTTCCCATCTCAGTGCATTTAGAATGAGACAAACAATTGGACTAAACAAAGTTGAAGTGTTTATTGTCCTGTGCACAACATGTGTGAAACCTGCAACCATTCTTGTGTGAATTGGTAAGATTGCTAAGTGAAGATTTCCTCAGATTTATAGAAGATTTACTCAAAGTGATAGGATTGTTTCAAACAATCAAACGCAATCTGAGATAATCTGATTGTTCTAAGGGGCCGCCTATGACACAACTTGTTTATAGGTCAAATGTCACGTGACTCAGGTCAGGAGTCAGCCAGAATTAGGTCAGAGGTCAGGATGAAGAGCTTTTGCCAGATATCAATGCTGACACCTGGTAGTCTTGTTGGCAATTAGAGGGAAGACATTCTGGAAAAAAATGTCTATAGTTCCACTGAGGAAAAATAGATTATCTCAGTTACTGGAACATTCACTTTCAATATAAAATTTTGCTGAATATCTTACTGGATTTCTTCAGTATCAAAGTATTTAGAAGAAGAAGATTATGAAGAAGATGATGAAGAAGCAGAAGAAGCAGAAGAAGCAGAAGAAGCAGAAGACGGAGAAGAACTGAGGAAGGAAAAGAAGAACACGAAGAATAAGAAGAAGACAAGGAGAAGAATAGGCGAAGAGAAAGAAGAAGAGGCCTAGTGATGAGAAAGAAGGTGACAGATTATAGAAGAGGGCAATGCAGGCGTCAGGAACAAAGGAGAAGTTGAAGGAAAAGAAGAAAAGGAATGAAATTATAAATGTTGAAACAATTAAAGGAAAGAAAAAGTTGAAGAATAATAAGAAGAGGAATCAAATGAAATTAAGTTTTTAAAGCAATTGAAGTAAAGAAGAAGTGGTGGGAAAAGAGGGAGAGAAAAAGAAAAATATGAAAGCTGAAGGAAAAGACCATGTTGAGGGGAAAGAAGAAGCTGAAATGGCTGAAGGAAACAAGAAGTTGAAGAAAATTAACAAAAGAAGAAGAAGGGAAATAAGTTGTAGAAATCGAACTTGGAGGGAAAGAAGAAGGAGGGGAATGAAGAATTGGAGAGAGGAATTTGAAGAAAAAGAAAGAGAAGATGGAAACAATTGAAGGAAAGAAGAAGTTGAAGAAAAAGAAGAAGAGGAAGGGAAGAAGAAGTTGACAAAGAAAAGAGGTAGGAAGAAGAAGTATAAGGAAAGAAGAAGCAGAAGGAAAGAAGAAATAGAAGAAAAGAAGAAATTAAAGGAAAGGAATAAATCAAAGGAACACATGTAATGTATCATTAACTTCATGGGAATGCAGAGTCTCAATACTCCCTGGATTAACAGCTGAGTTAGCATTGTCTGTCTCTAAACCCTGCAGGGGTTACCACCCCAAGATAATCTGATGGGAGGGCAAGGGTGTACATCTTAACCCCTGAGATATCCTACAAGTGACAAGCTATGCACTTAGGGGGTATTCTTATGTCTATCAAACTGATTTCAGGTCCTCCAGGACATTTATAAGGAATTGAGTTTAAAAAAGAACAGAGAAGAGTTTATCTGTTTTCAATTGTATGTTTTTTACTGGGTCTCCAGAATTACGACTCCAACTCCGACTTCCGACTCCGCTTATTCGCGTTACTGCACAAAAATATTACCTGGTTAATAGGGGAGAAAAATTGATTCCACAAAGCTTTCATAGGATTCTGTACATGAAAATTTGTTCAAGAAGTTTTTTGTAAAATTTGGGAAACATTTCAGATTTTTGTAACTTTGTTTTTGTTGATTATCTAAATTATTTTAGGAGTGAGGAGTCACCTATTTAATTTTTTCGACTCCGACTCCATCCGAAAATCCAAGTTCGACTCCAACTCCGACTCCACCAAAAAACCTCTGACGCCATTTGGCGACTCGTGACTCGGACTCAAAACTAACAAAAGCCCTACCATAAATTGTCATAGACAATTAGGCCTAAAGGAGAGAAGACAGAGAAAATCCTTTGCCTGCAAAAATAGTGTTCAGAGAACTGAAACCTACACACATTGTAGAAAATGTTCTGATTCAACTTTCCTAACAAGTGTCTTTCTTCAGCTTTCTTCCAGATAAAGTTACCAAGATGGATTGTTGAAGGGTTGCCATGGTGACAGGTTGTTGACCTCTGAGTGTCTCAAGAAAAGTCACCCCTTAAAACTTTTTCAGGATTATCTTCAGAGGGCACAGGGTGCAATTTCATGGCGACACTTTGAGCCATTAGGTTGAAATGAACAATATGACTGTTTTAATTTTTTGTTTCAGTTTTTTGTATGTAGATTCTCTGGAATTTAAACAACTTTTTTGTGAATTAAAGGACTATTTTCTTTTTTTGTTAGCATAAATGTCTCTACTCTGACTACTCTTTCCTGTTTACAATTAAAGTCAGACAAATGCAAATAAGAGGGATAGGGAGGGGTATCCATGTAAATTTTAACTGGAAAGTAAAGTTCCCTGAGTCAAAGATGTTTAAACCTGGGTGGGGCGCTGCAAGTTTTAACTAACACTTTTTACCTAAAACACCAATTAATCAACCCTTTTTGTAACAAGACCTGATCTCTAAAAATAGCCATGTATTAAACAAAGTTGATAAGATACAAGCTGATGAAAGGAAACAAGGACACATTTTTGCACCTTAATTGGTCTGATCTTCAAGTAACTAGCAGTTACTTCAAGGTCTGGTCTGATGCCAAAGAGAACAAAGAAACAAGACAACAAGCAATTGTAGATAGATAGATAAACAAGTAGATAGATATATAGATAGTTAAATAGATAGATAGATAGATAGTTAGATAGATAGATAGATAGATAGATAGATATAATATAATAATATAGTATATAATATAGTATGATTTTGTATAGCGCCCATTCCAGATAAATCTGCTCACCGGCGCTCACCATTCTGAACGGCAATCATACCAATCATTATAGTGATAACCTCTGGACATGGCCGGAGCGGGGTTTGAACCCACGTCCTCATGTGTACAGGGCGGGAATGCTAACCACTGTACCACGGAGCCATATAATTAGATAGATAGATAGATAGATAGATAGATAGATAGAAACAGAAAATCAGAGAAACTGGGAGGGATAGACAGAACAGGAGAAGGAATCTGAAGGACAGAAACATCTGCCTTACAAAGATTATTTTCATATCATACTCGTCATGTCAGATCTATTGGAATTGAACAGGAATCCCCTAAGAGGATATCAAATGCAAATACAAATCACCTGTTGAAGTGTCTGCAGTGTCATCCCTTTCAACATTGACATTCAATTCATTTTGTCACTTTGTAGACATCAACACCACAATGCACTTGAAAACTCTTCAAATCCCCTTTAATGTGACTTATGCTGAAATGGTTGCCACGGATACCTACCCTTAAATCTGGATATATCTGTCTGAACATATGTGATGATACCAGCCCGTGACTTACATGGTGTCATGTATAAATTCTTCTCAGATCACAATTGTCAGATTTTTAAAAGTTTCTCACAACTGCTCCTTTGATCTTTCCCGCCAAATTTTAATTTGACAACTCCCCCTGTCAGTAAAGACTGACATTAAAACTGACAGTTGTCTGTTTGTTAAATCATTTTAATTTGGGGACTTCCTCAAGAATAAAAGGTCATGTTCATACCATACAGAAAAGTATCTATCTATCTATCTATCTATCTATCTATCTATCTATCTATCTATCTATCTATCTATCTATCTATCTTTCTATTTTTCTATCTATCTAATATATATAATTATATATTATCTCTTCACTCTTTCCTCCTTGCTCTTTCCTCCTCCTCCTCCTCCTCCTCCTCCTCCTCCTCCTCCTCCTCCTCTTCCTCCTCCTCCTCCTCCTCCTCCTCCTCCTCCTCATCCTCCTCTATCATCCTCCTCTATCATCCTCCAATTCTTTTCAACTGACATGACTGTGATGACAGTGACATGATGCGTCTGTTGCTATCTTTTAAAGTGACACACAATCCTAACATCCCTCTCTCTCTTCCTATACAAAAAGTCTGAACCTCGAGATGGGCTACAGAAAATCTAGTTTAATGTGACAACTGGACCACTCAATTGTCTTTTGCAAAAATAATGCAGTATTAAGTGATACGTTTTGTTTGGTTGATGTGCCAGTTTTAACTTTTTTGCTGCAACTCCATACATGCATACCAAGCATCACCAAACATTTCTATGTTCTGCAAATTCACAAATCATGACAAATTGATATGTATATTTCATGGCTGCATTTTGTCAAAATAGAGCTTTTTATGAACATGATTGATACATCCAGTTTCCTCCTTTCTATTTTTGACAGATAACTATACATGCCCTTCCTGTATGTACATGCTTTTGTCATTGTAAAATGAGAGACACACGAAATGTGGAAATTAAAATTGCTGATTTTAAACAATTTAACACCCCCCCCCCATAGATTTATGGTGTGAAGGCTTGAAGAGGAGAAGGAGGAGAATTTCCAGTAGAAGAAGAAGCTAAGAAGAAGAAAGAGAAGAATTTGAAAAAGAAAAGGATTATTTGTACCAAAATAAAAAGAATGTTTGAAATCAGCATGATGGATAAAACTGGTAAAAATCTGTGTAATTAAAAAGAAGAACTACAAAATAATTGAGAGAGGCAACAAGAAGAGAAGTAGACAAGAGGAGATGAAAAAGGGAGATAACAGAGGAAGAGAAGATGTGAAGAAATGAGGAAGAGAGGGAAAGAAGAAGGAAAGAAGTGAAGAGACGAAAGAAGAAAAGAAGAGACAAGAAAAAGAGAAGTAGGAAAGAAGAGTAGAAGGAAAGACAAGGTGAAGGAAAAAAAGAGAACGAGTGAAAAGATAAGAAAAAACAAGACGAATGAAAGAAGAGAAGGAAAGAAAAGAAGAAGAAGGAAAGAGGAGAAGAAAGAAAGAAGAGAAGACAAGAAGAATGAGAGAAGAGAAGAGGAACAGAAGGAAAGAAGAGGAAAAAACGAAGAAGGAAATAAGAGAAGGACAAAAGACAAGAAGATAAGAAGGTAAGAAGAAAAGAAGAGTTCTATAGATAAAGTAATAGCTTGTATAGGAAGAAGGAAGGGGAGGATCGAGAAGAACTAAAGAATTAGAGGTTCAAATATCTTCTGGAAATTATACTTCACTGCATAGGACTTTCAGTTCAGAAAGATGCCAGAAAATGTTGGGTTGCAAAAAATCTCAGCAGCTACAATAAACAATAGCATCAATGATGTCCCCCACCTGTTGAAACACAGGGCTTTGTGATTTTTTCTGATCTTCTTTTTCTTATTTTTTCATCTTCCTGTAAACTTGAGTCAATCTTTGATCAGTTCTATTCTGTCTAATAAACAACCTTCAAAGTTGTGGACAGTTTGTTGATGAGCTTGTTACCACCTCTATTTTTCTTTTAGAAAAAAAAACGTATTTCTTTATTGTTTTATTTTCACTTTGGGGTCTTTGAGGGGCGGGGGTTGATCTTTGGTTTACTGTTTGTCTCAACAAATGAATCATCTACATATATAATTATGATATATGATGTATAATTTTAGAATTGTTTTATATTTTTTAAATCAATCTTGGCCTGTCTTTCCAATACCATATTACAAATCATCATTAATGACTTTAATTGGACTAGGCCTATTGGAATATGCCAGGTGCTTGACATATAAAAATTACTACTATTAAGATATGTCATGGCTAAATTCCAATTATGTCATCAGTTGATAAATTCATAGACGTCAAGAAAATTGAATTGTTGAAAGGTTATTTATATTTCAGGAAATCAAAACATGTGTCCAGCAATGTCAGCTCAGGGAGACAGATTGACATCCAAGACAGGTGTGTCAATGCACACCTATTAGGGGAGGGGGGGGGGGTTAATTGGCATTAAATGGTCCTTAATATTTACGGATATGTCAATGATAGTTTTATACAGAGAGGGAAAATAAAATGAGAAAGAAAGAGGGAAAAAAAGAAAGAGGGTAGGAGAGAAAGAAGAAAAGGAAGAAAGAGGGGAAGAAAGAGGGAAAGGAAAGAGGGTGAAGGAAAGAAGAAGGGAATCTTTTTTCAAAATAGGGAAATAGGGAGAGAAGGGAAGAGGGAGACAGGGACTGGAGGGGGGGGGAAGGAGGGAAGAGAGCTAGGGAAAGAAGGAGAGAGGGAAAGAGGGAAAGTAGGAAAGAGAGAGGGAAGGAGGGAAAGATGGAACTAGAAGGAAAGTGAGGGAAAGTGAGGAAAATTGAGGAAAGTGAGGAAAAGAGAGAAAGTGAGGGAAAATGAGGGAAAATGACGGAGAGAGGGAGTGAGGGAAGAGGAAGAAAAGTGAGGGAAGGGGAAGAAAGGCAGAGGGGGAAAGCGGGGGCACATGTCCAGAAATAAGAAAATAAAATACAAAATAGATATCATTAGCACTCGTTGTAAATCATTATTCTAATTAATAACAATCATTAGTGTAGGCCAGTTTCAAAAGTTGCTAAAACAATTTTTGGCATTAATTCCATAGTTTAACAGAAAACGGCCATGCTTTGATATATTGGTTGATTTCATTTGAGATAGGTTGCATAAAGATTAGAAGTTTATTTGAGATACCATCTACATAAATTCTTAATTACTCTTATCTTAATCAATGCTCATGTTGCCAGATCAGAAAGAACTGTGGAGGTCAATTTTGATATTTAATACCTGTTTTAAATTGAGGAAGTACGATTTTTTTTAAATAAACCAACAACTGAATTAGGGGAAGACATTACTAATTCCATTTAATTGAAATGGTTTGCTTATCATATTTGAATTAATGTAATGTAAAACCCTTTTTGATAATCATAACTTTATTGAACTTAGTAAGGGATGATTTTTTTCACAACCAGTGACAGAACATTTTACATTAAATCCTGAAACAATCAGAGTTATTGGTCCAAGATTAAATGAAGCTATAAGTGGAATATATTTTACTTGTTCTGTATGCAGTGTATGAACACTGTCTGTAAATGAACCAAGAAACTTCATAACTTCCAAATTCAAACTCTTGTTGGTCAAGATTTTAAATTCTAGAAATGCATGTTGGGTAGATATTTTAATTACACTTTCAAATTTCATTATTTTCATACACACTATTCACAAGTGTCCAACTTAGTAATTTTAAGTTTGAATTTTTCATTAACATGATCTTTATAGCAATCACGAGGCAAACTTGATTTAAGGGGAGGGAGGGGGTTGAAAAATGACCCCGTATGAATTTTGGTATACTGTTCCCCACTGAGAGCTCACTGTGCACTGGGGCCATGCTATAACCATCAAAGCATTTAATAGTTCCCACCTAATTCCCAAGAGGGCGCAACATGCTCTAAAACTACAGGTGGCGCAGTGTATCATTCAAATTTAAATAGTTTTAAATTATCGTGGAATTGTTGTGAAATCCTGTGGCATGCTCACACAGTAGGAGTCGTAATATATCATATCACACTTCTGTAAGATATGGAAATTTGATTTGGAAATTTGATATGGAAATTTTATATGGAATGATGTGGCAAATGACATAGAAATTGGTATGGAATTTTGCAAGGAGCTGCAGGAACACCCATGCATTTTAGTTGAGATTTGAATTTTGTTTTGTCAAACTGTTGTTATCAGTTAATTAAATTTCTAACTGAATCAGAAATGCACATTGCATTGCACACATACTTGTATTCCAAGTGAAAATTATAAATTTGCCATATTTCAATAAAGTTAATAAGATTATTACATTTTCTATATTTTTGTTTTTGCCGACTTAATTCATTTGAACCTACATTTCTTGTCAGGTTCACTTAGGATTTAGTTTTTTTTTTAATTTCGAAAAAACCAATCCATGTAAAGGTCCTTTGTCTAATTACCATGACATCATGGCAAATAGGCCTATAATAATACTAACTTAAGTAGAACACAAATTTACATTCTTTTTTGCCTCCTAAAACCTTCTAAACCGACCAATTAAAACTGTTTGTTTGATTATTCAATCCAAGACCTCCATAAAAGAAACTGATCTCTTTGTGTTATTTCAAAATCTTCTTGCTAACATGTTAATTGGGAAAAAGATCACTGTTGGGTCTGCAGTCTGCAACTTAACAATAGGAACAATGCACTGTTGTTACCCTAAGAATTTTAGGGCATGTGGTATGTTTATTTTGAGGATGTAACTTTTGGTTTTTTTGGGGGATTTTCTGGGGATCCCCTTACATATTGTTATGTAATGTTATGTAATGTTGTGTGCAGTGCATCCTTCAACAAATTGGAAGGGGAGTTATGGGTATTTGGCTGTTTTCTAAGGGGAGAGGGCATATTGAGAAGAGGATGGCATAGGATAGGATAGGACAGGTGAGGGTGGGATAGGATAGGATAGGATAGGATAGGATAGGATATAGGATAGGATAGGATAGGATGGGATGGGATGGGATTGGATAGGATAGGATAGGATAGGATAGGATATAGGATAGGATAGGATAGGATAGGATAGGATATAGGATAGGATAGGATAGGATAGGATAGGATAGGATAGGATAGGATATGATAGGATATGATAGGATAGGATATGATATGATATGAGAGGATGAGATGAAATGAGAGGATAGGATAGGATAGGATAGGATAGGATGAGAGATGAGAGGAGAGGGAGAAGGGAGGAGACAAGCTAAGAGAGGAGATCAAAGAAGACGAGAAGAGAGGAGAGGAGAGGAGAGGAGAGGAGAGGAGAGGAGAGGAGAGGAGAGGAGAGGAGAGGAGAGGAGAGGAGAGGAGAGGAGAGGAGAGGAGAGGAGATGAGAGGAGAGAAGACAAGAGGAGATGAGAGACAGATAACAGGAAATACTTTTCAATCTTGCTGGACATAGGATCTTTATGATCGACATTTCTTGGAATCTTAATAAATCATTCTGTTATAATGAAATATCAGGCCCACCCATGTATTTGCACCATGAAATCGATTTATTGGCATAATTTGGCAACATCTTACCAGAGAAAAAAACAAAAACATGCTAACTTTTGAGACAATAAATAATAATATTTCACCCAAAAATATCCCATAATGCACAATCATTATCCACTTTTTCCCCACAAATCTTCCTGCAGGCAAATTAAGATCTGTTAAGATTCTGTTTGTTTTAAAGACAACCTTAATTCCACACAGCACTGAGACACTATTGTCCTATCTAATCTGTTGGTGCTACACCTGTCCTTCAAGAAGGAGAGTTCTGCAAATATTGGGGTAAAAGATCCCCGGATGTTACAAGTAGGTGCAATGCATTGTGGTCCTATTGTCTTGCTACTTTACCAGAACGAGGCTTAGTGCCTTTATATTGAAGCAATTGTCAGGCCCATCAATTGTCTTATTGTTTGTATTGGTACTTAGGATTTCAGTCACTTTTCACCTTTACTGGGCTTGGTTTGCTACTCTGACATAATGTGGACCATAAATAGACAAGATATAGGCCTATATGTAGCTAGATAGCTGATAGTCAGACAGATTAGAGGCTTATATAGATAGATTGACAGTTAGGTGGATAGATATTACATTGATAGATAGAAAGACAGATAGATATTTAGATAGATATTTAGATAGATAGATAGATAGATAGATAGATAGATAGATAGATAGATAGATTCTGGAGATAAACAGATCTATGGGCATTTGGCAGACTAACTAGTCACTGTTTATAATAGATCTTGATAATAACCAAAAGACTATGGGATAGAGAAGTAAAATTGGCCTATAATGAACACTTCAATTGTTTGCAATTAGGGACAGTCGTGACATAAAACCCAATTTAGTTATCTGATAATTATGACTTGACTTTTGAGTTCACACTTCCTGTGTCAAATCACGATGGGTATGTTCAATGTCAGAATGTGCAAAACAGAACTCTGACAAAATAAAAAAGATAAAATGAAAGAAAGAACCAAAAAGACAAAAATTCCAAAACAAAACAGCTCTTCAACGCTTGAGGCAAAAACGTAACACTTAGCAGACGGCAATTGCAGTCACGATTTTAAGTAGGTCAGGTCATGTCAGAGGTCAAGGTCAGATGTCATGACCCAGAAAGGAAAGCAAGAATCCTTATCTGACCGAAATTGTAATCATTGAAAACAAACCCTTGAATTTGTTGTGGATTGGAGGAGTTTGGAACTCAAAGAAAGTGGTTAGAATGGCTTGAGAGATATTTCTGCATAGTGACATCCTTAAATTTGACTCTCACACCATAGACAGGACTCTTACACTTAATTGAATAAAGTGTATAAATAGGAAAGTAATGGAGACAGTTGTCTGACGCCATCTTGGCCGCCATCTTGAATCTGTCAGTCTACCCACTTAATGCTGACTTCAAGTCAAGCACCTGTATAAGTATCTTAAAGATAAGACAAGTGAAAGAAAAGGGTCGAATAATTTAAGTCAACACCATATTTGGAAGAGAATGAGGGCAGGAGGGAATAAGGGTAGGAGGGAAGAAGAAACTGGAAGAAGAGAAACTTGAAAGAAGGAGAAAACTGGGAGAAAGGAGAAATCTGGGAGAGTGGAAAACTGTGAATGGAAAACTGGAAAGGAAAACAGGAAGGGGGGAAATTAGGAGAATGGAAAACTAAAGAGATTCAAAACTATGAAAAGAGAAAACTGAAATGACGGAAAACTAGTCAACTAGAGTATGGTGAAGTTCAGAAGAAATAAAAGAGACACGGAAAAATGAATCTGGAAATGGGAGGAAAATGACTAGAGAAGGAAAATGGAAAACAAGGAAAGAAGATAAGTAAAGAGGAGGAAGAGAGGGAACGAGGTGGAACAGTTACTCTTTATGAGGGAAAAAGAGTCAATGATAATGTGCAAGGAATGAATGAAAAGGAAATTAGGAAAGAAGAAAAGAAAGAAGGAAGCGAGAGAAAGGAAAGTGTCGACAAAGGAAAGATTTTAAAGGGGATGAAGGGAGAAAGGAAAATAGGAAAGATGTAAAGGGAGGAAGGATGGGCCTATTAAGAAGGAAGAAAGGAAGATCAAAGAAAGAAGGAATTTATGTACAGATATGACTCTATGGAGGGAAGAAATGTGGGAAGATGGAAGAAGACAGGGAGCAATAATTTCAAAACTGTCCCCCCCCTCCTTCATTTTGTTAGTATAACTGGAAGACACAAAAATCTTCATGTTATCATTTTTGGGTGAATTTTGCAATTGTTTCTCATTGTTTACAATTTCTGTTTTCTTTCTGACTTCCTTTGTTTACATAACATGTCACATCAAAGCATCTTTAGACACGATCTTCTGATCTAAGTATAAGTACTGAAATTTACGTTTTTGTACAGGATTAATTGTAAGGAGTTCCTTTTAGATTTTGATTTGGTTTATCAAATTTTGATTATCTATCGCCATAGTTCACTGATTGAAAAGCAGATGGCTTGGCTGACTGACTGATTGATTCGCTGATTTGGTAAGTTGTGTGGTTGATGATTGACTAATTGGCTAATTTATTGTCTGATTGATTGATTCACTGTTTGACTGATTGATTGGCTGGCTGATTGACTGATTGAATGGTTATTCTACTGACTGATTGAATTGCTGATTGACTAACTGATAAGCTTAATTATTGATTGTTTTGGCTAATGATTGACTGATTGATTGAATTATTTATTAGTTGATTAGTTGACCAATTGACTTGCTTATGGATGATGATCAATTATCCTTCGCTTCAATGATTGATGATTACTGCATGGTCCTCTCCCTGTCATAATTACCCTCCCACAATGCATAAATACAGGATGTAAAGCTCCAATTTTACATCCATCCATTAGTAATGTATGACTAACCATGATTGCTTGACTGACTAACCAAAACCGCATTGCACACAAATTCTATTAAATCCTTTAAAATCAATTAGAGCTGTTCATGTTTGTATTTTTCTTTTTTTTTTTCCAAACTTTTTTTTTCAGTCAGCACGCGACTTCAGAGATGCTAGAAAGAATTCGGAATGGGGAAAATCAGAAATTCCGTTGCTATGGTAATAGAGCTTAGGATGACAACACTAAGGAATTTGTGATTGTTTTCATTCTGTGTTTTGATAGGTTGGTAGGTATGATGATCCTCAAAAAATGTGGAGATTTATAAACACCCCTTGGAATGGGAAAACAAGTGGGGTTTAGGGGAATTCCATGATTGTGTAAGGTTTGGTTAACTTTTTTTTGGTGGCTGGTAAAAGGGATTTTTAGAATGCAGAAATTCACAAAATGCATTTGGATACCAAAAGAGATTAAATGATGTCTTAATGATGCAATTGAATTGAATATTAGTCTACCTTCCTTGCTCCTATTCTGAATTATATCTCTTCCTTCAATGTCCCAAGGTTGCATCCCTGCTGTGTAAAGTTGCTCTTTCCTTCTTGTCTACTTGCCCAAATTAGTATTTTTAATCAGTTTTATGAGTAATACGTTTTACAATATATATATTTGCAGATATAGATTCTGATGTGTGAGTAAAGGGTTAATAGCTAGCTGTGTGTGACAAAAAACTCAAGTGACAGATCTTGAGACCATACTGTTGAGGTTATAAAAATGACAACAATCTAAGTTTGTACTCGTTAAACACCATCACATCAGCCCCTATGCACTGATTAACTGATTAATTACAAGTAATATCCAGTCTAATTTCAGTATTTACAAATCATTTCATGGAAGGATTAATGTTTCTTGGGCTAAGAATAGTTCCTAATTCAGCCGTTTGGTGGTACTAGTGTGCCATGAAGTGAAGATCTTGTAGAAATTGCAGGAAACAGCAGTTTTCTCAAGAATAACTTGAATTTACTTGATTATTGATGTTATCAATCTTTCTGGTGTCAATAGTAGCTAAAAGAATCACATAGGCCTATAGTTCGAATATTATATTTTTGTGATTTTGAATGTCATTGACTGTTTGGCAGTGTTTGCAACACCAGTGGTGTGACTTGACTGAGTTTGTCACACACACAATATTTTTTATCTGCTTTAGGAACAGGCAGATATTGAATTAACCATTGGTTTCTTGAAGGTATCTTGAAAGGAAATATATTCAGCTGTTCTTGTGCTAAAACTTAGGCTATTGCCCAAATTATTTCTCCTGCATCAGATTATACATAGAGGAAGAGATACTCACATGTATGGATATGGATATTGATTTATTGAAAACGATTTATAAACACATCTATCTATCTATCTATCTATCTATCTATCTATCTATCTATCTATCTATCTATCTATCTATCTATCTATCTATCTATCTATCTATCTATCTATCTATCTATCTATCTGTCTATCTATCTATCTATCTATCTATCTATCTATCTATCTATCTATCTATCTATCTATCTATCTATCTGTCTACCTGTCTATCTGTCTATCTATCTATCTATCTATCTATCTATCTATCTATCTATCTATCTATCTATCTATCTGTCTATCTATCTATCTATCTATCTATCTATCTATCTATCTATCTATCCATCTATCTATCTATCTATCTATCTATCTATCTATCTATCTGCCTATCTGTCTATCTATCTATCTATCTATCTATCTATCTATCTATCTATCTATCTATCTATCTATCTATCTATCTATCTATCTATTTGTCTATCTATTTGTATATCTGTCTGTCTAATCTATCTATCTAAAGATTTTATTGATTAAGAAATTTGCTTAGACAGAAGACATCTAAGAAATTCTATAATGTAGTCTTATGATTTGTATATTTCTATAGATTGATTTATCTTTTCCACTTTCAATCTATCAATGTGAAGATTAGTTAATAGAAATTATCCCAGACAGAATTCATCTTAAGAATATAAATACTTGCAATTTCAAGTATTTTCATTAATTGATTGATTATTTTCTTGTAAATGTACCTGGAGTCTCAAAATATCAGTTTGCTACTTTTTGTGGTCTTTGTGTTGGCGTGTGCTGTATGAAGGACAAGCAAAAGCACCTGGTTCAGCAAGGCTGAGATAATTGGTGCCTAGCAGAAAGCAATCTGGGGCTTATTGGTCTGTTATCATTGATTTGGCTGCACTTCACATGCTCCCAAGTTACAGCTACTAACATCTGTGAGCTTCTGTGATAGTGAGGGAAGGGGGGGGGGGGGTGATTAGAGAAAGATATATAAAAAGAAGAAGAAAAGTGAAAAAAATGGAGGAATAGGAATAAAAGGAGAAATTAGATTGAAGAAAATAGTCTCTGAGGAGAAATTACTTTAGATTCAACATTAGATTCTAGAATGAGAATCAAATTTATCGTAAAATTAAAGAAAAGTGGCCGGCCTCAGGCGCGGCAGAGTCAATGCTGGGCATCCAATTGCAGGGTCCTGGGTTCGACTCCAGCATCCAGTGGCCGACCCAGGGGGAGGGAGGGTTAGAGGGCCCGGATCCCAGACCATTGAGATGAAAAGCGTCATTTTGAAGAAAATATGTGACGACGAGAGTCTGCGGGCGTCGAAAAGACTGCAACAGCCTTCTCAAGCAACATGCATAAATACAGGCCGTAAGTGTGCATAAATATAGGATGTATACTCCACTCACTCATTTGAGCATCCATTCAATGGAACTCCAATTTGAAAATGCGGAAAGAAACCAAAACAATTACTATAAATGTGATAAACAACAAAACATGTAAGGGGCATAATTTTTGTTTCAGGTGTGACGAGAGCTCGATCTCGGCACAATGAGAAAAGTAAGGTCTCGCCGAGATTTGAACTCAGATTGCTGGATTCAAAGTCCAGAGTGCTAACCATTACACCACGAAACCTGTATGTACATTCTCAATTATTTGCAATAAGACATCTTTACAAATTTACATTTGCTTTGAATGACTCGCAAAGGTGAGGAAGTGTGACTATAATATCTTCGCAGCTGTTATTTAATTACCTCAGCTGAAAAACTCATTTCTATTTTTAGCTGTCTTCACTCATCTTCGCAATTGATTTCAGATAGCCAAGAGCAGATTATCGAAGAAAGTCTCAGTTTCTGTCAGTCGAAATTAAGAAATATCGCATTATTTCTAAAAATTTAAAGATGGTCTATCTGGGCCTATAGTATGCTACCAGAGCTGCTTTTACCCTTCAAACTTTTTCAGTAAAAAATGTCTTCCTGAATGGGACCTAAATAATTATTATCACTTTTATCCATATTTTGTGTAATACATATGTAAAGACTGCAAAAAAAAAACCTTTGTATTTGCCTGCCATATTTTCAGGAGCTTTTTTTCTCTTCAATTTTCTATCCACATTGGCTTCCAGAAGTTCCCATGGAAAAGCATGCCTACAGGATTGTCTACAGAAGCTTTCCCATGAAACTGCTTCTGTATTCTTTGTTTCTCATGGATAGAAGAACTTTTTTTTTTCACAGGACCATGAGAGTTTTGCTTGTTACTGTATGATAAAGACAGCTCACCCTAAATCAGTTGTTTTATTTTTCGAAATGGCAGTTGGCGTCAACAAAATTTAAAATTGTTTTTGATTACAGAAAAGACAAAAACAATCTAGTGAGCTGACACCAATAACTGTTAATAACAAACACGATTCCTTGATTTTGTTTTTCAAGATCATGACATGCACTTGTGATTATTACTTTATGGTGGACATTTTTTAATCTATTATTTCTCAAAACATGCTGACATAATAGCAGATCTGTAAATATGCCCTACTGTCCTGTAGATTATAACACCTTTTGAAATTAGAAATTATCAAATTACCTGAAACTCATTCTCACGTGGTCATCGGCTCACTCGAACTGGCTCCGCCAGTGAGCCTCTGACCTGGATGGCTGCAATTAGTGTGGTTTTAGAGTTTCAAGGTGATTGGTTGCAAAGGGAAGTGGTCGCACAATCAGAGAGGCTGTTACATTTGAAACAATATTATGTCATTCCAGTCTTTGCATACTAGTGATAGCGATTGGCTGTTGATCCGTTTGTTGTTTTAAGTTTCCTCCTGTTTGTCATCAGTCTATAGGATTGAAGCTGTTACATGAAGCTTGGGGTTCATGTTCCAAGCATGAACAGTGGCAATGTCAGATCTGCACCACTCACAAATCTTGAGTTTCTCATTTAATGTAAAATCATTTCTTGAGAGAAATATCCATGATGCCATCAGAGGACATTGAGGCAATTTCAGTAGAGCAATAGCTTCTTGTGTCATAAGTATACTCAAAGCATCTTTTTATGCACTTTAGATCAGCTTCATGAAAATTAAAGATACACATAGATTAGCAGCCAAAAAAATCCTGTGTAAAATAATTACTAAAATTGGGGTGGTTGGAGTGTTCCTCAATGCGAAATTATCTATTTCATTGCAACACTGAAAGTAATTATCTCTGTGTTAACATACGGCTATTATTTAGCTCTATGGTATTAAAAAATCCCCCAAGAGACAATGGCTGCTTTCCATAAACTCAGCAGCACTTGAGAATTTACAGACAAATGCGTTCTGAAAATATCAAACCTGGACAAAGTCAATCACTGTCCATGAAGGTTGTCTAGAGATTAATTCCAACTACCAATCAGATACAAATTAAATGCATGGCTGATAATGATTGACATCTGAAATATTCACAGTTTTTGTGTTTGTCTTTAGTACTCATCATACATTTCACAGTTTATTTAACTTTCAGACGTCAGTTTCTTGATTTCAGTTTGTATGTTTTATTCCATTGCTCAACATCAGTACTGGTGTTTGTCAATTTAAGGTGTGATCAGTGACAGATACATTAATCCCAAAATTATTTTGGAAGATTCATTCTGATTGGCTGGACCACCAAAGCATGAAAGTTCAAAATTTGACTAAAACCACAGGGAAAACTATCAACAGAGTCAGAGGCTCACTGGCAGAGCCAGCTCGGAAGTGAGCCGATGACCACGGGAGAATGCCTGAAACTAGAAACTATTCAAACAATAAAATTCTATTTAAAAAACGTTCTTCATTTCTTGTCACTGACCTTGAAATGTGACCTTAACCTTCAGGTCATAAAGGTCAATAGGTCACAGGAAAGGTCACAACAGACAGTGTCACCCTTCAGTAATGAGTTGTCTTGAGATAAAGAATATGGGAAGAAAAAGCAAAAACAATGTGACAACAGCCATGAATATTTAAGGGTGACTCTAATGAGGTTATCAGTGATGGTAAGGGCTTGAGAGGGTGGGAATTGGATGTTTCACAATAAGGAAGAAAGTTGAGGATGGTTTTAGAGGGAATTTGGAGGAAAATTGGGGAAGGATGGAAGGAGTGAAGGATTGGGAATTGGGAAAGGAGGAAGGAGAAGAGGAAGGTAAGGTGAAAGGACATGAGGGAGGAAGGGAAGGGAAAAGGGAAAGAAAATGAAAGAAGAAATGAATGCGAAGGAATGGAAAGCATGAATGGGAACAAGGAATGGAAGGAAGGAATGGAGGGTAAGGAATGAATGAAAGGAAGGAAGGAAGGAAAGGAAGGAAGGAAGGAAGGAATGGAATGGAATGAAGGAAGTAAGATATGGAAGGAAGGGAAGAAAGGAATGGAAGAAATGCACAAGGAAGGATGGAAGGAAGGAAGAAAGGAGGGGAGGAAGGAAGGAAGAAAGCAAGGAGGAAGAAAGCAAGGAGGAAGAAAGCAAGGAGGAAGAAAGCAAGGAGGAAGAAAGAAAGGGAAGGAAGGAAGGAAGTAAGGGAAGGAAGGAGGGAGTGGAAGGGTATGGAATGGAAGGAAACTATGGAATGAAGGAAGAAAGGAGGGGATAGATAGAATGACAGGAAGAAAGGAAGGAAGGAATGAAGAAAGAGAAGAGAAGAAGGAAAAGAAAGAAAGAATGGAAGGAAGCAAGGGAAGAAGGGAAGACTGGAAGACGGAATGGAAGGGAGGAATGAAGAAAGGGAAACAAGAGGAAGAGAGGAAAGGAAAACTGGAAAGGATGGGAAGGAGGAAGAGGTAGAGAGAAGATATTCTGAAGCGACTGGAAAAGTTGGAATTGAATAGAATAGAATAGAATAGAATAGAATAGAATAGAACTCCAATGCTCACTACAATCCCACCTAATGGCTGCCATTAGGTAATCTACCTTTTTCTTGAATCCTGATAGTGCACCCTCTGCTGAGCCATTCCAACACATCAGAGCTGATTAAACACAGTCCTGGAGATTTCTATTATCTGCTGGTTTGCTCATTTCCATCAACCTAGAGGCTCTTATCTTGCCATATCATTACTTTCACAGGAGAAAGAAATCAGCTAGCCTTCTTTTATCATTAAGGGAGCCACTCTGGAGAAAGCAGCTCTTATCTGGCCAAGACATGATAAATGCTGATCGAACGACCAAGTAGGCACACCACTCTCTGCTTCTGCTTCTCAACCTCCCCCCCCCCCACCCCATGGAAGTTTGGAATGGGAGGGTTATGGGGGTGTATTTTGTTGTGACGTCACTATGAAACTGCAAGCAATTGTCTTTCATTATTTCTAAAAAAAATTCGAATGATCTCGATTGTATCCACTTCAATTTCAGTAAATTTCTACCTACCCTGTATAATTTATATTCATCTTTTTGGTCCTGTTGTCTAATCGCAGGGTCTCGGATCATCTCGGATTCGATTCAAGCTTCAGCCGGCTCAACTTGGACAGCAGTTTCAATCATCCTTCACTTTTCAATCATCCTTCACCTTATTACTTGTCCTAATTAACCTGCAAGTGCATAGACTTGACGCGAAGCCCCAATCATCCATTCATCCTTATCATTAAGTAGGCTACATGTTCTCCTGTCCCAATTAGCCTGACGACTGGGAACTCGGTCATCCATTTATCCATTTTCAGAATGTGGTTTCTGTTGTCAGGTGGAGTGTTAGCAATTGCCAGTGATGACTGATTGATTATTTGATTGATTGATTAACTGTTTGATGATTCTGGTGACGCATCTCTTAATTGCAGATTGGTGGTATCGATAAACTCAAGTGCAATCAAGTAAATTGAGAAAAACTGAGTGCAATCAAGTGAAATCAAGTGCAATCAAGTCTATTCAAGTGAAATCAAGTGATATCAAGTGCAATTAGTAAAATCAAGTGCAATCAGTTGATGTCTGCCCTTTTTAAATAAATTGACGTAAATTGCGATTCACATATTTTTGACCACCTTTCAGACCCAATCATGCATGCCCACTGAAAAATTGTTGCTGCGCCATATTATTAAAATCTCGAAACTGCAACATAACCTAGGAAAACAAACAGTGATCAATCACAAAATGGTGACCCCGCATTTTTAGCCGTGGCCTGCATGAAACGATTTAATAAGATGACTAAAATGTGGTTGTAAAATGTAAACTGAAATAGCTGATCATATCAAAATCTATAATAGCCCAAAATTAAAATCCACAGGCTTTATCAGAGTTCTTCAGGAAGCTTCTGGGATTTGAGTGGTGATGCTTTCTGAAAACAATTTTTGGTTCATCGTTTCACCTTCAGTTGGTGTCGACATGTTGTGACCACAGCGCCACCATTTCAACAATGTTTTCAGCTTCAATCTTTGAAATGCTTACTCCTCTCTCCTGACATGGTATTTAACAAATCAATTACCTTACATAATATGGGTATCAATAACTTGAAATGGTTGAAATCTATTCATCACTATAACGAAATAATCAACAAAAAACTATAAAAGAAAAAAACTTGAAGAAATTGTAAAGGCTGCATCATTTCAGAGCAGCCTGCTCAGATGGGGTGAGATGGCAGGGTTGGGGAATTTACCCCCAGATAAAACCCTCTCACGTTGACAGCCTATCTAACAGGTTTCTATTTTCCTAGTCTGGTCCCCTGACTTGACATGGTGCATATGGCCAGTGCAAGTGTTGTGTCACCAGGCGAACTTCAGGTCAATATATGCCCATATTGTACCTTCCTAAACTAAAAAATAATGGCTTTTTTCTCTCTTTTTTTTGTACCTTGTTCGTGTCTTGTGTAATTTTTTTTTCAGAGGAGAGAATGAGAGAGAAAGGGGAGGGGGGTGGCCCGGGGGGGGGGGGTTGGGTTTTATGAAAGTGTCAATTGTCTTATCACAGGGAGCAACATAGTATGTTGGAAAATCAGATTTGTGTCACAAAAATTATAAGAGAATTTTGCTAAATATTATAAGAGAATTTTGTGCCAAGCAGTGCCATTTTCCTTTTTTTTTCCATTTTAAATATTTAATTCCATTTTCAATTTGTTGGTCTGTCCATTTATCAATTTATCTGGCATGGACTGATATAGTAATTTCAAAGTTGAATTCAACTCTGATTAAACTAAATTTTACAGTTATTATTGTAAGAGGCACACCTTGACCCGCAAAAAGCTGGAACGGAATCCAGGACCCAGAGACTGGAACACTAGAGTGCAATTGCGCTCACTGTTCCTCATGAAACAAACTTCTTTTGGAAGCTTAAAACATTTTTAAGAATTAAACTTCAAATTTATTGAAATTTCAAATCAATTGGGACATTCAAGAAGCCTTGCATGAATCAGAACAGTGAACTTGAATTCAACTCTTATTAAACTAAATTTTACAGTTATCATTGTAAACATACCCTTTTTGAAGCCAAAATAATTTCAAGAATTTCACAATTATCCAAACTTCAAATTAATTGGGTATTTTAAGAAGCCTTGCATGAATCATGACAGTGAACTTGAATTCAACTCTTATTAAACTAAATTTTACAGTTATCATTGTAAACCCACCTTTTTTTAAAAGCCAAAATGGTTTTTAAGAATTTCTCAATTATTCAAGCTTCAAATTAATTTGGTCTTTTACGAAGTCTTGAATGAATCAGGACAGTCAACTTGTGGTTGTCAGCAAAAACAGTAGACACTGTTTTTTCTTCTTCATATAGATACATATGAGAAAAAAGAGGATTATTGTTGTTGACAGGATGTCTGTTGGTTGCTTAGCAACACATTTTTATTACATTTGCTGTCTACAGCAGAATCCTGCAATTACAGATAAAGCATCAGGAACAAGGAAACTGTGTCTGATAATTTCCTTGTGTCCTGATGGTTTTTATTTTCATCGATGTGATGAAGGAGTCAAAATGACAGGTTGGCATTTATACTAAAGACATTAGCATAGTTTGGGTATATTTAGCTCTTGCAAATGAATAATTCATTTTTCTGGTTATTATTTGATTGAGATTTCAATAACTTGCCATTGACTGATATGTAATTTTACCTTAGGTATTTGCATTCCATTATTGGGTCTGTCGGCCCTGTCCATAGTTATTCAAATACGTGTCCATGTGTAATAAAAGATGTTTTGAAATTTTGATTCAATTATATAGTTGCTGCTCAATCTACTATAATATGTATTGTGATGATTGCTGGATCTTTCTGAAAGTTCAAAATTATGCATGTTGTAAGGTGGAGCCCTCTATAAGCAAATTGGCACATTATGACACCTGGAGATTGGATCTGGAGTTCTGGACCCAATGGGGAGACCTCCCCATCTGTCAGCTGGATCCCCCCCTCTTCCCCTCGACCTTCCAAATTCCCACAATCCATGAAGGATTAGCTGAGAACTTGGGATGTCCGTCTATCCCACGAGATAAGCTGTTTGTTTTAATCCCAAGACAAGTTTCCTTAGCAATTTTCTGAGCTGACAACAAATTGCAACTTCTCCAAGATTCTCCCAGAGTCTCCCAGACTTATTCACGATTCCTAATGGAACATGGAAGGGCAGATTGGGTACAAGTTGACCATTATTCCAAGATGAAAGTACAAAAAGGGGGATAAAAAAGCCCAGTTCATGGGACTGGTACAAACATTCACCCTTTGCTGCCAGGTGGGTTGTATCTCTGTAGAAGGGTAGTTTGCAACACCCCTAGTCTATTTGTAACAAACCCCAGAGGCCCAGACTCCCTCTACCCCTCCCCCAATGCCCTTGCCCTTTTTTGAGGGTCATTAAACTGGTGCACACCCTTTACACAACACACCTGATCAACCTGTATGTGGTCTTGTCTGATTTCTTTTTTATCCGTTCTGTTTTTTTTGATTGGTTCTTGATTTTTTTGAGGTTGTGGTTCACCTCATGATACTAGAGCACTGCAACTGGATGGATGAATAGATGATTGGGGCTTTTGCTTCCTGTATTTATCATATAATTTATACATTTTGGCCAAATAATATATGTATGTGGTCTTGTCTGATTTATTTTTTATCTGTTCTGTTTTTTTTGTGGTTGTGGTTTACCCACATGATAATGCAACTGAATGGATGGATGGGTTGTTATAGGACATAAATTGTCGTGTATTTATGCACTTTGATGGATGGATGGATAATTTGTGCTTTACATCCTGTATCTATGCACATTGGTAAAGACAGAAGGAGGGCACAGCTATGAGGCAAAAAATGATTGATGCTGTTGTTCAATCGAACCCGAGACCAAGCGATAGGACAACAGAACCAAAATTAAGCGGAACAAGTGACTGGACGCCCGGAGCTCTACAAACTGGTCGTTTCCGTTACCAATACTAAGACACTTTCACTCACAACGCTGAACTCCACAATGCCAAAAACCTTTTTATTTTCAACTCACACATATGAAGCTAAAAATAAAGCTCATAAAAAAATTCACAGAATCACCATGGTTGACATTGGTTTTTAAAAAAATAATTTAACCATTTGGTATTAAAAACCCTATTTTTGTCAATTTTTTTAAAGTGCATAATTATAACCAAGCAGTGTCACACCTTGTGTAGCTGGTCTCATCAT
>JAPTHN010000160.1:0-37500 GCA_026936325.1 Platynereis dumerilii | reverse complement strand
AGGAGTCCCCCAAGTGCCAGGATGATGGGATTCCCCAATGGAAAACCCCCTGCCTTGTCACTGACACACGCTGTGCACATCCTCTACTGAAAATAGTTCCTTTTAGACATCACAGCGGCTGCATCGGCTTAAACAAGTGGTCCACAGCCCAAATCTCAGCAACCGATTTGAACAGCCGCCTCCCAGCCGGATTACAGGAGACATTCAATCAACCGGTATGAGCTCTGTCATGAACCGAATTGAAGCTGAAAACAGTCCGGGATCGATCACTAAGAGAGGTGCTTCGTCAGATTTTATCCCCCAGTAAATTAAATAAAAGGATCGATAGATACATGCAGATAGATAGGCCTATACTGAATCTATAGACAGATACATGGAAAGTACAACCTTCGAAGACCAGTTCTAAGGCGCTCGAACGTCTATTGGTTGGAGGGATGAGAGTCTTTTTTAAGAGAGAGCGGAGTCTCCTTAGTGTTATGCATTTACCCAATGTGGGGATCTTTTACATGTCCAGAAAAGACACTGGTATAAGGGGGCACAACTATACAGTGCTTCATCCAAGACATACAGGTACAATGTTGCTTGTGAAGGTCAAGGTCTGAAAGAGACACAGGTACAGTGGAAGCACAAATTCTTATCCGATGAGAGGAAAACATATTGGGTCATAAAGGCCGATATGTGAGGCATGTGGGATAACAATGGCAGCCAATTTTCTTTGCTGTAGTCAGAGTTAGATATTAAATTCATTGCTAAATAAGTGATCCACCCTTCCCTATGATCTAACATTGGGCCTGTTTCACTTACTTATCAAAGACTTTGACCCATACCTAACTCAGAGTACAGCACAGAAAATTGGCTAGTATTGTTATCCTATATGCCTCACATATTGGCCTTTATGACCCAATATGTTTTTCTCTCATTGGATGAGAATTCATACTTCCACAAGCAGTTTGGTTGAGCATATTTAGCATTGATGCATTGACACAATATCATGTGTTTCACTGATTTACAGGCGGCACTGTAGTTTTTCAGATCAGAGTCTCTGCTGCATGCTGGAGACTACCTTTTTGAAAAAAATGGCTAGTATGAAAAGAAGATAACTTCTTAGTTTCCAACCTTTTTGAACAACTTCTGAGAAAACGTTCTTTAATCATTCCCGCTATTATGGGATGGCTGGTCCTTCCTCTTCTCCTTACAGCTAAGACATAACAAGGATACATTATCAAATTCTGACGCCTTCATTTCCTTGTTAAAAACCAAAGCACAAGTGGATGAGTGTTATAAGTAGGAGTTCTGTGAAAACCACCTCATATAGGTAACTAAAGGATATCAGCCATGAATTTCCTTTGACACCTCACTGCGGAGTTTGATTGATTGTTACTTATTTCAGCATAACACAAAATTAACATAGGCCTACATGTACATAGGCCTATGCAGCATGCATTTTCCACTAATTTTATTTCACTTCCTGATCAAATAAATGTTATTTTGGGTATGCTTTGAGAACTTGAAGAGTTATTTTTTGCATGCCAAGAAAATGAAATGTTAGTTGTTGTATTGATTATGATGCGCACGTCCCGGATCGCCGGGTTAGCTCTACCTAACTTTTGTTAGGGAGCAGCACATATATATTGTAAGGCTGTGAGTCTGGCACATTCTCCTATTCATTCAGGGATGTCCAGGGTCTTTCAGTTGCCCCAACACAGAACGTTGGATACAACCCTCCTCCACTTTTGCTAAGGTCCCATGGGCTCGGACCATGTTTTCGGTTTCTATTTCGGTTTCTCTTCTTGGTTTCTGTTTCGGTACTGGTTTCTTGGTTCGTGTCTATTTCGTCTTGTTCAAGTTGCGTTCCAGGAGCGGGGTTTGAACCCGCGTCCTCTCAAGCCAATGGATTCAAAGTCAACTGAGATAACCATTAGGCCACAGAGGAACACACTATACATCAAGAATTATTTTCCTGTGCAAGAATACTTGAATAAACTACAACAGTTCATTATATAATTTGCCGATAAAAAGTTTAATAGAGGATTAATATTGTTCTTTAACAGTGAACATATAGGTGGGAAAGAATCTTTCATGAACTGTATGTTTAGTTTGTTTACAAAGAAAAATCTCTTACAAACCTAAGACAAGATGACCTGAGTGAATCAGAGTGATACTTGGGCCTTCAAGACCCTTCAGTGCCAAAACATCCACTTGAGAAGGACCCAAGCTTGACCAGATTGAGCAGTAGGGTTGAATGACAAGGCCACCACAGAATACAGCTATAGCCACAAGTACCTCTTTAATATGACAACAAAAATGTCACCCACTTAACATACAGCCACTGAATAAGAACATACTTACTGTATCTTTAGAGGACCCTTCAGTAGCTTTTAAATGAAGAACATGGTCAGAATGTGTGGTCAATTTGACCACAACATGGCTCCACACTTTAGATTAGACTTGAGGTCCTTACAATATCATGAGGTCCTTGTCTGCCTTTCAGACCATGTCCTTGAAAACTTCCCATTGAAATTGTATAAATATGTTTGTCTGCCTATAAATGATCTGTCTGTGAAGTAAAGTTGTATTTTATTCACTTTTTATCCTAATTTTACACACTATAAATAAGCATGTAATTTGGTTGAGTTAAGAGAACGATATATATTATATTTTTTTCTTCGGGCTGCCACTTTGAAATTGAGAGACGATCTGCAAAGTTGATGTTACATGACGATACACTGTTCATAACATGTATAATTACTTATATCAAATTATTATTGATACATTATAATTATATAATTATTTCTTGGTTGTCACTAACATCTGTTAATTGATTGTCAGCTTTGTAATTGCTGCAAACTTCTATCCCATGAAGTAAATCTCATATTAAAAATTTAGACTATTCAGTTTAGATTTCAAGGTTCCGTGGTGTAACGCCTGCGATCCGAGTTCAAATCTCGGCGGGACCTAAGGACTCCTTTTCTTTTTTAAGAAGGTGGGAAATTATTGGAACCTCGAGGCAAAAGACTTGGCTTTCTTACCAGAAAAGCAGGTTTGTCCTTTGACGTTCCAAGATGCATTATTATTAATGAGACAAAATGCATTCTAGAACCCTGAAAATTGGCATTCAGTGACACAAAGTGCAAGAATTATACTTAACCATCAAATACACTCTATCCAATTAAAGATTTTCTTGCAATTTCAGGAACTGAGGATGATCGAAGCAGCATATATATATGATATATCACAGGAACGTTTAAGCATTCAAATGCTTGCAGCACTAACCAAGCTACCTTCGTAACGATCATTGAACACCTGTGTCTCACAATTCACAAACATTTTCACATGTTTTGAAGATCATGTTGGCTTTCTGAATACTGTTAACTATTAGTGCTAGATTAGTGGTGTAATTGTACAGGTTTCGTGGTGTAATGGTTAGCACTCTGGACTTTGAATCCAGCAATCTGAGTTCAAATCTCGGCGAGACCTTACTTTTCATTCTATGGAAAGAGTACAGCAGTCACCTCTGTCACTTGTGATAAACAGAAAATTAAATGGTACTTACAGTTTTCATTGTTTTTGACAGTGTTTCTTGTCAGTCTTCTATTTTAACCAGACATTCAGACGATGAGATGCCAAATTTGAAGACAGAGGTGCTAGATGGCTTGAAGCTGCCAAAACAATTTACCCCCTTATGGATTTTGATAAGGAATTGTGACAAACGTAAAATTGCACTTCGCTCCAGGCCAAGTGTGCTATTATTGCCTTCAAACTCTATTCAACCATCTTGCAAAAACGTAAAGTCATTAAGGTCCTGCCGAGATTTGAACTCGGATCGCAGGATTCAGATTCCTAAGTGCTAACCGTTACACCAGAGAACCTGATCAAGGGCTTGTAGCATGGGAACGCGTACAGATTCTGGCCACCACAGGGTGGAAAATAAAGTGTCCTGTAATATTCAACGTTAAACACCATTTCAAAGGGGACCATCCCAGGCACGAACCAGAGAAATTTCAGAGCTTAATACCTCCTATGTGATGAGATACGTATCTGCTCCCATTGTGAAGCACAATAACATGGGACATTTTCAGCAATTCGACCCACTCATGACACGGGCTTTACTTCTGGCCTACAATACAAAAATGCTTTTATTACCAGTGCTTGGCCTTGTGGCTATGTCTACTTCCCCAAAATTAGTAACTCTCCAAGGCAGGTTTCCATATTTGGCCAAATATGTGATGCCCGAAAATGGGACGTACGAAAAATGTGACGTATTTTGACAGAGACATTGAAAGAGCTTTTTGAAAACTTTTGCTAACGCTTGAACTTTTCAAAGTAATACCCTATTGTATGTTCCAGACAACAGTATACACTACCTCTTGACATGATAGAAAACTGTTTCTGTCAATTAGAAAAAGAAAGAGAGCGGGACGTACGAAAAACGTGACGTATTTTTTTGTGGATCATTATTGGACGTTTTATTAAATACATTCAAAGAACCAGTTAAGTACATAGGCTCAAAATATGCCCAGGTAGTACAACTACTAACATACCATAAACAGCTGCCTTGAACCATTGGTATGTCTCTGCTGTCGCGAGTTTTGTGACATCCAAGAATGTACCGTACACTCTCACACCGCATTATGGTCCACCGTTGGAAGTCCTGATGCTGCAGGATGACCATGTTGCACAACCATTTTCATCATAAAATATATGATTAAGTCGTATTGAAAAAACTTTCATGAAGCAGCTTTCTGGGTGTGGTTCGCAGCCATAAATTAAATTACCGTACTCTCTCACATTTGGCGGCAGTCAAGAAAGGCTATGGTGATGGAGTGATCTCCTGAGTGGATAGGTGTACTTGTGATATAATTCTGCTGTACACAACATGGCTATCTTAAAACAACATGCAAAATTCCTGACATGCAACCTATTTTGATCTGGTAACATACATATCACAGGTGATTTAAAAAGATTTTCCTTGATGTAATCAATGAAAGAATAAACAGTAAGAAATTTTGGCACCAAATATATGCAGCTGCTTCATTATTGCTTTTCCTCATGGACTGACATGTATTTCTGTTGTATTGTGAGTGTTTCCAAGTAGCTGGTACTGCTTAGAATTACTTTCCTGTCCCTTCTGTGACCCCCTTTCAGCGGCGTGTCCCTATAAAATGCTAAATTTCCCTGTTTTTTTACTCTAAAATTGCCTTGTGGGATCCACAAAACAATGGGACCCTTTACAAACTATATATCAAACTGTCGGTTGAAAAACAAGCTATCTCCTTGTGCAAGTTGCAACAATTAAGAATAAATATTCAAAAACATATAAGCTCTAGAAGCAAACCGAAAGTGAGTGTACACGTTCCCGTGCTACAAGCCCAAGTGCACTTCCTTTATATTTATGATTATCAGATTTACTAAAGCATGATTTTGTCAACGTGTAGCAATTATTAAGCTAAATATGTGCGATCAGTGTGCTATGCACAGATTTAAGTGACAACTTATCTTCCTAAAATTGTCTAATTACAGTGTCTTCCTTGTGACCTTAAGTAGCCAACCAAAGTGAAATGCATAAATACAGGATGAAAAGCCACAATCATCCATCTATCTATTTATCAATATAACATCCATACAAGTAACAACAACTCATCCTTAGTAACTGCTTCCACCTGCAGAGGGAGTGAGGATGAGCCGAGATGACACGGCTCTTCACCGGTGTGTCTGCCGAAGAGATAGCTGCTGCAGCAGGAGGTGGGGAGGGGGGAGGAAGATGAAGATGCTGCAGGAGGAGGCAAAGGGGGCAGGCGAAGATGCTCCTGCAGCTCATCTTCATTGGCTGTTGGATCTTTATGTCAATGAGATGCTCCTCCAATGAGAGTGATGGATTGTTTAGTTGGATTGTGAAGTTGCATAACAAAAGGCAGGTGAAGATGTTTTGGAAGTTGATTTTAAGTGAATTTAGCACCTTATCTTGGGCGAAAATTTCAATTTATAGCAATCTTCAAAAATGTGATGATAAATATTAGCAATTATTTTAAATGCAATTAATATGCTAAGAATGTCTGCAGGTGAGACAGGTGAATGGATGCTTCAGGTAGCAGTGGTGGGGGGAGGGGGAAAAGATGCAGAGGCCCTAGGTTGCTGTTCGTACTCAATTAGCCAATTTTAAAGGCTGATCCAGGGAGAAGTGTTTATTGGGTTTATATACTCCTCTTGAGCTTACAGATCTTACAGTCTCTCACTTTGATATCGAAAAAGAGTGGACTGTTGCACTGTGAAAATTTCACTTCGTGTGTCATCATACTGATGATTTGTCACGACCATATCAAATACTTTCAATGTTAATTTGATTTAAGGAGACTTATCCCGCTTGTTGGTGACAGCCAAACGAAAGGATTATACATCTGATTTTCACTCTAAAATCATTTATGACAAGTCAAATGGCCTTCTCTTGATCATGACTAATCAAAGAGCCTCTATGTTTACCATGTTGAAAGCAGAGAAGATGACTCTTCATCGGCTATCATGAGTCACAAAGCGTATTTTTCACTGTGAACTGGTCCTCATATTTTCTATATCAAAGTGACAGACTGTAATAGAGAAATGTCTAAACATCTTTATTAAATTTTTTATTTGTGCACTCCCCTATCTGATATTTTCTGGATATATGTTGCTGAGATACCACTCCAGTGTCTGTCTTGGACTACCAAGTTTTACTGACGCGCCTTTGAAAATAGGGGGCAGGGATTATGAGTTGTTTAACTTAACACGAAGTGAACTTTACACCTCACTTTGTATGCAAGTGAACAAATTTATTGAAATCTTAGAAAACATTATTTTAAAGTATGCATTGTTGTTGGAAATTGTTATGGAAATGACATACTTTCCAATGTGCATACTCCGTAAATAATACCAGCGTCTTCAGATGCGATAGCTGCTGCTAGAGAAGAAGGCAGGGGATGTGTGGGTTGGGGCCTTGTGGGGGGGGGGGGTGAAGATGCTGCAGGAGGGAGCAAAGGGGGCAGGCGAAGATGCTCTCGCAGCTCATCTTCATTGGCTCATGCATCTTTATGTCGATGAGATGCTCCACCAATGAGAGGAGTAGAAGCCCCACTGTATAGGCTGGGTAAAAAGTATAATATTGTTATAAAGGTTTGAAGTTTTTATAGGCCTAGAGAGAGCGTCGCACCTCACACGAAAAGAAGTTCATTTAACAAATTTGAAACATCCAAAGAAGTTGTCAATTCTTATCAATTAAATGTGTATTTTGAATGATGAGTTATTGATGACATGTCAAACATAAGTTTAGCTTGCAAGGTTGTTATATACATGCAATTGATTAAGCGACACTATTTGGAACCGATCAGGTAAGCGAGACATATTTGCAACTTTCTCACATTTGTGATGTGAGTAATAATGATGATTAAAAAAAAAGGCTTATCATTATTTTTTTTAACAGAGTAGTCAAACTATTTTCGATTCAAAAATTGCTATTTTCAGTATACCTTCCCAGCATGCACCTCTCGGAACCTCCATACTTCAAGTCACGTGATTGATGACCTATTTGCAACTTCTTCACATTTGTGTTGTGAGCAACAATGATAACAAAAACAAATCCCCCTCCAAAAAATAAGTTGTCTTGTTTTTTCAGCAAAGTAATAGAACTTTTTTCCTTCCAATAATTGTCAGCTTTCAGTATGCCCTTCCAATTTGCACCACATCTCATCTATTGGCGAAGCAAAGAGTCCATCTTTACATTATAAATCTCTCAGATGCCTTTTCCAATACGGCTCTCTGAGAAGACACAACCTGACGCCAACAGGAGGTACTGATTAGTGGGATAGTTCCTGGGAAGAAAACTTACTTACTCAAGAGGTAGAAGAGTCAAATGCCGCAAATCAAATGACAGACAAACAAAATGACAAAGTCATACAAGTTCATTCGTAAGGACTTTTAAAACTAACTGGTTCCGTGGTGTAACGGTTAGCACTCAGGACTCTGAATTCTGCGATCCGAGTTCAAATCTCGGCGGGACCTGTCTAACCTTTTCTGTTTTCAAAACCTGTCATTCCCAGAACTTTTTGCTGAAATAAATATGCGGCTTGTGGAGTGTTAGAGGTTCTTATGACATACTATATATCTAACCGTAGTCATCAGCACAATCTTACATGTTTTGCGATGTCAAGAGGTTTGTGTGAAAGCAGTTCAGATAGGAGTCACTTCTGTCGGTATCATTTGTTAGAGAATGTCTAAAAATAGCTATTACATGTGCATCCATATTAAACACTTGTGTCTCATAACTCAGGGAAGTTTTCACACTTCATACAAATCTTTGCAAAGGATATCATACTTATAATTGCTTTTATTTGCAACACTTGTACAGGTTTCGTGGTGTAATGGTTAGCACTCTGGACTTTGAATCCAGCAATCTGAGTTCAAATCTCGGCGAGACCTTAGTTTTAGCCCTCGAGCATCTGTATTTAACTTGTTTTGATCTATGCAAAGTGAAGATGTTCTGAAAACTGGACCAAGAAAAATTAAAAAAACTCCTGATCAGCTGTTGGTATTAATGTTTAGCTTCTTGCAACATCTTTACGTCTTCTTCTAACATCTTCTTTCTTCTTCAATTCTTTGTGACCTCTTGTTAAGACATTCTTTTAGTCATTCTCATACATCTTTTTCTGTGACTTTTACACATTCTCAGACATTCTTAGACATCTTTCTCTGTAAGACTCACACGTTCCAATCCGGCCGCATATTGTCTCACTCAATAACACCCTGTCGCTTTATGGCTCCATTGCCCTTTCTCACTTCCTCTCTCTCATTCTTCCTCTTGCTCTTTTCTCCTGCTCCTCACTCTCTTATTCTTGCCTCTTAATTTTTTCTCCCTCACTTTCTTCTCTTACCCTCTCGCTTTCCTCTCACTCACTCTGCTACTAAGGACACAACCATTGCTCTCACTCTGTCTCGCGACAAGCCACATTGGTTGCTTTCGCGACTCTGAGGCGCTATTGCTATCCTTCTGATCTAGGAGGCCTATCCGTCTGAGCTGTGACTATCCCTCTTGCAATTCAAGACGTCACGGCTATCCCCTCCGTCTATCCTTCAGGCGTCAGGCTGCTGCAGGCTTCGGCTCAAACGATATCCTTCGTGCAATCAGCGCTTGAAGGGGGTGGACACATTTCTCCGGGGCTCGCTGCCTTCCCTCTGATTGAAAGCATCCTTAAACTCATCATTGATGCGGGTCATCCCAGTCTCCCCTCGGCTGCTGTTTCAGCCAAGACAGATCTGCATCCTAATGAAGCCGATCCCAACACCTGCTGCAACCGGGGTGGAACTTACAGCTGCTGAAGCTTGATGCTATGCCATTGGTGATATACTACTGATGTTGCTATGTCCTTGGAGATGCTGTTATGTCCTTGGGGATCCTTTGAGATGATGATGTGTCCTTGCAGATGCTGTTGTGTCCTTATATGATGGTGCTGTGTCCTTGGAGATGCTTCTGTGTCCTTGGGGGTGCTGCTGTGTCCTTTGAGATGATTGTGTCCTTATGATGCTGTTGTGTTGTGTCCTTGGCCTTGGGGATGTTGTTGTGTCTTTTTATTGTGTCCTTGCTGATGGGTCCTTGGAGATGCCATGTCTTTGTTGTTACATACATGTCCTTGCTGATTTGTCCTTGGAGATGCTGTTGTGTCCTTTGCTATTGGTGATAAACCACTGATGTTGATGTGTCCTTGGTGATGCTGTCTTTGTTGATGTTGCCATGATAGTAGAATGATATGTATGCCATTAATCACATTTCTTATCTTATCTTATGTTATCTTATTATCTCATCTTATCTAATCTCACCTCACTTATCTTATCTTGTCTTATCTTATTTTTGGGTTTTTTTCCAAGCCCTAAAAAGTGATCATAAAATGCATTAATATGGAAGCTGCTCCAGGCGATCCCCATGAGAGCTTTTGAGCTTTGACACTCCGCTATTCTGACACACGTCGCTTGCCTGACACAGCTCATCTGACACACTGCTCACATGACATGCCACTATTTTTGGATTTTTTTTGTGATGGATGTTCGTCATTCTCTTCTCGCCCATGCCTGACCATTTTTATTGGCTCCTTTTGCCAGGCTTTCTACTATTAATCTTTTCCAATATTATCTCATCTTATTTATTCTTATCCTATAATATCTTTTCTCATCTCATCTCATCTGAATCTCATCTTAATATTATCTTATTTCACCTTATCTTATCTTATCTTATATAATCTTATCATAACTTTGCTCATCTTATTATATATCTCTCCTCATCTCATCTTACAACTCATCTAATTTATCTTATTTGGCCATCTCATCCTATCTAATCTTATCTCATCTCATCTGATTTCATCTCGTCTCATCTCATCTTATCTTATCCTATCTTATCTTATCTTAATAATCACAAACCCAAAGGCTCTTCTCAGAACAGTGCAGGACCATGTAGGTACAGATTCAGTGGATGGGGCAATTCTCCTCCACCCAAGATAAAATTTTAAATAATATTATTGTTACATACTAATTACATTATGGCTGCGTCGCGTCATGTCGAGGGTGATAGATTCCGCGACGCGATTACCTGATTGACCCCCAACTGCCCTACCGAAATGTTCTGGATCTGCCCGGGGCCGAGTGTAGGGCCATTCTTGTATCAGCAAGGGCACGTATACGCCTTGCGGTGGCAAGGGCCTGTACGAATTGCTGGCGGTGAGCAGCGAGCAGGGCGAATAGCCGCATGAAGATGAAGCCGAAGCGAGTCTGCTTGAGGGGTCTGCTGAGGCTGAGCTGTGTGTGTTCATTTGACATGCAGCTCACACTGAGATCTGACATGTTAATTGACAAAAATCCTGCATGATCACAGCTTAATGCTTCTCTCAGCCCCAGAACACAGAGACTAGACTAATGCATGGGGGTCTGTTGCAGCAGCTCACCAGCCTCCCTGCATCCTGATGATGGGGATGAGGGATGATGAAGATGAGGGAGCAGCCACAATGCTGCCACATGCTAATGGAATATGAAGAATGGGCAGCCGTGGCCAGTGGCGTATTTAGGGAGGCCGTAGGACTATGGCCATGGAAGAGAGGCAACGCTAATCAGAAGTTTGATTCTGTGAAGGGACTTCTTCCTGCTGCAATCTATTCTGGACAACTTGTTCTGTGACGTCACAGATATGCAGATCATGCTGTCATAGGTTGCTGGGGTGACGTCATCTGGTGTGAAGCCTGCACCAATCACAGAGCTGTATAATGTAAACAGGAAGCAGCTAGTGTACGAAATGACAATTCTTAGAGCCATGTTGCACCTTTGCTTAGTATATTATCTTACTGCAGTACCTTAAAGTGCATCGGATCTTCATGGCCGTAACCCCCAGCCCAAAATTAACATGGGGAAGATAAGAAAAGCCGCAAGGGTTGGCGTATTTATGAGCCCCTCCCACCGTTTCAAGATATACGCACCTGGCCATGGCCGGGGTGGGTAGAGTATGAGCAATGGGCAGTGGGGTAAGAAGAGTTGGTGGTGGGGGGGGGGGCGGTAGAGGGTTGGAAGCGTAAGTAGTAATTGGGGAGAATTTTGATGGATAAATTGAGCAAAAGTATGACTGATGTGGTCAAATTATCATTTGATGCGATGGATTCGTAATCGTTCCAATGGAATGGCTGAAAGACATCTTCAGAATTGAGATTTGAGAAACTGAAAATTATGCTAATGGCTCCTTGACACCATCATAGAGTTATGAATATCGTACAACACTCGAAATTTAGTCTAAGTAGAATCATTCAAACTTTTAACCAGCTCCACCTTTGACCCTACAACAAATTCATACTACAATATATTAAATGACTATAGGGTGGTTTTTGACCGGATCATGGCAGAAGGTACTGATCACACTTTGGGGTTCTTCATATCTTTTATTTTGTTTTTGTTTGTGGTGACTTCATCATTTGCTTCAGCCAAAGTGTAGTCTGATTTTCCGTTGAAGCACACCTTTAGATGTTGAAATATTAACAAACAGTCTGTCTGGAAATAATACTGTGTTCTTGAGCAAGTGCTGTCAGAAATTTTTGTCCCTAAATGTATTCACATTGTGACCACAGGGTTTAAAAGACAGGTCTCGCCGAGATTTGAACTCAGATTGCTGGATTCAAAGTCCAGAGTGCTAACCATTACACCACGAAACCGTTATGGGTGTTGCAAATAAAAGCAATTATAAGTTAGATATCATTTGCAAAGATCTGTATGAAGTGTGAAAACCTAACTGAGTAATGAGACACAAGTGTTCAACATGGATGCGCATGTAACAGCTATTTTTAGACCTTCCCAAACAAGTGATACGAACAGAAGCGACTCGTGTCTGAATCGGTTTCTTACAAGCTTCTTGACATAGCAATGTATGTTAAGATTGTGCTGACGAGTAAGGTTGATACAGTATGCTATTTAGCAAGTATATCTCACACTCAACAAGCAGCATATTCATTTCAACAAAGTGCTCAGGGAGCAAAACTCTCTAGTAATGACCATTATTGAAAAATAGAAAAGATTACTTAGGTCCCGCCGAGATTTGAACTCGGATCGCAGGATTCAGAGTCCTGAGTGCTAACCGTTACACCACGGAACCAGTTTTCTATTGCATTATGATTAAACTCATTTTGCGTTTGTCATTCTGTCTACCTTTCTGAAGACGTGCAGACCAGTTGAAGCACAAACTGCTTTACTGCAGCTGCGCAAATGATAAGGGAATACGAATCACCAAAATACACTAGACAGTGCGAAATTGTTTTGTTTTCTTAAAATACCTTTAAAAGTAACTTTAAGATGAAACCTACATTGTAGTCTGAACACTATTACCTACAGTATGCGTAGTGTAGGCTGTACCATTTTGTTGCAGAATTTGGCCAAAATGAATGTTAATTTTTGAACTATACATGAATGCAGATATCTACAGTTGGGCCAAGTTTGCTCAAAGTCCTGGTATAAACACTGTTGATGAAAGCAGGCCTCATCTTCAGGGTAAACATCTGGTTTTCCTTCAGGATTAATTAATTTTGAATGTATTTTCTGGTGACTGGACACTACACTAAATTTTTATACTGTTTTCGACCTTACTTTACTTTATTTATAAGTTTTGGTCAACTTGATCATCTTGTGATATTTGACTCATCTGCCACATGCACAGTAAGTTTTCTTCCCAGGAACTATCCCACTAATCAGTACTGCCTGTTGACGTCAGGTCTTGTCTTCTCAGAGCGGTATTGGAAAAGGCATCTAATAGATTTATAATGTAAAGATGGACTCTTTGCTTCGCCAATAGATGAGATGTAGTGCAAATTGGGAGGGCATACTGAAAGCTGACAATTATTGGAGGGAAAATAGTTTTATCACTTTGCTGAAAAAATAAGACAACTTTTTTTTGGGAGGGGGATATTTTTTTTGTCATCATTGTTGCTCACAACACAAATGTGAAGAAGTTGCAAATAGGTCATCAATCACGTGACTTGGAGGTTCCGCGAGGTGCATGCTGGGAAGGCGTCCACCTGGTGGTGGGTTCTGTAAACAGGCTTGGTGTTTTCTTGGAGGATAGGGTCAATAGTTAGTGACAGGCATGATGAAGCTGGGGTCAACAATGCTCAGACACAGGGCCCGATGCCATCCAGTTTCATCCAGTTTCGGCTCAACACTACACCAAGTCATGGGCGGACACGAAGGAGACACAGGAGCAGACACAAGATGGATAGAAAGATAGACAGAATATAGAGACTCGAGGAAGATGGATAGATGCATAGTATAGAGACTTACAGAAGAGGACAGGTAGGCAGACAGACAGAGGGATAGATAGATAAATAGATAAATAGATATATAGACAAAATGACAGATAGATAGAGAGATAAATAGATAGATAGATAGATAGATGATAGATAGACAGATAGATAGATAGATAGATAGATAGATGAATAGATAGACAGAAAGATGAATAGATAGATAGATAGATGGATAGATAGATAGATAGATAGATTTGATAGCTAGATCAAGCTGGGGTCAACAATGCTCAGACACAGGGACTGACACCAGCCAGTTTCGGCTCAACACTACACCGACTCATGGGCGGGCACAAAGGAGACACAGGAGCAGATACAAGATGGAAAGAAAGATAGATAGAAGGATAGAGACTCAAGGAAGATGGATAGATGGATAGACAGACTGAAAACTGTTTATAAGTAAATGGCCAATTGTGCAGCATACGTAATACGTACATAGCTCTTTCTTGTGAATTACATAAGTAAATTGGTTATTTTCACTTATGAAATACGTACGAACATTTACGTAGTAAAACATACGTAAATTTTCGTATGAATTTCATACGTGTTAAGTTGGTTTTTGGGCTATATCTCGACTTATTTGCCGATTTTTTTTTGGATAGGCCAATGCAAGGTCTAAACTTAAACCATTTGTGATAACCATATTGCACTACACCAGCAAATGTGCAGCGTACGAATTACGTACGTAAATTCTACGTACAAAACTCACAAAAAAGAGCCGATCCGTAGCACGTACGTACATTTTCGTATGAATTTCGTACGAATTCATAAAAATTTCACACAGGTACTTTTCAGTTACTTTTGCCATTTTAGTGGCAAAAAAGTAAATTTTGCAGTTTTGATTCTAGCAAGGTCAACTGCAAGAGGTCTAGTTATCACTCTTGGAAAATCTCAACTAATACTTTAGCAAGAATTGGGAATTTTTGGTATGACAACACTCAGTTTGAATATTTAAGCTTCTGTCCTGCTATAATTGACAATTTGAAATAAATCTAATAGAAAATTTTAAAAAAATCTATTGGGTTACAATGAATTTTATATCACTATCTTCATTTTTGATGGTTTATCTTGTAAAATTGGTGACAACAGGTGTGAATGCATGGAATTTGTTTATTGACTTTAGCATATTTACTCAAATTAATGACTCATAAACTTCCTATTAGTGTTTAGGGGCAATTGGTTTTTATTGACTCCTTGGGATAAATACTCACATAGAATTTCTGATCACCTGACTTAAGTGACTGCCCCACCTGGCAACACTGACCCGGCTAAGCTTGAGCCTATCTCAACAACTGTGTCTTACAGACCCCAAGACATCTGTTATCAAAGATTTGTTTACCTGACCTCCAGAAGTTCAGTAAGATGAAGCCACACAATAGAACAATCAACCAATCACCTTGTGCCATTGTCTCAAGCCATCTGGCGGAGTTATCAGGAGTTAAAAAGGTCAACACTTCACCAGGTGTAAAAATCCCGTTAGGGGGAGTTGTAGTCTTTGTTCTATTGTTTAAGTTTGGCAATAGCCCATTGTTCAGTAACTTAGATCATATTATGTGGATCATATTCAATAGGCTGTCACAAGCAGTGCAGATACTAGTATTTCACTACAATGTCAACATTTCTGAACACCTTTACCTGATCTGCGGTGGGGAGCAGTATTTTGAGGACACCTGAGAAATTTAAGGCCTGTAAAAACTCGAAAGATGGCTAGGCCTATTTCTTCAATCATTTCTTTAATTTAGGATCATCATATCATTTCCAATACGTGATCATTATTCATCTAAGTGTTTACTTTTAAAATATGTTCACTGCCCATTTACCTACTTTTGATGTGTCTTTAAACTATGAAGTTTTACTTTTGAAAGACAAGGATTTGGACATTTTGTTTTAGTGAAAGTTTTTGTAAGCAGTAAACTAACTTTGATTTGAAATGTTCTGTACTTTTAGATCAAAATCTAAGCTAAATTTCAAGTAAATGCATAATTTCACAGATTACATCATAACTGTTAAATAAAAAAAAAATCTAACAAAACATTCAGCAAAGATCATATAGATCAATTGAATAGTCATTTTGATTGTACAATGTTACACACAATAATCTGCATAACAGCTGTAACATGAGTGCATAGATTTGATTTAAAAATAATCAATACAGTGCAGTAGCTATCCGTACAAATAAGTTTACTCGACAATTATTGCACATTAATCTTTCATTGGCTTCTTTCCCATACACTAAGTTATATAATAATTGCTGTGCAACAAACAGCTGGTTCCGTGGTGTAACGGTTAGCACTCAGGACTCTGAATCCTGCAATCCGAGTTCAAATCTCGGCGGGACCTGTGTAATCTTTTCTCCTATCAAAACATTGCATTGTGACAGTGTTGTGGTAAAAATAAATCTGCAACTGGTCTAGCTATTTATAACACTCTGCATCCTATGCTATGAATCAATTCCTGCAGCTGACAGGAGTGTCCAATGGCTGAATGGTTATGACACTTGCCTGGTAATCACAAGGTCTTTAGTTCAAATCCAGGTCAGTAGACAGATCCTTCATTGATAATACAAGACGAGGGCGAGCTAGAAATTTCCTTGACATTAAAAAACATCCTCATCTTGAATTATCAAGGGAAATAAAGGGTTATCCTCCCATTTGTGAGAAACTTGAGGGTGTAATGGATGTGATTGAAATGCATTGTGTGCTGGTGTTTCTTTTTAGAAATGGTCATTGCTATGCTTCCTCTGTCCAAATCAGCTTATAATAGTGCATAGATACAGGACATAAAACTCCTCTCATCCACCTATCTTCATCTACCACTAAATAGTGTAAGTGGAACATATGGAATATGTAAAAATAATTTAGCAAATACTTGATGTGTTATGACAAATGCGCTGTAAGTCAGGCTTTCTTGGCAGTAAATTTGTTGCTACATAATTATTGGCAAAACAGCACTGTGCACATATATATATATTATGCTTACAGAGCTCTGTGGGTAGATACTTGGCTTACAATTCAGTAACATTTGAATGTTCTCCAACCCCATTTACTAACTGGTTCCGTGGTGTAACGGTTAGCACTCAGGACTCTGAATCCTGCAATCCGAGTTCAAATCTCGGCGGGACCTTGGTAGTGTTTTCTCTTAAAATTTCAAAACATTGCAATTGCAATGATGCGATAATACAAATGTACAACTCTTTGAAAGTTGGAGCTATTTATAGCACACTACATCTATGCTATGCGTCAATTCCAACGAGTGACAGTAGTGTCCAACGGCTGAATGGTTCTGACCCTTGACTTGTAATCACAAGGTCTTGAGTTCAATTCCCGGCCAGGATTACAGATTCTCCATATACAACGTTGGGTCTAAGGCCTTGCATATATCTTCATCTGCCAAGAAAAAGTGTTACTAAAGCAGAAGACAAAGAAAATGTGAAAAATCGCTTACAAAATATCTTGATTTATTATGACAAATGTTCCGTAAGTCAGCTCAGACTTTCTTGGTAAACTTGTTTGCAACATTATTATTGGCAAAAATAACTTCTTGCATACATACAGACACCAAATTATGGGTATATTATGTTTACAGCTATGGGTAGCTACTTGGCTTACAATTCAGTAACATTTTAATGTTCTTCATCATGCAACTTGTTCTGTGGTGTAACGGTTAGCACTCAGGACTCTGAAACCTGCGATCCGAGTTCAAATCTCGGCAGGACCTAAGTAATCTTTTCTCCTTTCAAAACATTGTATTGTGACAGTATTGCGGTAAAAAAAATTATGTCTTCCACCATTCGAAAACCTCTACCAGCCAATCACAAGCTTGTATTTCACTGTGATAAATCCCATATTCTTTTATCCACTCATGGTCTCATGTTTGACTGTTTGAGTGTTTGTCTCATTGTGTAAGCCAGTTATTCACCATGGGATCGGATATGTGTGTTTATCAAACCTCGGGCTGAAGCCATCGTTCTATAAATCACACATCACCCTCTCACGGTGAATAACCTATTCTTATTGCATGTTGTTGTGATCTGAAAGCTGTTGCAAAATCAGAGAAGATGTTTGGAAATACATGTAGAAATAAGTCAACATATGCAAAGGCAGACACACTTTCTACCTTTGCCAGCTGGTTGGCCTTTCAGAGCAAATTTTAAGACGTCTTATTGCAAGTAATTGTGACTTCACATACAGGTTTCGTGGTGTAATGGTTAGCACTCTGGACTTTGAATCCAGCAATCTGAGTTCAAATCTCGGCGAGACCTTACTTTTGAATCTGTAGAGGAAAATCAAAATTTTAAAAATGGAGTGACGTGATGATTGTACTTGCGCATCTTGAATTATAACCTCAATGCTGCCTTAGTCTTAGGTTATTCATCTAGGGAGACAATGTGATTTATCCAGTTAGGGCTTTAGTCCGAGCTGTGATAAACACATATTGCTGATCCCATCCATAGTGAATAACCCGCTTTTAGCGCGAGACAAACATTCAAACACGTTTACAAATATGAGAGAATAAGTCAACAACAAAGAAAGCAGATTTGATGAAGTCATCACTCTGTCTGGCTTGCGATTGGCTAACAGAGGTGTCAAATGGTATAAGTAATTCTAATCTTTAACAGTTTTTGCAAAAACACTATAAAATCACACGTCGATCTATCATTGTACTGTTGCCTTTGAGATCCCGACTGTCGCAGAGAAAGTTTGAGGATATCATTTATGATGTTATGACTTGTAAGTCTCATCTAATCAAATTTCTGCTCATTGCAAAACATTGGCAAGAACAAGTTAGTTGTACACTCTAACTTTAATGTGTAAAAGCATATATGTTGTGCATATACTTGATGTTCATTAGCTACTTATACTTGATGTTCATTAGCTACTTGGCTTATATACCAACTCACAATTGAGCGTTACAGTTTACAACTGGTTCCGTGGTGTAAAGATTAGCACTCAGGACTCTGAATCCTGCGATCCGAGTTCAAATCTCAGCGGGACCTAAGTAACATTTTTTTCATTTCGAATCTTGTAGTGAAAATAAATGTACAGCTGGTCGAGTGAGAGAACTATTTATAGCACACAGCATCCTGTGCTATGAATCAATTCCTGCTGCTGACAGGAGAGTCCAATGGCTAAATGGTTATAACACTGGCTTGATAATCACAAGGTCTCAAGTTCAAATCCTGGCCATGATTTGAGATTCATCCTTGATCCTTGAATGTTCGTAGTGACAAGCCAGGAGATGTAGTTGTTCTGAATCTGAAAGTTCTGCATTCCTACCAACATGAGCAACTATTGGGTTTGATAAATGCCTGTATAATATTGGTAATACAAATTGTATCATGTAAATAAATTGTAAGTAGTCTGCTGTGTCCTGTCACTAATCATGTAGGTTTCTTTGCTTTGTGTAATGGTAGGTACACCAGACTGATTAGCTGCAAAGACATAAAACAGCTGCAATAGTAAAGTCATACTTTCTCACCATGTGTGCCTTCAAAGCAAAGAATTAGATGTCTTATTTGCAAGTTGTTGCGATCTGAGAGCTGTTACAAAATAAGAGAAGATATTTGGAGATAGATATAAGTCAACATACGCAAAGGCAGTCACACTTTCTCACCTTTGTGAGCTGGTTAGCTATTCAGAGCTGATATAAAGATGTCTAATTGCAATAACTGCGAGTATACGTACAGGTTTCGTGGTGTAATGGTTAGCACTCTGGACTTTGAATCCAGCAATCTGAGTTCAAATCTCGGCGAGACCTTACTTTTGAATCTGTAGAGGAAACTCGAAAATTGATGAGGTGTGGCTTAATGATTGTGCTCAATTCCACCTATGTTTAAGGTTATTCATCTTAGGAGAGGCCATGTGATTTATCCAGTTAGGGTTTCAGTCCGAGCTGTGATAAACACCTATTGCTGATCCCATGCATGGTGACCAACTAGCTTGTAGACAAACATTTAAACAATGTGATTACTCTGTCTGGCTTGTGATTGGCTAACATAGGTGTCAAATGGTATAAGTAATTCTAATCTTTAACAGTTTTTGCAAAAACACTATAAAATCACACGTCGATCTATCATTGTACTGTTGCCTTTGAGATCCTGACTGTCTCAGAGAAAGTTTGAGGATATCATTTATGATGTTATGACTTGTAAGTCCCGTCTACTCAACTTTTCTTGGCAAAACGAACTCCTGCTCATTGCAAAACATTGGCAATAACAAGTCAGTTGTACACTCTAAGATGAATGTAAAAGCATATGTTATGCAAATATGTGATGTTTATTTGTAGCCACTTTGCTTATATACCAACTCACAATTGCGTGTTGCAGGTTACCAACTGGTTCCGTGGTGTAACGGTTAGCACTCAGGACTCTGAATCCTGCGATCCGAGTTCAAATCTCGGCGGGACCTAAGTAACATATTTTTCCTTTCGAATGTTGTGGTGAAAATAAATGTTCAACTGGTTGAGTGAGAGAACTATTTATAGCACACAGCAACCTGTGCTATGAATCAATTCCTGCTGCTGACAGGAGTGTCCAATGGCTGAATGGTTATGACACTCGCTTGGTAATCACAAGGTCTCGAGTTCAAATCCTGGCCACGATTTGAGATTCTTCCTTGTTGATAGTTCGTAGTGACAGGCCAGGAATATCTGAGATGCACAGCATAGTTGTTCTGAATCTGAAAGTTCTGAATTCCTCCCAACATCAGCAACTATTGGGTTTGACTATTGGGTTTGATAAATGCCTGTACAATATTGGTAATAAAAATTGTATCATGTAAATAAATTGTAAGTAGTCTGCTGTGTCCTGTCACTGATCATGTAGGTTTCTTTGCTTTGTGTAATGGTAGGTACTGTACACCAGACAGATTGGCTGCAAAGACTTAAACAACTGCAATAGTAAAGTCATACTTTCTCACCATGTGTGCCATCAAAGCAAAGAATAAGATGTCTTATACCATTCGACACCTCTGTCAGCCAATCACATAACAGTATTACAGGGGAATAATTCCCATATTCTTTGTTGTCCAGTTATCCTCTCATGTTTGAGTGTTTGAGTGTTTGTCTCACGGTATAAGCCGGTTATTCACCATGGGATCAGGAATATGTGTTTATCACACCTCAGCCTAAAGGCCTCGGTTGATAAATCACATATTCCCTCTCCCGTGGTGAATAACCTTTACTTGTTTGCAAGTTGTTGCGATCTGAGAGCTGTTGCAAAATTAAAGAAGATGTTCGAATATTGATATAAGTCAACACAAACAAAGGCAGTAACACTTTCTCACCTCTATCGGCTTGTTGGCCGTTCAGAGCAAAATGTAAAGATGTCTAATTGCAAATAATTGTGAGTGTACAATCTACATGCAGGTTTCGTGGTGTAATGGTTAGCTCTCTGGACTTTGAATCCAGCAATCTGAGTTCAAATCTCGGCGAGACCTTACTTTTGAATCTGTAGAGGAAAATCAAAATTTTAAAAATGGAGTGACGTGATGATTGTGCTTGACCATCTTGAATTATAACCTCGATGCTGCCTTAGTTTTAGGTCATTCATATAGGGAGAGGTGATATATCCAGTGAGGGCTTTAGTCCAAGCTGTGATAAACACATATTGCTGATCCCATGCATAGTGAATAACTGGCTTGTAGCACGAGACAAACATTCAAACTATATGTGTATAATCTTGAGACATGCAGGTTTCGTGAGACAAGGTTTTTGTCTACATTCAAACAATGTCATGTAAATATGAGAGAATTAGTGGAGAACAAAGAAAGCAAATTTTATGAAGTGATTACTCTGTCTGGCTTGTGATTGGCTAACAGAGGTGTCAAATTATGGTATAAGTAATTCTAATCTTTAACAATTTGCAAAAACACGATAAAATCGCACGTCGATCTATCATTGTACTGTTGCCTTTGAGATCCTGACTGTCGCAGAGAAAGTTTGAGGATATCATTTATGATGTTATGACTTGTAAGTCTCATCTACTCAACTCTTCTTGGCACAACCAACTTCTGCTCATTGCAAAACATTGGTCAGTTGTACACTCTAACATGAATGTAAAACAGTAAAAGCATTATGTTATGCAAATGTATATGTGATATTTATTTGTACCTATTTGGCTTATATACCAACTCACAATTGATCGTTGCAGGTCACCAACTGGTTCCGTGGTGTAACGGTTAGCACTCAGGACTCTGAATCCTGCGATCCGAGTTCAAATCTCGGCGGGACCTTAGTTTTCTTTTCTGTTTTAACTTAGCTTTTCAAAACAATGCATTTGGCTTTTTCGTCAGTCAGATCCTGGCTGAAGGGAGAATCGAAAATGAGTTGTCTAACTGACAGGTTACCATATAAATCATACACTTTTTAATATGTAATTATTTTTTTTAAAGTAGTGATTATGGCCAAGATATACTATATCATGACTTGTTTATGCACTGTTTGTTGAATGCTGTAGGGTGTTAGGATGCAGTTAACACCTGGTTTTTCTCGGCATCTATATGGAATTGTCTTCGGATATCCGCATCTTATGTGATTCATTATTGAAGTCACCTATGCTCCAGTAATAGGGTGGTCCACATTCCAATGGGAAAAATCAAATCTCCTAAAACCCCCAATTTGAAAGTGGAAATTGATGACCACCTGAGTAAAACATACTCATGCAAAATTTCAACCAAATCGGTTAATATTTATAGGTGGCACAAAGCCCTAGAAGTTTATAATGTAATTCCTCATTCACGCAACTAAGAAATTGGTCCATTTCCCAGATCTTTCTCAGAAGTGGATATTTTTTCCTGATTTTTTAGTACATGATGAAATTGGCATGGCAAAGGAATATCTGGGGGTAATATTTTATTTATTGTTCATAGTAAGTGAAATATTTGCCTGTTTTTTATGAAAAAATTCTTGATAATTAACCTATGTAAATCTATGCTGACCTGCTACGAAGCTTTATAAGTCAGACAGAATATCAGGACAGCATGGGGCATCCTGTACATACTAAGAAAAACGATACTTGATCAAAACAGTACGCTGTTATAACAAGATTTGCAAATACCGATGATTTTGAGGTCTGCCGATGGGCAATCCCATGTTAAACTTCAACGGCTTTGTGCCACCTCTAAATATCAATTGATTTTGCTGAAATGTTTACACAGTACCTTTTATCCATATGACATCACAATTCAAGATTGAAATCAGAGAAATTCAAAAGAACGTGTTTTTGGACCACCCTACTCCAGTAAAAAAAAAGATTTCTTAACATTATCAATCAGAATTTTGACCGAAGCGTCTTAATTTTCATGTTTGCATGCTGAAATAAGTTAATTACACTAAAAGTCCCCGTACAGTGAACCTACGATTAACCGTAAGTGGAGAAACATCAGATTGCCAATGATACCATTTCAATAATGACTCCTAAGTGATCTGAAAGCTGTTGCAAGATGAGTGAAGATGGCTAAAAATAGATAAAAGTCAACACACACAAAGGCAGTCACACTTTCTCACCTTTATTTGCTTGTAAGCCATTCAGAGCAAAATGTACAGATGTCTGATTGCAAATAATTGTGACTGTACATACAGGTTTCGTGGTGTAATGGTTAGCACTCTGGACTTTGAATCCAGCAATCTGAGTTCAAATCTCGGCGAGACCTTACTTTTCTTATTGGCCCTTGTCTGTCTGTCTGTCTGTCTGTCTGTCATCACTCATCTTTCTCCTCCTCGCTGTAGTTGTCGTTTTCCTCCTCCTTCCTCTTCTCCTGCTCCTATTTTCTGCTCCTCCTTGTCCTCTTGCTACTCATCTTCCTCATCTTGATTGTCATCCTCCTCCTCCTCCTCCGCCTCATCCTCCTTCTCCTCTTCCTGACTTTCTCCTCGCCATCCGCTACTCTACTTTTCCTCCAGTCTTCTATTTCTCCTTGTCCTCCTCCTGCTCCTCATTTCTTCTCCTCCTCGCCCTCCTCCTTCTCGTCCCACTCCTCATCCTCCTCTTCCTACTCTTCGTCCGCCTCTTCCTCTTGACATCTTCCTCCTCCTCTGTTTCATGCTCTACTCTATACTCAGCTCTGATGGAATTCCTCGCACGGCTAAACTTGACCCTCTCTGCCAAACAGCTGACCATTTCAGCAGTTCTCCCTCTCCTTCTCCACCTCCTCCTTCTCCTCCTCCTTCTCCTCCTCCTTCTCCCATGCTCCTCATCGTCGACTTATAACCTTCTCAACATTTGCTACTCCTTCTCCTCTTTCTCTGCATGCTCTTCCTTCAAAACCTCTTCCATCCTTCCCTTCTCTTCCTTCTCCTCACTCTTTCCTTCCTCATCCTCCTCATCCTCTTCCTCCGCATCCTCCTCCTTGTCCTCCCTTTCCTCTTGCTGTTTTCCTGCTTCCATCACCCTCTGCTGACTGCTCTACTCTATACTCTGCTGAGTCTGCTCTGATGGAATTCCTCTCACGGCTAAACTTGACCCTGTCTGCCGAACAGCTGACCCTTTCAGCGGTGAAATTGACCCGTCCATGCAGAGAATTCACCTGCCTCACTCTGCCTAATGTAAAATTAATAACTCTGCTATTGATATGCTCCATTTCAAGACACTGCAAAAAGCCAGGGCAGCTTTACATGCTCAGTGGCTGACTTTAGAGATGCTCAGTGGCAGAAGCTGCTCATGTTTACAATTCAAAGCATCAAAGGAATTCAAAAGAGCAGTGTCTCCAGATATATTCTGGACATCTGCAAAAAACATTGTATGGAAAGGTTGTATCAAAAGTATAAAACAATATCAAAACGAACCGCCATATTTGCTGAGTGTGAGATTTCAATATTTGACTCAAAGTATCAAAGGAATTCAACAGAGCATTGCAGTGTCTCCAGATATATTCTCTACATCTGCAGAAGCAACAACATAAGTATGGTAAGAGGTTACAACAGCTACAACATCAGATTAAACAGTAAGCACCAGCCATTTCTTCCTGAGACTTTTTCAGTGTGTGTGAGATTTCAACATTTGACTCAAAGCATCAAAGGCATTGGAGAGAGCAGTGCCGATAGACATCTTCTGGACATTTGCAATAGCAACAATATTGTTATGGTAAGAGATTGTATCAAAAGTAGCAACGAGTCCACTTACACCATTATCAAAACAAACATTATCAGAAGTGAAGTTATTTTTTACTTTTTCAGTGTGTGTAAGTTTTTCTGACCTGAATTACTTTCAATAAGGTCATTTCACTTATATTTTCTCTTCGTTCACCTTTCTTTCTCTAAACTCCTTTCAGAGGCTTAAACAAATACCTGTATGAAATAAACACATTTTCACTATTGGAGTAATGAGCTGCAACAGTATGAAATCAAAATTGTGTGTATTACTTTTTGGATGGTACTGTGGCATAAAAAGTAAGGTCTCGCCGAGATTTGAACTCAGATTGCTGGATTCAAAGTCCACAGTGCTAACCATTACACCACGAAACCTGTATATAAATTATGAAGTAGAAAATCTTCACACATTTGCTTCAAATAGCTTGTAAAGCTTTTGTGAGAAACTGAGACTTCATTTACAGTAGTATTCATGATAGACCAGTATCTATTTTTAACTGATTTATATCATTATCCAGTAACTTACAGGTATATGAGTCGATATCAAAACACCACACATATCAGCAATAAATTTTGTTGTTTCTCAATAATTACACATATATTCGTATTGTATGTTAATTTGGATCCAATTCGCCTTCGAGAAACTTCTCATACGCATGACAAAAGTTCATTTTCTGGTACAAATGTAGGAAGATGATGCAGACACAACTTTGGACAAGTACCGTACCATTTTCAAGAACATCAGACTTTGGTCTGAAACACTTTAGGATGTAACTGATGTAACTCAAATCCATTAATATACCGCTTAATCTTGACAATACAGACATTTGCCATTTAAAAAAAAATCCAAATTTCCCAGCATCAGATCTCCAATAGATCAGACAGATGGCACGGATGACTCAATACTTGTCCTGTTTTACCTGTAAGCAATTTGCAACATAAGAGCATAGTCCAAAGTCCAAACCTCCTCCTCTCATCCTGAACAGGACTTGGACTTTGTGCATCCATCCTGGAGCATCCACATCACATGAAGATGCTGTTGCCATGACGATTGATGATGCCCTATCTCCATACAGTCGCGACTCCGTCTAGCGGACTCTTGAGATAGCGGAGATTGTTCGAAGGATTGGTGTCAATCAGTCAATCACTGTTTTCAATGTTTTGATATAATTTGTCATAAGAAATTATTGAACATTCCTATCATTGTGCAAAGAAATACACTATTTTTCTATAGTGCCTCACTGTCAGTCAGCAGCCACAGCTGCACAGTGTCCTGAAGCCGCATTGTCAGAACTGTCAAGTCAGCATGACATTGTTTGTTCTCGGTGACATTGATCGAACTTCATCGAAGCTTATTATTCTGTCTACATGATCAGAGGCAGATATCATGATGTGACCAAAAGGTTGTGAGTTAACGAAATGCGTCATTTCCGGTGTTGGTTAGTGGATCTTCAAGCTGCCTTAGGACGGGCACTGAGACTGTCCAAGTCTGAAGTTTCACATTGAGGACATTCAGCGAAATAAATGTAGTATACCAGTACCCATGCAGACGTGTTGTTTGCTGGTCCAGTCCGAAACACTTGTCGTGACTGTCCCCAGCACCGCAGTCCCCACATAAGGTAACTAGACCTTTACAGTGGACATTGCTGGAATTCATATTCTTAAGTTAAATTTTTTTTACACTATCTCTTCAAAAATGTGTTCCATATTTTAAAACCAAGACTGTAAGTTATGCGAGGAAGAACGTGGGTTTAAGCGGTATATAGTCTACCGAGAGGAGCAGCGACTGCGACTGTCCGCAACACCGCAGTCCGTCTGTAGGGACACAGGAGCAGCTGGATGATCCCAGAGATTAATAGAGGACCATCAAGTTCTGGACAAACAGAGCCAGCTACCTGTGGATGAGTTAGATAAGGAAGATAAGATAGGGAGCTGTCCTGGCCTGTCACCTGAGTATCAAATGTGATATCATTCCTGTCAGGGCAACATGTGGGTAAGTTGGACCATGTGGACTTGTGCTGTTTTGTGGACATTGTGGACATATTGGAGTGGAATGGGGGAGTCCAAGTGCATCATCAATTTCATCATCAATTTCATCATCATAGATTGGGATTCCCTTTGTCCTTGTTTTGGTGGCAAATTATGAGTCAGAAAGTTTTGCTGAAGGTCTTGGATCGTATACATATAAATACATGATCAACTAATAAAAATAACGAAAGCAGAACTTCGCCATCTGGATGAACTTCTTCATGACTTGTGACTTTCGTAACATATCTTGGAATACTGGTAACGAAAAATGATGATATCTTGACTCAGATGCATGCGTATTATTTTGTGAATGATTGTTATTCTGGAAACTTCAAGAAGGTGATCTTGTAATTTGCCGTTTTGTATTGCAGTACCTACTGAAATAAAAATTGTAAAAAATTGCAACTATCTTGAGGTAGGAAGGTCTATGTAGGTTTGGTAAATGAACTATTTCTTTTGTAGTTTTGTGAATATTACCAACCAGGTAACTTATCTTGGTGATAGAACTTTATTATTTGAAACTGACTTGTCAATTATTTTACGACATCATGTTTTAGGAGGATGATTGGACTTTTTCCCAGGAGCTGTGATGCAAATGAAACAGTGCTCATGATGTCAGCAGTGATGTATATTTTGACGTTGCAGTTTTGATATGACGCTGTGGAAAGCAACAAAATAACTATGATGGAGTATAAATATAATCCGATATATATACTTTAAGGGTCATGATGTCAGAGATTGCAACACATTATGATTATAGTATTACCTAGAACGTCATTTTGTATTTGTTGTTTTCTCTTTGTAGCATGAGAGTCAACAAGATCGCTGAGTCGCTGACGTCACAGCTGCTGAGGAAAGGTCCAATAAGATCCTATAAAACATGATGTCGTACAAGGATGTTCCAAATAAGTAACACAAAGATAAGAAATTACCCAGTTTTCATATCAAAATTGTAGCGTCAGAGGTCTGAAAGACATGATGTCATCGATTTTTGTTGAGAGGGAGTCTACTGATTTGATCTACGTAATCTTAACCACCACTAAAATAAACATCACAATCTCTTCCCCTAAACCATAATGACATACAAGATATGTACCATTTTAGTAACACAATAATAACAAATTATCTCATCGTCAGGTAAAAATGGTGGTGTCAGATGTCTCGAAAGCATGATGTCACCGACTTTTGCTGACGAGAGGTTTTCTCATTCCACATAATCTTAACAACCATAACAACAACCATATTACAATAAAAAAACACAATCTCCTCTGAATCCGAGAGATAGCCAACGATTTTGGCATTATCATTTTGACAGGTAGAAACAAAAGCAATCACGACCGATCTTTAATACGACGCCCGGACGCCCAACGAGCTTCGATTATCTATACGGGGCAATAAAAAGGAAACAATGCCTGAGATACCTCAGTTTTGCTGTAAGATATAGATTAGATAAGAAGGCATCAACACTCATCTGGGCTGCTGCTGTGCTCTGCAATCAAGCATCTATCAAAGGCAACAGACAGTGGAGACAAATATTAGTCAAAAGTTAGTCAAACATTAGTCAGAAATTAGTCAAACACCAGTCTTAGACATGAAAGCATTATTCATCATACCTGAATGATGTTTTTGCATTATTAGTGGATGTAAATAGTTTTATGAGTTCTTGGATCAGATATAAGATTTTTTCCAGATCACCCCCTCAGCCTTCCTTCCCATCAGAAGTTCAAGAACCAGGATGTGTTTTTGAAAGCAATATTCAAAACCTTCTATTTCTTGAAGTCCTTTGCCTTCGGTGCCATATTATTCGATTCCTTGAATTTCTTTCAGTGTCTTTTCATTTCGAATTCTTCAGTGTCCTTTTTTATTTTATTTTCCTCCCTTGCCATTTTATCAGTTCTTCTAGTAACTGAAATGTTTTACTTCCATTAGGGTTTTTTTCCCACTCCCAGTCCATTAAAATTAATTCTATCTTTTTCAGAAATATATTTGTGGACATCTTTCTATGTTCACCCAACCCTCATCCCTCCTCTATTTTGTCTTTTCCATGCCATTGATGACGTCATGTGTCTCCAGTCTGACCTTGACACTTGACCTTGACACGTGACCTTGGCATTTGACCTTGACCTTGAGCAGCTGCAGAATTCTTGAAGGGCAAATCCCAAGACAAATCCCAAGACAAATCCAGAATAAATCCAGGTCAATCCATGGACAAATCCGATGATGCAATCCTATCCCATGATGCAATCTGGAAAAGGTCTTTGATCCAACGGATCAGTTGAGGTCATTTTTTGTCCTTCATGAATCTTTAATTAGAAAATCAAAAGGGTTTAGAAGACAACCAATAAAAGATGGCTGAGAAAGTGGAGAAGAGAGCAAGAGAGTGAAGATGAATAAGGGGGAAATGCCATCTGATTATATGAGACATGTCAAATCGTTACAGGTGATTTCATTGGTACGCGATTCTTAGGTTCTAGACCCACCAAATACATGCCATTTTCAGTTAATCTGATTGGTTTAGAAAGAGCAGAACGTCACACATTTGATTTATCAAACGTAGTAAATGCTGGTTTAGCATTGATTTCTCACAGCCAAGTGTAAATGAGAAGAATCGCATGGTAATGAAATCACCTGTAACATAAGATGGATAATGTGTGCTTCGATAATATACGTTATACGACAATAATTATGAAATGTCTCCTTAACACAATTTTTTGCGGTGGGACTTCTGCAGTATAATGATATACATACTTCGTAATTTAGATAGAAATCAATGTTTATTTGCTTCATTTCTTTGTGTTATGGTTCTACAGTAAATGCACTGAAAAAAAAGGTTTGTGTAAAACACAAATGAACGTTAGCTGGTGTCTGTCCAAAATTTTGTGTAAATTCAGACGATATGTATGTGTATTTTTGACATTTCATTGATCAAATCACACAAAAAATTGATCAAGATTGACAAATAATTGTCAAAAATACACATACCTTTTGTCTGAATTTACACAAAATTTTGGACGGACACCAGCTGACGTTCATTTTGTCTGTGTCACACAAAACTTTTTTTCAGTGGGGAGGAGTTCAATGCACTCCCCTTCTTTTCATATAATTTCGGTTGTACGTAGGAGCATGTCCGATGTCCATTTCAAGCGCAGCAATCGCATCTCGGTGATCACTTATCTTGGGTTATGTGGCAATCCCATAATTTCTTAATTCCATTATACCCATGGTTACCCCGTGGTAATACCCATGGTGCATTGCGAGCAGATGTCCCATGATGCAATTCTTTGTGGCGGGTATCATGGGACTCCTTTTCTTCTCGTGCGGCGTCCAATCTTTTTTCCTTTCTTTTTATCAATTGAGCCTCTTTTTCATCCCCGAGTAAAGGCTGAATCTTGAAGCTGCTGTCTGTAATTGGGTCATGGAGGGCAGTGCTGGAGCTGTCCTGCTACAAAGACCACGTGATTGATGACGTAATCAGCTCCAATATCACGTGATCTCTCCTCAATAATGAATTAAGGGTTAGGAGGGTGAGGGCCTGGTGAGGAGGGGAGGTTAGGCCTGGGAGGCTGCGTGTTGTCACCAAAATGTCCACCCATAACCTTCCTGGACCAACTGCATTATGTTGGGGCTGCAATTGGTGTTTGGGTGTGAGCAAGGAAGATGAGGTGATGGGAGGGGGGCAGGGGGGGGGATGAGAGTGAGGCTGGGGGGGGGGTGGAGAGGAGCCATGGAAAAGACAGGTTATCTTCAGAACCACAGCAATGCATCTGAATTGTGTTAACCCTGTCTGGATGCATATTTGCCAATAACACAGCATAATTTGAAAGTTTGTGGTAAACTTAATGGTGGTAAAAGACCACAACACTTTCAGTAATCATTGACCTGCTCCTTCTATACTCCACCTCCTTCTTCTTGTGTGCCTTATACTCCCTGTCCTCCTGACCCTCCTCATCCCAAAGATTCCTCCGTATTTTTCTCATCTTCCTCGTCCTCTTTGTCCTCATTCTCCTCGTTGTCCCCGTACTCCTTGTTCTCTTCTTGGTCCGCGTTCTCCTCTCTCTTTTGCTGCAGCTCCTTCAACTCCTGTCGCCAATACTCCTCCTTCTTCTGTTAACCCATTTTCTCTTTCTTCTTCTGTTTCTGCACCTATACTTCTCCTTATCCTTGACATTAGTTGACAAACTCATTATTATTTTTCTCGACATCCTCCTCTTCCTCGTTGTCCTCGTCGTCCTCGTCCTCCTTCCCACTGTCCCCACCTTCCTTAATCTCCCCTTCTCTCCTCTCCTCCATCAAAATCTATTAACTCTAAGATACTCTCTTGTTACCTTGCTGCATGATCACTACTTGCCCCATCTTCACCCCATCCTTCCCCCTCACACCTTTCTTGCCCCCACCCTTTAATATTTTATGTTTTATAATCTCACCAATAAATCTTGGGGATTCCTGCCTATTCAGTCTTAACATGAGTTCTTCCTGCTACACAAATTGTTGTGTCATCCTGAAGATTCTAGGCTCTAAAGAAATCACTTTGCTCCTTTTGTGGTGTGAGTCCTTTTGGCAGTTTTACAATAAGATACTGCAAGACTCTTTGTACCAAAGTCATGATGAGATTTTAAAGTATTTTACCATAAAGCAGTCTTTAGATAACAAATGTGGTTAAATACAGACAGTGGGTTATAGTTCAATGTGACGGATGCTCTTCATCATAAAATTTAGTATGGAGAACATCTTTTCGACTATTGGGTTGCATGTGATTGTAAATGCAATTTGGTAGGTACAGTGTAGGCTGTAAGCTGGCAAGGTCAAAACTCGTCCATGCTTTCACAAAACTGGAAAAGACTGAAAATATGACACACTCGACTACTTAGAGGTCCCACAACTCATAAATCAGACAAACTTTGGAACTAGAGCCTTAGCAAGAGTGGGCCCAAACCTCTGGAATAAACTACCGGTGTCCATTCGAAATCAGGCAACTGTTGACGGGTTTAAACGAAACCTAAAAACGCATCTGTTTAAAATCCACTACACTTAACCAATCCAACGCCGATGAGCAAATTAAATTTTGGATTTGGGCGCTCTATAAATTCCTATTATTATTATTATTTATTACTCCTGATGTAATGTTATAAATGATGCATGATGCATGCAATAGTGGTGTTATTGTCTTTAATTGGCAAGGATTCCACCCACAAGGATACTATATATATATAGCTTTACAAACTTTCAAAAGCACCGGTAGCTTATTGATTAAAAGTGATAAATCGACAAATTTAATATCTAGGCCTAAATCTTTTCACATTCATATCTGTTGTTCATATATGAACTCAGTAACAGACGATGAAAAGCCATAAATGATACCTAAGATGTCTATTTCCTGAATTTCCTGAATTTCCTGCTTTCAATAGCAAGGGGAGGATCATTTACAAACAGGAAATTAACCTTTAATCTGCAAGGCTTCAGGTGACAGTGCACTTGTGATAGTCATTTGTTACTTCAAGGGTGATCTATTGGTTTATTTGGGATCTTGTAAAATTATGGAAATGGAAAGTTTTCAATTATTAGGTAAACAAAATGCTGTTATCATCTAACATGCAATGAATTAGTTTTTCCTCCAGACTGACACTCTCAAGCCATAGAAACCTTTTTTATGATTACATATTTCTTGCAGCTTTATAAATAAGTCTTTTTTTTTTTAGATTTAGATTTTTGTTTAAAAGATTGGAAGTATGTGTACTTGTATCTAAATACTTTTGTCTGTGTTTGAATCTTACCCTAATTGAAAAACATAAATATACATTCAATTACAAAAATGGACATATAGAAACTGTAAAAGGGAAAACAGTCTAACTCTTGACTCGTTAAAAAACATTATCTTAATCCTGGACCTGAAGTAAAACTTGACAAAACCTGTAAACCTGTAAAACCCTAATTCGTGCTTGGGGCGCGTGTCATCTGCCTCTCCTGTTTGACCATATTGTCTATCATGTTTGCTCTCATGTTTGACCTGCTGTTTGCTGATGTTGTCATCATGTTTGCAAAACCTGTCAGAGATTTATTGTCCTCACTAACCCTCAGGACAGTCCACAGGACAGTCCTTATAAATTGATAGGACAGATACAGTGCCGTCGATAAGTAAGTGAATTTGGTTATGTTTTTTTCATTGGGTCAATTCTAAATATCCTCAACCAAACTGCTTGTGGAAAGGATACACATTGGATATGAAGGAAACTTATTGGGTCATAAAGGACACTTAAACATGTAGCTACATGTGGGATACAATATTCTGTGCTCCATACAAGCTGTTACATTTGGGTCAAAATCTTTGATAAGTAAGTGAACCTCCCTCCCCATTGAAATGGCATTAGCCATGTGTTTCACTGATTTATAACAGACTTTGACTCACACCTTTAGAACTGTGGGTGCAGCAAAGAAATGGAGAGCCATTTATATCCCACATACCTCAAATAGTGTCTCTTGTGAACTTATATGTCTCATCTGATCAGATGAGAATTTTTGCTTCCACAAGCAGTTTGGTTGAGGATGATTGGTATTGACCCGATGGTAAAGCATCACTTGTTTCACTTACAGGTGGCACTGTACAGAACAGTTGACGGACATCATAGTCAATGGCAATCCTGGATAGTTTCAGGTAGTTCTGGAAAGTCCTGGATTGTCCCAGATTATCAAATATTGTCCTGGATTGTCCTGAATGGCCCTGCATCATACTGAATAATCCAGGATAGTCCAGATTGACCAAAGTCATAAAGTTACAAGTTTGAATTGAAATGACCTTTATTGCCAAATCAACTTAATATGTAAACATATGGGGCTAATTAAATTCATCACTGAGCAATATGACCAGTGCAAACATATTTGTTAATCTGACAGCAGCCAAACACAATGCAATGAGCTACAATACAATACAATACAATGCCATCAGTGACAGGTGCTATTGTGCATTTAATTCATGATTGTTTACAGAGGTGATGTGTCTAAAGGGGTTGTTTACTGACTGCTCTTATCTGTCAGCTTGATTGTTATTGATCTTGTGACCACACTGAAGGACTATCCATGACTGTCCGCAGAGTCCCGGATGGACTACCCTGGACTACACTACTTGATTCATGCTCTTTATTCATGCTCTTGGTTCATGTTCTTGGTTCATGCTCTTGGTTCATGCTCTTGATTCATGCTCTTGATTCATGCTCTTGATTCATTCTCTTGATTCATGCTTGCTGGCTCACCTGGACCTTTTTTGGACAGTAGTTTCAATCATCATTTGCCTCGTTGTTGGGTTGTTGTATCATCCTCCTTTCCTAATTAGCCTACCAAGGGCATAAGTACAGGACGTAAAGCCTCAATTATCCATCCATACATTAGTTAAATCATTATGTCGGAGAGCAGTTGCAATTATCCTCTGCCTTGTTGTTTTGTCCTCCACCTGTCCTGAATCTCCTGATTAGCATAGCTAGTGCATAAATACAGGATGTAAAGCTCCAATCATCAATCCATTCATGACTGTCCTCAGCATCATGGCTGGGCAAGTACATGTAATACCCTGCACTACACTTAACTGCTTTCAGAATAAAACACTGTGTGGTCATGTCACCAACCAATTCTTGAAAAATGGATAAAAATAACCTTGCTTGTAAGTTGTAACTGTAGTGTAGGGTTTAGCTGGAATTAGTTGTAATACTGAGGCAAACAAATCTCTGGTTGTCCGCCTATTATTCAAATTTATTGAAATGTAATATCAGCATTTATCCCACCACCAAGGCCAATGATTGATTCTGATTGGTTGAGAACTGTGGGTATATATCCTGTATCTATCAGGCAGCTTGGCCTGTACAGATATTTTCTGTATCCTGCAGTGATGACGTCACAGTCACTCATAAATTATCTGACGTTGTTATGCAAATAATGGGCAGTGATTGTTTGTCATGACGTCACAATGGCATGGGCTGCTGGTGACGTCACAACAATCGCTGCTCCTAACTTACAGAATTTGAAGTTTTCAAACTAAAATTTATTAGGACCACGGATAAAATCATTGCGGAATATAAATAAAACCCCATAGTAGCGTAGTTCACAGCTATGAAAGTCATTTGTGTCAGATCTCGTTCTGAATTAAACCCCATCATAGGCCTATCTGACAATCATGATATTTCTACCTTTGAACTACATTGTTATGGGGGTTTCATTATACCATGTGGTCGGATAAATTCGTAATTTGTTGTTTGCTTTTGGCAGATACAGGATTTACCTTCCCTCAGATAGCTGTATCCGGGCTCAGCTTCGCTTCGCCCAGATACAGCTATCTTCAGGAAGGTAAATCCTGTATCCGCCAAGCAAACAACAAATAACTAATAGTACATTTCTATGCAAACATGGTTAAATAAAGTATTTATCTATTTTTTCTTTCTTGCTTGATTGCATAACTTAAATTGTGTTGACGATGTGTAACTTACGTCGAGATAATATTAAGCTAACTTGAAGTGATTCAGACAGGAGTCACTTCTGATTCTATCATTCATTTATGAAGGTCTAAAAATAGCTGTTACATGTACATCCATGTTGAACACTTGTGTCTCATAACTCAGTTAAGTTTTCACACTTCATACAAATCTTTGCGAATGATATTACACTTATAATTGCTTTTATTTGCGACATTCATACGGGTTTCGTGGTGTAATGGTTAGCACTCTGGACTTTGAATCCAGCAATCTGAGTTCAAATCTCGGCGAGACCTTACTTTTCATATTGAAGTACATTCCAAACAGCAATACATACGCACAATTGTACAATTACTAAAGATGTTATAATATTATTACTTTTCAAATTTCAGTGCCATCCTAAATGTAACACACATGACCTTAAATTACTTTTAATATTGCAGCACCATCCTAAAAGCAATACATGCAAGGCTTTATATTACTTTTCAAATTGCAGCACCATCCTAAAAGTAACACACAAGACCTTAAAGTGCTTTTCATATTGCCGCACAATCCTTAAAAAAACACACAATTCCTTAAATTACTTTTCATATTGCAGTACCATCCTAAAAGTAACACACAAGACCTTATATTACTTTTCATATTGCAGTACCATTCTTACAGTAACACACTAGACCTTAAATTACTTTTCATATTGCATTGCCATCCTAACAGTAAACACACATACACACAACTTTAAATTTCTTTTAATATTGCGTTACCATCCTAAAAGCAATACATGCAAGACTTTATATTACTTTTCAAATTGCAGCGCCATCCTAAAAGTAACACACAAGACCTTAAATTGCTTTTCATATTGCAGCACAATCCTTAAAAAAAACACACAATTCCTTAAATTACTTTTCATATTGCAGTACCATCTGAAAAGTAACACACAAGACCTTATATTACTTTTCACATTGCATTACCATTCTTACAGTAACACACTAGACCTTAAATTACTTTTCATATTGCATTGCCATCCTAACAGTAAACACACGTACACACAACTTTAAATTTCTTTTAATATTGCGTTACCATCCTAAAAGTAATACATGCAAGACTTTATAGAGACCACAGGTCTCTCGGGGCGAAGCCCCGAGAGACTGAAGGTCTTCAAATGGTAGAAGACAGAGCTACTCACACAGGGATATACTAAGCAATTTTTTGGCTAGCCTGATGACTGGCGAACTTCGTGTATTACGCCAGACATTGGACGCTTCAGCACTCAATCTGATCTATTGCATAACTCAATCCGATCAACGCTGATTGGTCCGCTCCGTCATGTGACCATAACGTCGTTCCAAATGCAACGGCCATCGTTTTTGACTGTCGGACATTGTTGTCGTTTATTTCCCGTAATAAATAGTCTCATATTGTGGCTTTTGCATTGAAATACCAGTTAATTTACTGTAATAAGTAAAAAAAATCACTCAACTTGCCAAATAAAGCCGCGCCATGACTCGCGCCAAAAGTATGCATAATTTCTAGGTCAATCTGTGCACGTGACGTGAATCAGACGATGTGCAGTATTTTGACAAACTGTGCTGTAAAATGGATAAATTTGATGGCACTTCTTCTGTACACTCGGCAGAATTGTTTATTGGACTCTTATCTTTCACATATGTGCGTATCTTGGCGATTGGCGCTGTAGGAAAAAGGTGCACACGATTTTCTGGGCGACTCCGAGTAAATCACTATACATCCATGTTTAATTTCATGGCGGACTCGGCGATCGAGTTGGAACGGCCGCTCCTGGGAGGTGGATTTACCGCGGATCTTTTGCACCTTTTTTTCGGAGGTCAGTTGAAATGTTTTCTCTATTGTGTAAAAGTTTCGTGAAGATTGGTTGGCAAACAACAAAAGGTGCACGGGGTTTTGTGGTGGAAAGTCGGCTCGTTTTCAGATGCGTCGCTTGTTCCGGTGCTGATCCCAGATAAAATATGGGTTGTCATGCATTGAAACTCGTCTGGCAATGTAGATTTATTGCATTTGAACAAGTTTTGGTGGTTCTGTAGTGTCGGATGTCTTTAAAAACTGTCCGGAACGATTGTTAA